>CAWUFW010000915.1:3000000-3410252 GCA_963921515.1 Calotriton arnoldi
ATGTGTCGATTTCGAGACAGTTCTGGTCCGTGGGTGATGCGTCGGGAAAACTTGCCGCACAGGTACGATGTGTGGAAATCCGGGATGCATTGGCGATCGATGCAGCGGCATTGAGGGTTGTTGCGTTGGTTTCTTCAGCCGCGATCCGGTTCTTGCGACGCTGGGTCGGTTTCAGCAGCGGTGCAGCAATGCGTGGAGATTCTTCTCGCACAGCGGTGCTGCATAGGAAAAACAGCCACAAGAAGAGCGATGCACCAATTTTCTTGTAATTGCATTTCTTTTCCAGCTCCCAACCACAGGAACAACCTCCAGAGGCCCAACACAGTCACAGGCACCTCTTGGCAGGTCAGAACTCCCAGCAAGGAAGTTCAGGGGAGCTGGTGGTGAAGTCTTTGTGTCCCTGAGACTTCAAAACAGGAGGAAAGCTCTACTCAAGCCCTTGGAGATCTTCCTCAAGCAGGGGGACACAGCACACAGCAAAGTCTTTGTCCTTTCCTTGGCAGAAGCAGCTACTGCAGGCCAACCCCAGATAGCACACAGCAAAGGGGCAGTACTTCTCCTCAGTTTCTCCAGCTCTTCTCCTTGACAAAGGTTCCTATTGATTACAGAAGTAGTCTAAAGTTCTTGCCTTTCAGGTGCAATACTTCTACCCCAAAATGTCTTTGTTCTCTATGTGCAAGGGTCTCTGAACCCAGTCCAAACCAGTTCTGTCCCCACTGGTGCAGTATGACCGCAGAGGGTAGAGACAGCATTGTCTATTCAGGTGAAAGGGAATCTCCTCCCACTACTCTAAACTCAGCCAGGGTCTATTCAGCCATCCAGGAAGGACTAGGCACACGTCAACCCCCCCAGTGGCTGTCTACAATAAAGGCACATCCCTAGCCCCTGTCACTCCAAAACCAGGCAGTCAATACACAAACAGGCAGAGGCACATCGAATGGTTAAAAAAGAAAATGCCTACTTGCTAAAAGTGGTGTTTTTAAAAACACAATTTAAAAACCATCTTTACTAAAAGATGTGTTATTAAATTCTGAGTTCAGAGAGCATAAACTTTATTTCTCTATCTTTTCCCAATGGGAAGTTATATTTATAAGATGTTATAATTAAACTCCCATTCAATCCTATGGGGAAAGATAGCCTTTCAATAGTGAAAAACGAAATTGGCAGTATTTCACTATCAGGGCATGTCACACACACCAGTACATGTCCTACCTTTCACATACACTGCACCCTGCCCAGGGGGGTGCCTTGGGCCTATCATAGGGGTGCCTTACATGTAGAAAAAGGGAAGGTTAGGGCCTGGCAAGTGGGTGTACTTGCCAAGTCGACATGGCAGTTAACAACTGCGCACAGACACTGCAGTGGCAGGCCTGAGTTACCTTTTCAGAGCTACTCTTGTGGGTGGAACAATCAGTGCTGCAGACCCACTAGTAGCATTTGATTTACAGGCCTTTCGCACACTTCAGTGCACTTTACTAGGGGCTTACCAGTAAATCAAATATGCCAATCAGGGAGAACCAATTGTAACAACAATTTACATATGGAGCACTTGCACTTTGACACTGATCAGCAGTGGCAAAGTGCCCAAAGCATCTAAGCCAGCAAAAACGAAATCCAGCACAGCATAAAAAATACAGGAGTTAGAGGCAAAAAGTCAGGGGAAACCACGCCAAAGATGCCAAGTCTAACATGAAGTATGTTAAAAGAAGCAGGTGATTTGTATTCTCAAACCATCCCAGATATGGTTCATATAATTTGACTATAGAGATTTGCAAGTAAGTAAGTAAGTAAGTAAGTAATAGTTTATTGTTTGGTTAATTAAAACCTTTACAATTTCCACATAAAAAAGATAAAGCAGCAAAATTCATGACATAAGACAAATTTAAAAATAATATATCATAAGACATTCGTTCGTTATGCTAACATCAATGGAGCGGTTATCAGTAATTGTTGTCTAATACCGTACATTGGTAAAGGCTTCCAACCTTTCAGTATACAGACAGTTTGCCAAGTGATTTACTAATACTATCCTTTTTGGGTACCTAAGACTTTTAGAAGGGAAGTAAAAATCAAGAAGACTTAAAATTTAATAAAAACAAGTGCTCAGGTCTCGGTAGGAGGGTAACTGTACAATAATCAGCTGATTTGTAACCAGCGGCAATAGTAGATTGCTGTTGACTGTTGTGCTGGAGCATGTGTCATCCGGGTAAGGGGCGACCCAAAAATGTGATGTTTGCTTTAAAGTAACTCTTTAAAAGTCTTTTTGTTGCAGTGATAAAGCGTACTGGTCGCTTGACGACAGAGCTTTTGCCCCTGCCGCTTCCATAAATTGAACAAAGCGGCACGCTAGCTGAACATCTCCACCTCCGAGGCATGCCTTCACAGCTTGTCTACAGGTTCTTATCCCCTTGCTTACAAAGAATGGCTTCAGTAATTGTCGCCGTTCAACTTGTACTTCTCCACAGATGCACAATAGGTGTAATACACTTTCATTGGCTACCTCACATAAACGACATATTGTCTGACCCGGCAATCGTTTCCAAGGGGGAGGGTTCGGCAATGATGGTAAAATGCCCATTCGAAACTGAAGGTATTTTTCTTTCTTCCTCCTATTGAAACCTACGCCTAGGTAAGGTTGCGGAGAGGACTTGACATAGCTATGCACAACAAACCATCCGTGGGCTCTTTCTGTGAGCGCCGCCTTGTCTTCTACTACGAATAGCTTTTACACTGTTTTATTTACAATTTGTTTGAAACAATGATAGGTCCATGAGGCTGCCTAGAGTTCCCCAAGGCCCAGACGCTCTATTGATGCTGTCAGATAGCTCATAGCTGCATAGTCCCTCTTTCGGTGTATTTCGTTCCATAGATAAGAGTTCAGTGTTCCTGCTTCGGCCATTTTGAACCTGTACCAGCTCTTGACATAAGCTCATTTACGGGCTAATTCTTGGCTTTGTAAGCTGAATTCTAACCTTATTTGGGCTGGCGAGACATACTTAGGTAGATTGAAAATCATTCTGGCCGCTCTTGAGACAGTGCTGTCTAAAATAGCTGCGTCTCTTCCCCTCAGGCACTCGCTCCCATAAGTGATTGCCGGAATGAGCTTTGCTTGCCAGACTTGTAGAAGTGGGAAAAGACTTGGGCCGGCAGTTTTATGTTTAATAGGTTTTATTGCTACTGCAATAGAGTTGCCTTGTCTTTTGATGGCATCCTTTTGTGAGTTAAATGTGCCTCTATTGTCTATTATCACTCCTAAGTATTTTATATTGATCAACTACTTCTATTGTTGAATCGGCCAAGTGCCAGCAGAAATTGGAGGTTTCCTGTTTTGGATTAATCCTTATTACCTTCGTTTTGTCATGGTTGATGGTTAGACCATTGGTTACTGAATATCAGCTGGTTGTATCTAATAAGTGTTGAAAGCCAATGGGGGTTCGACTAACCAGCACGAGGTCATCTGCATACAGGAGGTTGGAGAGTAGGAGCCCTCCTATCTTTGGCGCATGCGAGTTGCAAGTGTCCAATTCTGTCGATAGATCAGACATATGCAAGTTGAAAAGTGTCGGCACCAGAATGCACCCCTGTTTGAGCCCCATAGTTGTTGGGATTTTCCTGGACAGGAACTTTCCATCTCCTAGCTTAACTTGGACCCACGTATTTGTGTGAAGAAGTATTAACTGGTTTAGGAGAGCAGGTGGTGTTTTCTTATCCTTAAGTTTGTGCCAAAGTTTGCTCCTGTCGATTTTATCAAAAGCTGATGAATTGTCAATAAAACACATGAATAGAGGATGTTTGGCTAATTTGGCCCCATCTACCAATAGGGACAGGGCGAGTATGTTTGTAGTTGTTCCCATGCCCTTGCAAAAGCCTGTTTGATTGATGAGTATAATTGATTTTTGGTCTGTCCAGGCAGTAAGGTCTTCCAGGACTAGGCCAGCATAATATTTCGCTTCGATATCAATTAAAGCCACAAGCCTGTAGCTATTTGCTGAGTTCTTGTCCCCTTTTTGTATATTGGGGATATGATTGACCCCCTCCAGGAGTCCGGGATGATGTCTCCTCCTGCGATTTGTGCAAACAGCGGTAGGAATATGGAAGCCCAATATTCCGGGTCTTTTCAAATAGGCTTGGTGGAATCCCGTTGGGGCCGGGGCGCCTCCGGCTTGCCTTTAGCTATCCTGTTCTCAATCTGGTGCGTTGTGAACAAAAGATGCTCGTTTCCTGGTGTAACATTTTGATTGGAAGGGATTACCTCAGAAATATAGCGGGAGCTCTGCTTCTGCTCTGAATTAAAATGATGAAACAGGTGCGAGGCCCAAGCTTCCTCTGTCAGGAATGAGTTGATTCTTTGAACATTCGGGTTGGCTAGGTTGTTTAGAGTGCACCAGAATCTTGCGCTGTTGTTTGACTTTGAGTCATGTAGTAGTCTAGCCCACAGATTTTCATCCGATTCCCTTTTTGCCTGCCATATTAGTTTTTTCTTTTTTGCTTTTAGTTGCAATAGCTCCCTTTGAATAAGAGGATCCTGCCCTGTCCGCCGAAGTCTGCTTAATGTTTTATTTATTGTTTTCTTGAGATTGCGGAGATTTGGAATTTTTGTAATAGAAAAGTGTTTCCCTTGACGGTCTAAAAACCCGTTTGTCGTTGAAGCTGGAAGAGCGCTTGCCATGTACTTTGCTCCTAGAGTTTTAATGAAGTGTTCCCAGTGCGTTATCTCAATTATGTCAGTCTCTTCCCTTTGTTCCCATAATGACTTTGCTGAGGCCAGCAGCTCTTCTGGTTGGTTGGTTTTGAATTTGATCCTCCTGAAATTGTCTGCTTATATAGACTCGGGGTCCTCAACAGGCTGATCTAGTGGTGCTCCAGTTATTCTTGTGGAGATTTCCTGTGGCAGATGGTCACTTTGATCTTGGGTCCCTACCTGAAAACCTGAAATCATACTGAAGAATGATAAAGATACAAAGGTGTAATCAATTAGCGTATTTGAGATTGCGCTGTGGAATGTTGCCGCTGGGGGCTGGTCTCCCAGGAAGTGCCCATTTAGTGCCACAAAGCTTAGGTGTTCCAGATCCTTGACGAAGTTCCTAGCGAGTACTGATTGTTGCTTCTTGATACTCAGCTCCTGACAAGGGATATTCCAGGCGGTATGTTGTTCCTCAAGTAGCTCGTCCCTCTTCTGTGGCCCCATTAGGTACATGTTGAAGTCGCCTGTCAGCAGTAGATTGGACATTGGTTCTTCTGAGAGTAGCCTAGTTATTTCTACCCCTACCATTTTGACTCCTTTAATTTTGTCACGAGGATGTATATAGACATTTAGGAGGAGTATTTGTTGTTTGGTGTTTCCATCCCTTATACTCACTCTGAGTGCTTTAATTGCATTGATGGGAGATGTGAAGGTGTCAACATCTTCGGTCTCTGTTATTGTTTTTATTGATGAATAAATTGTTAGACCACCCTTTAAATGTCCAAATTTAGAGCCTTTCACTGCTGGAGTGTGGTGGGTTTTGAAACCAAATAAATGGAATGGTTCTTTTAGCCATGTTTTTTGTAACAGGATGAGATTGAAGCCATGAAGGTGGTCCAGAAGGTCTTTATCCGATGTTTTATTGCCCAGACCATTTATATTCCAGGAACAAATTTGTAGATGGTGATTGCCTGGAGGTGTTTGTTTTATCCTGAGTTAAGTACTCTCATCTTGTTGGTTTATCGTCCTTGCTAGCCAAGTCCAGTCTTCCGATCTAATTGCTAGGTGCTGATCTTTCCTTTCTGGTGGTCGTGCGTCCGTACTGCGCGCGCCTTTAAGCACAGATTGTGGCTGCAAGCCCGCTGATGCATTAGCTGGATTTACTTGCTCTCTTTTGTTTGGAATCAGTGGATCCAGATAGCCAGGCCTTTGATGGAGTAGTATTTTTATTCCCCATGCTTTTCTTCATCCAGAATCCTCCTCACTATTTCCTCTGAGGACCAGGTTGTCTTTGTTATTTCTCTGTCCGAAATTTCTTTGATGTTTTTAAATGCTACTCTTTCAAGATCGTGTGTGCTTATGTCCGCCAAGTTTCTGGTTGCTTGAATTAAATGTAAAATGTTCCCTCTGTTAAGGATGTCCCCACAACCTCTGGACTTATATTAAGGGATAAACAGGATTGAGTGACATCTGGGGTTAGAAGGATGTGAAGGGGATCCAGGCGGCCGAGAATAATTTTATGTGTAAACTCCTTGTGGTCCGTACTGCAACCCCTGTTTTTATTGTACATGAAGAATTGGGAGCGGGATACATTTCAGACCAGATCGCAGTGGCACCTCTGCTGCGCTGGCTCAGATTCTGGGCAAGTCCGACTCCAAACCTAAATCAATTTATAATTACTGACTGCATTGCATTGGAGGGGGCGTTACATATATTCCCTGGCTGAAATATATAAAGGAACAGACTAGTTGGCCTGGCCGTCCTGACCTGTTTCTGAGTCCTGGGTCTCTGGGCAAGACTGCCATTAGAGAACTCAAACAACAGTTTTTGGACAAGCGGCAGAGGTTTAGGGAGGAGGTGGAATTAGCCAAACCGTCTGTAAGAAGTTTTGCCATTTTGAGCCCGGGTCATCAGATGCATCCATATTTATCTTATGTGGACAAAGCAAATCATCGCTTTTATCTTGACCAGATCTCGTCTGAATCTGGTCCCCTGGCTTCTGGCATTTCCCCAAGGCTATTCTAAACCTGGTTCACTTAAACCCTACCCCTGTGATAATTTTTCAGAGCAGGCATCACTTCATTTTATGTTTTTTAGCGCCTATTACGATTCCCCGCGCAGAAAACATATTTTACCACTACTTAGAGACTGCCAGTTTGTTCAAGTCAGGCTGGCTCTGATTTATCTTCAAATGTTATCCTCTCCCATGGTTTGCCTGGGGGTTGCCAGCTTCTTAATAGTGGCTATTAGACATAGGAAAAAATTGCTGTCGCTGTAGCTAGTCTGTTCTTTCACTGAATGTGCACTTTATGAGATAGACCCATAGCTTTTGTTTTTATATTTAGCATTTTTGCACTTTATATTGTTGCACTATCTGTAGATTTACATGTGATTGATGAAATAGTAAAGTCGGATGCCCTTTTATTGCTCTGTTCAGGCATTTACATTTTTTTTTTATTGTGATCTAATTGTTTAATGTCTTTTAATGAATTCTGTCTTTTTAAAATGTTCACTTTTATGGCTATTGACTGCCGAATAAAGTACTTTTGACTGACTGAGTTGTTTTTATGTTGTAGTTGGTTGGCGGTTGGTGGTTTTGCCTGGATAACTAAGTCCTCTTCAGCGTGAGGGTTGGAAAAATCCACTCGGACTCTGCAGTCTTCCCTTGCAATGGTAGTTGTTTTCCTTAAAATGGCTGCCTCTCCAGGTCTATTCTTGGTAGAGTGTACTGGAGCTCTGATGCTTTCGTACTTTCTGCTTTCATCGGATGTTTTTATAGGTGGCTCTGTTAATTCAGCCGCTGTCTTATCCAGTTTAGTGTCTAAATCCCCTAATATTGGAGTAATCAAAGGGCTTGGTATGTTATCTCCTTCTGTTTTCCTGGAAATGGCCGTCTCTGCAGGACTTTTCTTAGTGGAGAATGCTGAAGCTCTGGTGCTTATGTTATTTGCGCTTCCATCTGATGCTTTTGTAGATGGCCCTGTTAATTCATCCGCTGTCTTATCCAGTTTGGTATCTGAATCAACTAATACTGGACTAGTAAAGTGGCTCGATTTGTTATCTCCTTCTTGGGACAGTGCTTCCGTTGTTTTGCTGGCAGCTTGACCTTTCATCCCATGTCTTACGCACCTGTATGGAAGTAATCCAATATGTTCTTTTTCTTCTTTCTTCCCTTTCTCCTCTGCTTGCGACTATGTTTTCATATCCAGAGTGCCTCATAACCTTTCCTCCACACAATGGTTGGCATACTTGGATTTCCCAATCATCTTAGCATTCTGTGGGAGATGGGTAGGAAATTTGAAAATTTCTATTAAGCCCAATTTGTGAAGTCCTGATTTTACATACTTCAACCAGGGTATCTTATTCACATTATCTAGGGCTAAACAGTTTGACACACAAACTCTAACCAAAACTGCCTCTGGGTTTTGCCAACACTTAATCTACATAAGAGGTGGTGCAATTTTTATTTGTTCCTCTATACAGGGAAGACTCAACTCCTCATGACATATAAAAGTTGAAGTATTTTTTGGAACTGTAAGCAGCTTGCGTGTGAAACCATTCTCAATATATTGAGGCTTGTCTGTTTTTTGATATCCAAATATCCCTGCCCCAAATGTGGCTACCACGATACATTTGGCTTTATACAGGGCTGTCATCTCTGCCAAAGGTTTGTGACATAATGACCATGCAAAGCGAGCAAATACCCGCCACATTGCTTCCCAATTGTTGGGCTTTCATTAGAAGGTGTGATTTCCAGCCTAAGGATGAGCTAAAAACAATACTTAAATAGCTAAAATAATTTGTTTGTTTTAGGAAAGTGCCCCGGGTTTTAAAGTGCATGGATTTCATGCGTAGTCGCCCACATTTAAATGTGTATGATTTAAAATAATTATCTTACAGGTCCAAGCCTTCCATGTACTCAGTAAAAAGATCTGGCAACTTCTGGAGTGCTTTTGGGTTGCGTGCAATCAGACTGCATCATCTGCATATAAAAGTAGGAACACATGTTGATCTCTTATCTTTGGTGCTTCATAGTATTTGCATTAGTGATTGTAATGTTTTATTTCTCCTTTTCATTCTAGTGCAAAGCTTTTGTTTTCCTTTGCTGCAACTCCTGCTTGTGGTTTCGGCACTGATAGATCTTCAGTTTGTGTGGTTGCATGTGTTTGGTAAGAACACGTGTTTTGTACTGTTTACTCCAAATGAGTATCAGTGCACTGCATGAATACGTTTTTAGTAAATGGTGTAATAATAGAGGCATACGTAGCTTCTGTTTTAATGTGTGTGAAATTCTCCTTGGATTTTTGCACAATGTGTATTGTGTTGTCTTGTGAGTAATTGTCTTTTGCTTTTCCTTTCTAGTGGGATATCGTTGGTGCTTGCTGTGTCTGTGCAGAGTAGGTGCAGGTGATCCTGAGTCTAGCTGTCTCTTGCAAGTGAGTGGTATTGTATTTGAGTACATAGGTTTTTGTGTACTTTGTATTGGTTGACTTTTCCTTCCAGATAACTATATGCCAGTAGTTTTACTTTCTGTTTGATAAAGCCACACTTCGTTTATTACTTATTTTACACAGTTTTGATTATTGTTGACTTCTTTGTCATGTTAATGTTATTAGTAAGGATTATGGCTAGCTGCTGGATTACCATTCAGCAGGTTGTTGCTATGCTTTTCGAACCTTCCTCTGACCATGATTATGAGAGTGACTCTGCATCTGAGGCAGAGGAGCAAGTCCAAGATTCTGGCAGTGAATGTTCTGTCCAAGAAGAATCATTTGATAATAAAGCGGAGGAAGCGCCTCTTTTAGAGGAGGACACTGATGTGCCTAAAATGCAGCAAGAGGCATGTGGATTGTAGCCTGAGGATGAAAGGCTTCCCATTGAAAGTGCTAAACTCTGAGTTGCCTCAAACATGGTGCAGCCGGTGTTGCCTGCCTTCACTGGTGTCGCAAGGTGTAGAGTGAATAAAGAAAACTTTTTGCCTATACATTTCTTTCAGTTGTTTATGGACTATGTATTTTTGGATGAGATTGTTGAACAGAAAAATGTGCATGCAGAACATTACTTGAGGGACAACAGTTCCAGACGTAAGCCCCGCTCTAGAGTTACCCGGTAGACTCCCACAAAACTGGTTGACCTGAAGAAGTTCTGGGGTTTCACTTTTTTGATAAGCTTGATAAGGAAGCCATCACTTGCTTCATATTGGTCTGCTAGTCTCTTGATGGCAACTTCTATATTTCCTGCAACCATGATTCGTGATTGGTGTTTACTTCTGCTTCAGATGCTGCATTTTGTTGATAATGTCTCAGCATTGCTACAGGATCCCCCTGATTGTGACTGTCTTTTCCAAATTCGGTCTGTCCTTGATCATTCTTTTCAGAGATCTATGCTCCCGGTAAAGAAATAGCTGTGGATGAGTCTTTGATCCTGTTCAAGGGCCATTTGGTTTTTAGGCATTACATTCATAGCAAGAAGGCACTTTATGGAATTAAAATGTATATGCCTCTCTGAGAATGCTACTGGATATATCTATAATTTCAGGGTGTACATTGGTAGGGATTTCACTATTGACACACCTGGTTGCCTGTCCACTTTTGGAATAAGTGAGACAATTGTGTGGAAACTTGGTAGATGACTTTTTAACAAAGGGCAGCATTTATACATAGATACCTTTTACACTGGTGTGCAATTCTTCAAGGAATTGTTCAAAGTGGACACTGCTGCATGTGGCACAATCCCGTCTAACCATAAAGGTTACCCTAAAGAGCTTGTTTGTAAAAAGCTTGAGAGGGGACAGGGCAGTGCCTTGTGTAGTGATGAGCTTCTAACTGTGAAATTTTCAAACAGGAGAGATGTCTACATGCTGACTACCATTCATGATGAAAGGACTTTACCTGTGACTGTTTGAGGTCAGGTTGCTGAAGTGCGCACACATTTGTGCGTTTTAGACTACAATAAGCACATGGGTGGTGTAGGTAGAGTAGATCAGAGATGGGAGCCTTACATTGCTGTTTGTAAGTCATACATTTGGTATAAGAAGTTGGCTGTCCATCTGCTTCATTTGGCAACCTTCAAGGACTGTTCTCCAAATTCAAAGATGACTTTTTTCAGTTTCGACAGGCTGTAATAGGCAGCCTTGTTGTAGTGGAGTAGGCAAGTGTTCCTAGAATTGATGTGATGGAGGATGTGACTAGATTGAAAGATCTAAACAACAACAAGTAGATAACCTGCACACCTTATCTGATATTCAAAGTGTTCCAATTTTAGTAATCGTTCTCAATATTTTCTCAAATTGGTGCAACCCTCAAAACCTGACTAGCCCCCGTCAGTTAATATATACCATGAAGTCAAACAGAACCTGTTTGAATACAAGGGTGCACTGTTCACATGCCCAATATGGTGCAATGTTAAGTGTATCACCTATTAAAAACTCACATGTTGAAAAAAACTCTTCCATCGACAAGGTGGTATCAACCACAGTTGTATGAACAGAATCAGGTCAGCTGAATGAATGAGAGTTAACATTCATATACTCTTAAATTTTTAAATTTTTCTTAAGCAAGAAAAACATAAAGTAAATGCAATATCTAATGTCATTACAAACATAGAGGAGATCACAAGACTGAATGGTTCCAGTTCAATACACTGTATTTCGCTTTATTTTCGCATTCCAATTTTCAGTTTTCAAGACAGCATCAAACATTTCCCAATGCATTTCGGTGCTGGCACCTTCATCAGGGGAACACTGTGAAAACATATGTATTTACAATCTATGTTTTTCCACACAGACTAAATGTCACAACATTATCAGTTTCAATAAAGTTTGAAATGAAAGTTAAATAAAGTATAAGAACACCACTAGCCAAAACCAAGATCAAACCAACAGTGTTAGTCTTATGGGAATTTAAGACTCAAAGTGGCCCAACGGTGTACATGAATTTGAGACGTTTTTCGTGCAATGTCTGTTCTTTAGAAAACATGCAGAATGTGAAAGGTACCCATAACAAAACCAATAGTGCCCTGAGAAATGTGAATTTATAACAATACTTGTGGTAATGTGAAAAGAGCAAACACGTGCTCCATGCTCTACGCGCACTCACCTACAAACACTGCCAAGAGAAACGAATACTAGCATCAGCCTCAGTATCAGTCAAAAAGCTTACTTGCTGTATGGGTAATAAAAAATCATGCAAAAAACAGAATTTATGAGCCACTGTCCCATAAGCAAATTAAAAGTCCATGAAAACATCGCCTCTATGTCACGCACCTGTACACGACTCGTGGTATATGCACTCCCTCTCTTTCTGCTCTTATTCCAATTCAAACCTGTTATCAAGCTAAAAAAGAAGATAAGTGTAAGCCGTTCTGCCTAACTGAAATCAAAACTCGTATACTAGTGGTGCTGTCCCACTCTTACCTCTCACCGAGTGTTTATTCGCCAAATTTTCTCTCTCCTCGTACGCGCTAAGCTCCGTAGCGTTTAGTGACCAGCTGCGATTTTTAACTTCCGTATTTGCACCACGTGGTGTAAGTCATAGACATAAATGACAGACTACCCGATCTCTGCTTAAGACGTATCCATCACAACTTAGAAAAAAGACTGTACGACCTCCAAAATTAAACTCGGCTCTAAATCTACGCCATCTTTCTCAATCAAAATACAAATAAATATAAATAAAAATAAATACTAAAAATCTTCCTTACTCCAAATATATGTGTGATATCTATACCTTTGTATCCCTATGTGATCTGATAACTGCAAAGTGTTGCAACCACAATAGCTGCACTACCCACATAAGTTAATCAAAAGTGTAAAAAATGTAAAAACAAATGTAAGTATCCTCATACAATGAGTCAAAAGACTATCAATGAGCCTAAGTAGACTATCCTACGGTAACCAACCAAAAACAATCATAATAACGTGCCTTGTGAACCTACCAAAGTGTATGGGATAGAATTGTATATCTATCGTTTCTGCGTGTTTTGTAAAGGAAAGACCTTACCCGCCTGCCATACGCCATATACCCAATTGAACCGTACAAATATATTAATGTATTGTTAACAGATATAACAACGATCAAAACATATGTAAAGAAGTCATAAACATACATATCCAGTTATATGAGTAACACATTCACAGGAAACACGTAAATTCAATTCTGTCATTCAACCCACAAGGACTCATAGTTTTCAAAAACTTAATCCAAAATGTTTCTCTTTGAGCCAGATGTCTAGCTGTATCAACATGCAACAGGGATGCTACCTGCTCTAGTATAGTGAACCGTAATTGGGGTATGGTGTGTTTCTGTTCCCCCCAGTGTAGTGCTAAACATGATTTTACATTTGCTGTCCGGATCACACTTTTGTGCTCTGTCATTCTAATCTTAATTTTTCTGGTTGTTCTACCAACATATACCAGCCCACAAGGGCACTTAATGGCATATATAACCATACTGGAATTACAATCCAATGTGTGTTTTAGTTTAATTTGTTTGCCTGTATGCGGGTGTGCGAACTTGTCACCCACGATCACATTCCCGCAGTGACCGCAGTTGTGACATTTTCGCATACCCTGCATAGAAGTGTTCATGCATTCTTCTTTTTTCTTATTAAGCATCTCTTTTAAATTTTTGGATCTGGAGAAAGCAAAGATGGGACCACCTTTAAAAACCTCCTTAAAGTCGTGTTCCTGCTCTATTAGTTCCCAACGTTTTTGAATACACCGCTTAATAGCCATGGCAGATGTGGAATATTTTAGAACACAAACTTCTCTCTGAGATGCAGGTTTAACAGACTTCTGTAACAATTGGGTTCTGTTTAAATTCAAAGCTTTCTGTTTAGCCACCTCTAAGACCGTGGAGGGATAACCTCTCCTGGAATATTGTTGTGATGCTTGATCGATGTCTGTTTCGCCTTGCATACCATCTGAACTGATCCTTCTAATCCTAATGAACTGTGATGTAGGTAGATGGTTCTTGAGAGTGAATGAGTGAAAACTGTTATAATGCAAAGCATTATTCCTGTCAGTAGGTTTTTTTATACACCCTAGTTGCAAGATTATTTCCTTTCCTTTCAATTAGAATATCCAAATAGTTTATTGTGGTTGAATCGATAGCATACGTAAATTTGATTTGAGGATGGCAGTGATTCAATGTAAAAAAAGCACTCTCAAATTGCTGCCTAGTTCCCCTCCAGAGTATCAAAATATCGTCTATGTATCGAAGGTACATCATCAAATGGGTCGTCCAGAGATTATTGTGCAAAATGTGTGTATCTTCGAACTTGGCCATAAAAATATTGGCATATGTGGGTGCCTGTAAAACCCATAGAGGTCCCCGTCTTCTGTAGATAGAATTGTTGTTTCCAAATAAAGTAACTATGGTAAAGACTAAATTGTAGTAATTCCAACAGAAAAATGTTTAGAAATTCCTCATAATCGTGTCGCAACAACATCCATTCCACTGCTTCAATGCCTTCTCCATGTGGTATTGATGTGTACAGTGCTGATACATCAATTGTGCCTAGCCAGATCTCTGTGTCTAGTGGTATAATGATATCCTGTAGTTTGTTAAGACAGTCAGTGGTGTCTTGCACGTAAGAAATCCAGTTCTGCACAAGAGGTTGCAGGTAAAAGTCTAGAAATTTCCCTACAGGTTCATGTAAGGACCCACACCCTGCCACGATGGGGCGGAATGGGGGATCAACAAGGTCTTTGTGCATTTTAGGGAGCATATAAATATGCGGTCTTTTTGGGTAGTCAGAAATCAAAAATTTGTAAGCATTATCATCTATCCATCCCAGATCTTTGGCTCTCGTTAAAATGTGCAATAGGATAGTCTGAAATGTGTTTGTCGGATCTGATTCCAAAGGTATATAGGTGTCGGTATCCTGTACATGCTGATTGACTTTGGATTCATAATATGTAGTGTCCATGACCACCAACGCTCCACCCTTATCAGCAGGTTGGAACGTCAGGTTCTCATTGGTAGCCAAGTTGTGTAAAGTGACCAATTCCTTTCTAGACAAATTACGCTGCGTATATGCTTTCTGATGTAGTGTAGCCAAATCCTTTTTAATGAGTAATTCAAACAAGTCAAGTGTTTTATGCGAAATTGGAGATATAAAGGTGCTTTTAGGTTTAAAAACTTTCTTGGGCACTGTAGATACAGGATCTTGTACTGTATGGTGAAAAAACCAACGCAATCTCAATTTTCGCATAAACTTAAACAATGATATTTCTGTTTCCAATTCATTAGTATTATACGTCGGAACAAAGGACATACCCTTGTTTAAGATTGACTTTTCACTTGATGTGAATTCAATACTTGAAATGTTCATGATTAGTTCCTCTTGGGATTGCGACGTGAGCCATTTTGTTTTTTTGGACCCTTGTCCCCTCCTGTTTCGTTTGGTTTTCCAACTACTGACTCTTCCGGTGGATGATTGGTTGTACGTCCCATTTCTAAAAAAGCCTGTTTAGGTGTTCCACTTGTAGTGGCAATGTCATCTATGTTTTCAACTATTCTGGACGTGGCCTTAACTTAATTGGAGGACGTGTTGGTAGTGTATCCTTTTCTGTCGCAATACTCTCTTCCGATGTTGAAGCTTCTGGTTTCTTAAAAACACGTCTTTGTGCGTACATGTCAGCCCAAGTATAAACCTCATCCAGTTTATAGTCTATTGTATCTCGTCTAAATTTGCGCAATTTGCGCTCATGCACCTCCTTAGCATGCAAATCCAGTGTTTCATTAAGATCCTTAAGAGTTTGCTCCACTTCATCCGCAGTCATTCTTTTAGATAGATCAGTCTTCAGATCATGGATTTCAGTTTCAAGTTCCTTAAGTATATCATAGTTCTTCAATGATCAGGAGTATCAGGTCTAGCGAACATTTATACCATTTGATCATAAACGGCTTATTGAATTTAAAAAGCATGGGTCGTAATGCTATACGCAGTCCTCTATGTATACGCTTCGCCTTGTGATATTGAATGAGGGTGGTGGCGTGTAGCCTTTGATTAATTTCCCTTCTAAGAGTATATTGCAACTGTTTAATGATTTGGCTAGTGGGTCTAGTTTCTTGGATCAAAGAGTATATACTTTCTGCTTCCTCTACTGTATAACCCTTAATTTCAGCCCTTAATTTCAGCCTGATTGGCTGTTAAGTGTGCAATTTCATCAAAATCGATACTGGGTGCTGGTTATCAAAGTGGGGCCACAAAAATATAAACAACAACAAGTAGATAACCTGCACACCTTATCTGATATTCAAAGTGTTCCAATTTTAGTAATCGTTCTCAATATTTTCTTAAATTAGTGCAACCCTCAAAACCTGACTAGCCCCGTCAGTTAATATATACCATGAAGTCAAACAGAACCTGTTTGAATACAAGGGTGCACTGTTCACATGCCCAATATGGTGCAATGTTAAGTGTATCACCTATTAAAAACTCACATGTTGAAAAAACTCTTCCACCGACAAGGTGGTATCAACCAACGTTTGGAACTAATAGAGCAGGAACACGACTTTAAGGAGGTTTTTAAAGGTGGTCCCATCTTTGCTTTCTCCAGATCCAAAAATTTAAAGGAGATGCTTAATAAGAAAAAAGAAGAATGCATGAACACTTCTATGCAGGGTATGCGAAAATGTCACAACTGCGGTCACTGCGGGAATGTGATCGTGGGTGACAAGTTCGCACACCCGCATACAGGCAAACAAATTAAACTAAAACACACATCGGATTGTAATTCCAGTATGGTTATATATGCCATTAAGTGCCCTTGTGGACTGGTATATGTTGGTAGAACAACCAGAAAAATTAAGATTAGAATGACAGAGCACAAAAGTGTGATCCGGACAGCAAATGTAAAATCCTGTTTAGCACTACACTGGGGGGAACAGAAACACACCATACCCCAATTACGGTTCACTATACTAGAGCAGGTAGCATCTCTGTTGCATGTTGATACAGCTAGACATCTGGCTCAAAGAGAAACATTTTGGATTAAGTTTTTGAAAACCATGAGTCCTTGTGGGTTGAATGACAGAATTGAATTACGTGTTTCCTGTGAATGTGTTACTCATATAACTGGATATGTATGTTTATGACTTCTTTACATATGTTTTGATCGTTGTTATATCTGTTAACAATACATTAATATATTTGTACGGTTCAATTGGGTATATGGCGTATGGCAGGCGGGTAAGGGCTTTCCTTTACAAAACACGCAGAAACGATAGATATACAATTCTATCCCATACAATTTGGTAGGTTCACAAGGCACGTTATTATTATTGTTTTTGGTTGGTTACCGTAGGATAGTCTACTTAGGCTCATTGATAGTCTTTTGACTCATTATATGAGGATACTTACATTTGTTTTTATATTTTTTACACTTTTGATTAACTTATGTGGGTAGTGCAGCTATTGTGGTTGCAACACATTGCAGTTATCAGATCACATAGGGATTACAAAGGTATAGATATCACACATATATATGGAGTAAGGAAGATTTTTAGTATTTATTTTTATTTATATTTATTTGTATTTTGATTGAGAAAGATGGCGTAGATTTAGAGCCGAGTTTAATTTTGGAGGTCGTACAGACTTTTTTCTAAGTTGTGATGGATACGTCTTAAGCAGAGCTCGGGTAGACTGTCATTTATGTCTATGACTTACACCACGTGGTGCAAATACGGAATTTAAAAATCGCAGCTGGTCACTAAACGCTACGGAGCTTAGCGCGTACGAGGAGAGAGAAAATTTGGCGAATAAACACTCGGTGAGAGGTAAGAGTGGGACAGCACCACTAGTATACGAGTTTTGATTTCAGTTAGGCAGAACGGCTTACACTTATCTTCTTTTTTAGCTTGATAATGGGTTTTAATTGGAATAAGAGCAGAAAGAGAGGGAGTGCATACACCACGAGTCGTGTACAGGTGCGTGACATAGAGGCGATGTTTTCATGGACTTTTAATGTGCTTATGGGACAGTGGCTCATAAATTCTGTTTTTTGGATGATTTTTTATTACCCGTACAGCAAGTAAGCTTTTTGACTGATACTGAGGATGATGCTAGTATTCGTTTCTCTTGGCAGTGTTTGTAGGTGAGTGCGCGTAGAGCATGGAGCACGTGTTTGCTCTTTTCACATTACCACAAGTATAGTTATAAATTCACATTTCTCAGGGCACTATTGGTTTTGTTATGGGTACCTTTCACATTCTGCGTGTTTTCTAAAGAACAGATATTGCACGAAAAACGTCTCATATTCATGGACACCGTTGGGCCACTTTGAGTCTTAAATTCTACAAGACTAACACTGTTGGTTTGATCTTGGTTTTGGCTAGTGGTGTTCTTATACTTTATTTAACTTTCATTTCAAACTTTGTTGAAACTGATAATGTTGTGACATTAAGGGGCCGATTCCGATCTCGGCCGGTAGTGCTCCGAATCGGATTCGGCTTTACCGGATCCGATTCGGAGCCCTGTTTCCCGACCGATTCGTACGCGGGTCCGGCTGAGCGAGTACGATACAAGCGCCCGCGAAATCGCCGACCGACTCGTACGCGGCTTCAACACGCTCCGACCGACTCGCACGGACACGACTCGCACCGCGCTATGGAGACGTTTCCCGGCCGGGTAAGTACGATGCGCGCCGTGAGCAGTCCGACCGACTCGCGCCGTCCGGCTCGAAAGAGCTGTCGGAGCCGTACTTTAAGGGTCCGCGTCGGACCCCCTGTACGCCGTAGCCGCGCGAGTCGCACACAGGGGGACCCATGGGTCCCCCTACCTGTGCATGTATGCCGCAATGCGCATGGACGCATACCCGCTGTAGGGGGCGCCCTTGTTCGCCTCGCACCCATTGAGTCAATGGGAGCCCGCGTACGCGTTGTACGACCGGCTCCCATTGACTTCAACGGGAGTCCGACCGAATCGAGTCCGATAGCATGCGAATGCATCGTACTCGTCCGGTCGGACTGCCAGAGTCCGATTCGGTCGGAAATCTCTCCGGGTCCGGCTCGGTCGGAGAGAATTCCAGCCCGAATCGGAATCGGCCCCTTAGTCTGTGTGGAAAAATATAGATTGTAAATACATATGTTTTCACAGTGTTCCCCTGATGAAGGTGCCAGCACCGAAATGCATTGGGAAATGTTTGATGCTGTCTTGAAAACTGAAAATTGGAATGCGAAAATAAAGCGAAATACAGTGTATTGAACTGGAACCATTCAGTCTTGTGATCTCCTCTATGTTTGTAATGACATTAGATATTGCATTTACTTTATGTTTTTCTTGCTTAAGAAAAATTTAAAAATTTAAGAGTATATGAATGTTAACTCTCATTCATTCAGCTGACCTGATTTTGTTCATACAACTGTGGTTGATACCACCTTGTCGGTGGAAGAGTTTTTTTCAACATGTGAGTTTTTAATAGGTGATACACTTAACATTGCACCATATTGGGCATGTGAACAGTGCACCCTTGTATTCAAACAGGTTCTGTTTGACTTCATAGTAGATTGAAAGATCACCACTTTCCTGATTACATTCCTCCCATGCCCAAAAATACTTTCTCTGTAGGAGATGTAGAGTCTGTGTCCGAAGAGGAGTATGGAGGGAAAGTCATATGTACTACCCCATGTGTAATTCTAAGACTGGGCTATGTGTGCCAGCATGTTTTAAATTGTACCACATGCAACAGAATTTTTGGGAGCAACTGAGATCGTAAAAGTGAACTGACTGCCCTGTATTGTTTTATATTTTTAGTTCAGTTTCACAGTTGACAGTGCTTTGATTTGACCTCTTGTGTTTGAGGTCATAGTTGTTTTTATCTCCTTCACATTGCTTTGTGATCTTTTTTGTTATTAAAAGGGTTGGCAGCGTGTGTGAACTGGCACTTAGCTGGCGGTGTGCATGGATGGAGGTGGGTGTAGATGGCACTTGGCTGGTGGTCTGTGTGGAATGGCACTTGGCTGCAGTGTGCGTGGACGGGTGCTTGGCTGGTGATGTGCGTGGACTGATACTTAGCTAGTGGTGTGCATGAATGGTGCTTTGCAGGCACTGTGCATGGATGGCGCTTGGCTGGCGATGTGCATGGATGGCGCTTGGCTGGTGGTGTGCATAGACTGTCACTTTTCTGGGGGTGTGTGTACTGTTGTTTGGGTGGCAGTGTGCAAGGGCTGGCGCTTAGCTGGTGGTATGTGTGAGCTAGTATTTGGCTGGCAGTGTGGGTGTGTAGTGACTTGCTGCTGGTAACTGCATGCACATTGACAACCAAACGTCAGTGCACACACTCCGTCAGCCACCAGCCGGTGTGATTGCTGTGTCAGTCATGTGGGTAGGTGATGGACCCTTGAATGGTGCTGTCTATTGATGTGAGAGATGTACTGTGCTGGGCCCGTGCCTTGTCGAGGCTTTACAGCTCACGACTTGTGAGTCATTGTTGGAAGGTGGTTTATTAGTAGGTGTAAGAAGGCACCTGGACTAGAAATAAGGTCACAATCACAATATAAGGTCCAGTCAAGGTCTCAATAAATTATTCCATTTGCTCAACCTTTGGTAGCTGGCTGCGAGCAGGTAGGCTTAACTTAATAGACAGGTGTGTAGAGTATTTAAAAACACCAGAACATTAAATAAGTAAGATACAACACACAATAAACATCCAATACCAATTTATAAAAGTGGGACATATTCTTATGATTAAAATGACACCAAAACAACAAAAGTCCAATGTAGGGAACCGGAGATATGAATTTTTAAAGATTAAATGCTTTATTGAGCCTAAAAATCAAAAGAGCCAACTTGAGGCATCTGATCGCGCTTGACCCGGACAAAGTTAAAGTTTGAGGCCGACCACGATGGAGCACGGGTAGGATATACTGAGCGGTAGGCTTTGGTCACGCTTTTACCTTTGGACTTAGTCAGTTTTTTGGAGCTTTTTCTCTTGACGAATCCTTATCTTGAATATCCCTATCTATACCCCACCATCTGCTCTTCTTCGACAGACCCTTACACACATTACCTTGAGATAACTGTAACCGTTCACTTTTGTCTGTGCTGATTTGCTCCTTTTGGCTTTCGTTTTGGATGCTGTTACCGCTTCCGCTGACAGGTCGCCAGCCATCGATCATCTGGGGTCACTGGTTGCTGAGTTCTCTGTGGACACCGCTGACTATTGCCGCTTCCGCTGCCGGATCGCCAGCCATCGATCGTCTGGGGTCGTTGGTTGCTGAGTACTCCGTGGACACGGCTTAAGTGAGTGGCGCAGCTCTGCTGCCCCACCTCGGAACAACAGGCTGGGGTTGTGAGGGCAATTATACACTCTCTTGCTGCGGTGTCGACTTCACGGTCCATCTGGGATCTGCAGCCGGCACTGTCTCCTGGCCTTGGTGCACTGCTGGACTTGATTTGCCCTGCCCGCTCCGTTGCTGCTCCCGCTTGGCCAGCCTGGCATTGCCGGTGTGCACTGCGTGGCCTGGCTGGCTGCACCTGCCCCGCCTCTGCTCCACTCGGCTGATTGGAGCTTGGCCATTGCTCACTGCAGACCCGACGGGCGTGTGTATGGTGCATTTGTGTGATGCATTTGATGGTCTGATGACCGGTGACCGGTCCGTTGTGCTGATGCGGACTCGTGAGTACTCCAGTTCATGGTGCCTTTCCGGGGATGGTGTTCTTGGAGGGCTGAGTTTCCCACTGCGCTTCAGGGTTGGAGGATGTTGTTTGCCCCCCTGCACATGCTATGCTGATGCACTTGTTCGCATTCTGCCGCTTGTTGGTCATGATCCAGTTCCAGTTTCGGTTTCTATACCGGGGCTGAGTTTGTACAGGGATACTCGATGGGTACTTATTATTGTTGCAAGAATCGCAGAGGAGTAGCTGTCGGTGGGTTGGTGGCACAGCGCTACACCGAAGCTGCTCCTTGCTCAATGTTGCAAGAGCGCATTGGAGTAGCGGTTGGTGGGTTGGTCCCATAGTGCTTCACCGGAGCTGCCCCTAGCTCTCCATTTCGAATGCCTGGGGTCGCCATTTCAGGATCCCTTCTAGCCTGTAAAGCCCTTCGCTAAGATGGTGGTCTCAGCAAATTAGAAATCATAAAAGGACTATTTTCCAGCAGTCCTTTTGAAATAGACAATGAAAATGGACTATTTTTTCTGCAGTCCCTCTGTAAGAGAAGTAGGACTCTTCGGCCTCCTCGAGCTCTAATGGAAAGTAAAGAAGGACTTCCAACAACTCAAGTCTGGAACCTCGCTGTCACAAAAGTGGCCATCTTGGAAGAATTCTGATGACACTGTCTTTCTCACACATTTCCTTCTGCGCTATCAGAGCAGTCTTTACCCTTTCGCATTTGACCGGACATATTATCTTTATTCTTCAATTGGATCTACCCCTCTTCTGTCACTAGATTATTTCATAATGTGGCCCTGAGTCTTCCTATCGTATCATCCTCACATTATGATTCCCATTCTATCTCTTTCCCTTCCCTCTCCACCACAGTCACTACGCCCCCATCTCCTTGCTCAGTCAGGCACCTGGTTAGTCTGGTGCTTTTTCATCCTATCCTCCTAGATTCTCTAGGGTCACACCTCGCCCATTCTCTTACCTTTTTGGCGCCACCTGGACCATCATCTTGCACTCCCCCTTCATGTAACACCTTTCCTAGGACACTTCACTCATGAGTAACTTAGCAGTGACACTTTTATATTCTCAGTCCTCCAGCTTCATCTAGTTCACTATGGATACCAATTTATCTGGAGCCATACTGAATCACTTGGAGCCTTCAGCACTCAATGCTTATAAATTCGTATAGCCTCCCAACTTTTCTAAGAACGCATCTAAAAACTTTAAACATAGACTCCTTAAATCCCACCCAGAAATCCTTCTCTCGGATCCATTCGTCTGCATCAAAAGAGGAGTTTTAATCTGTGATCTTATATTCCATACAAAAAGACACGACCATTGGAGGAATGCTCTATACTCCTTACTCATTATCACCACATCCCAAAAATTGTCCCATGGTTTAAGAATCACGTTTGCCCACTCACCTATTTATAAGTTCGAACCTACTATCTGCCCTTTATGAAATGAATTTGTACTTGTAAAGCGCACTGCTACCCTGAGGCATCCTGGCGCTGAACGCATACCGCTGTGGAACCCTTCCTGGCTTTTCCCTGTGAAATGTCCACTCCTGGGCACCCCCAAGGTGAAGCCAGGCATCCCAGCGCTGGTGGGGCCGTTGTGGAGATTAAGCAAGCTATTGCCCAGAGTTGCAGAGTGGGACCCATGATTAGAATAGGCACCGAAGCGAGAATTATCAGGTCCGAGGAAGTTGAGCCCAAGACCCGCCGAGGCGGAAATTGAACCCTGGTCCCGGGCCAGATCTCTGCATCAGGGTCTGCCGCTCTAACCATTGAGCCACACTTCTCCACTTTATAATAATGGAACTATCCTTATCCAATCCTCTGTTCACAACCTTGAATTGTTCAAACAATTTTTTCCCCACCATCAAAAGCTCGTGAACAACATGAAATCTACCCCCTCCCTAAACCATCCTACCCCCTCGGGCAATCCCATGGTCCCTCACCCCACGTCGATTACCAACCAAGATGGCCTTTTTGACCCTTCCCTTTCCATCCCTCACACCTCAAATGATATCTGCTACTCAATATTAACCCACCATCGCCACCTACCGGGTCCGAGCAGTTCCCCATCATGTGCCAAACCAGCCATCATGCCCACCGCTCTCCCAGAGTAGCCAGCCCTGAGGTACACACCTCCAATAGTCACATAATCACCCCTTCCTTACCCCTGACCTATTACAACACTATTGTTTATTCTACCAACGTGCCCAAAACCCTCATCATAGACTCACCGTCCTTACGGAACTTCCAACCCCGACTAACAAACAGACCCCTCACACTCCAGAGTCATCATGTAGCCACTTACTGTGTCCTCCTCTATTGCCCGTCAAAACTCACTCCAATCACAATCCTTCCTCGCCCCAGATGGCTCTCACTGGCCAACCTCTTTCCAGGACTATCCCCTTGAAGACCCCCCACACAACTCCCAGCCTCGAATCTCTGATCCCCACAGCAACTCCTCACTGGGATCCAAGCTGGATGAGATCACTCTTGCCATCCAACAACTCAAGTCTGATGTTAAAAGCATTTTACTCCTCACCTCTAAATGGGTGAAAAAGTGGCGTCTAAGCAATTCTTTTGATACATACAGTTATAACTATGCCTTTCCAACATACCACTGCTCTAGGCCTCCGTCTCGCCATCCTTTCTCAATGCTCTCTCCAAATCCTAACCCCCCCCCACTTCAAATGGAAAACCTTAACCATCCCCAATGATACTACCCGACCCATTAGATTAAATCATCCTCTGACTGACAAGGATATTCTCTCGCTCCTTTGCTCCTATGACCCAACAAACATCGACACTACACTCTATCACTGTCAAATCGAGACAATTCAAGCCGACCCGCACAGAGAACCCAGGACTAATACCAGAACCTTAAATAAAAGCAACCTCACACTGGTCTCCACCTCACACAAGTCTCCTGCCAACGCCAACTCGAAGCTTAAATGCATCCTTCTCAATTGCAGATCTGCTGTAAAACACACAGCAGATATCGCTGCCCTCATTCTCGACCATGAGCAGGATCTCTTAATGCTGACTGAAACCTGGCTAAATGTCTCCTCTGCTCCTATCCTTCACCTTCTTGTCCCTCCTAGCTATGACATTCTTAGGTTAGACAGATCTAGTGGGCAAGGGAGAGGTATTGCCTGCAACTACCGTGGCAATCTTGTGGTCAAACAACTTCATTCTGTTGCTCTCCCTGAGTGTGAATACCTATGCATCGAGATTGCTTGTAATACCATGCAAGTCTGCAAATCCCACCTGTTCTATCATCTCCCTAGAGACAACCTTTCCTTCATCGAACAGATTATGGAAATTATCTCAACTAACGCAGATAATCACAGCACTCAGATATTCCTTGGAGATTTGAACCTCCCCTGGAATTACTTGAATTACCTTTCCATAGATAGTCTCAAATCTTTCCTGAGGGAATTCGTTCTAACCCAGATATGTGACAGACCTACGCACGTCAAAGGAGCTACCTTAGACCTAATCATTGGCAATCCGAAATCCGTTCAACTTGATTCTATCGCCCCTTGCGACTGGACAGACCACCACTGCATCACCTTCCTCATCTCAGAATCTGTTAGTACGAGCAAAACCCAACCAAAAAAAACCAAACTTTGGCGAAGAACACTGCGAAACATTAACCTTGATGCTTTGACAACCCTCAGTAGTAACATTTTACCTCCCCCTGAGGCTATGATCGACGTCCACGATCTCACTGAACACTACAATCGGTCCATGACAAGCATTCTAGACATGGTCGCTCCTTTACAGTTAAAAAGAGTACCTTCCAATGTCTCCAATCCCTGGTATACCGGCAGTCTGAATGCTGAGAGAAGAAACCTGAGACAAACGGAAAGATTGTGGAGATCCTCACCGTTCCTTGATCATCTCAAACATCTGTGATCAATAAGGAACATTTATAACAAACGCATAAGAATCTGCAAAGCTAACTTTTTCACAAATCAACTGAACCTAGCTAAAAATCGACCCAAAAAACTGTTTGAAATTGTTAAGTCTCAATCGAATAGCAAACTCAATCTTCCCTTTGTCCGGGATCCACCATGGGTTTCACACGTGTTTCCACCACTAACTGGAAGTAGGGTGAACATGCAAAAAATACGATACGTTGGCTATCACCCAGTAAATTGCCAAAACTGTGTTGAAAAATGATGTTTTCTGATTCAAGTCTGCCTGTTCCTGAAAGCATTAAAGATGGTGATTTCAGCACCACAGCCCGTTTGTTGATGCCATTTGCAGGAAGAAAAACAGACACTTTCTTCTGCAGCACTTTTTCCCATTCATCCCAGAAAACCCAACATTTAGTGTATTTTGGCAAATTTCTCGGTCTCCTCCAGGGGAATCCACAAACCCTGGGTACCTTTAGAATCCCCTGGATGTTGAAAAAAGGACAAAAGTGGGCATGGATATCTTATGTGGACAAAAGATTATGGAAGCCTAAGTGCAAACTGCCCCAAATTGCCCAAAAAAAAGGCTTAGCACAGGGTGAGGGGGGGTTGAAGTTCTAGCAGCGAAGGGGTCAAATTTAATCCATTTGTCTAATTCATTTTTTTGTCTTATTATTTTGCATATCAACTTTATTCCTGTTTTAGTACTTCATAAATACTTCACACATTACCTCTTTGTGAGCCCTGGCTACTCTGTACCATAGATGTCACTTTCGTGGTTAACCCTCACAAGGATTGCAGTTATTATCTGAGGTGGATGCCCAACCCGTCAGCTAATGCCCCAAATTCGAACAGTATATACATATAAAAATATGAAGGGGTAGTGGCACTGCCCATACTCCACCAATGCATCTTCTCCTTCAGAAAAATGTTGCGAGTGGTGGCTACGGTGCTCTGATTTCAGAGTGTCACAACAGCAGTCATCTCCTCTCGTGGCCTCTGCCATAGTTGTGGGGGTGGGGTGGTGCCAAAATAGAATCAAAGCAAGACATGCAGTAGTGGGAAACAAATTAAAATGAAAACCCTAAGGCATGAAAGGAGACCAAAAAGTGAAAGGAAAGTTGAATAATAGGGACGAGATGAGCAAGAATTTAATGGCTGGGGTAGGAAGGGCCTAGAAAAGCTAAGGAACACTGCTGGGAAGGAACTAGAGTCAGCGCCACTTCCTGTTCAAAATGACCATGTGGGTGCACCATGCCATTTCTCCCTTTTTTAATGTGAATACATCTTCACTGCCTTTTTATGAGCACAATGTTGCATTGTGGACAATTACTAGGCATGGACAAAATGTAAATTATGTCTGTGTAATTCACATAATTTTCGGGATTTTCTGTTGCGCTTCTTAAGTAAGATTCCCATATTACGCAATGATGCCACTATTTTTCACAGCAAATTGTACCATTTGTGGTAAAATATTACTGCAAACTCACCAGCAACAACAGAACACAAGTGCTGTTGTTCATGGTGATTTTGATTCCTCGCACTAAAAAATTGACGTAAGGATGTAATTCATGCTAAAATGTTGTGCGAAATGACAGATTTATAATTTTGCTTAACTCCCCTCCCCCCGTTGGTAATCTCTGTAAAGAGAGGCCAAAGACTGAATGAGTAAAAGGAACTAATTCCCATTTACTCCAAAAATGATCTTCCTAAACAAAGGTTGTCGGTTAAAAGGAAATGAATACTGAATTGGTCTCCCCCACTGGTATAAAGAGAGAAAAACGAGTATATGGGTTAAACATTGAATTATCTCTACACTTTAGGAGCAATGCAGTTTCACAAATTGAGCTGGCTCGCACTTTTCAATTATTCCTTCATGTATGCCGTCAAAGGGTCTAGGAGGGGATGGACCAGGGGACTGGATTGCCCTTATGCTTGGCGATTAATCAAATTATGATTTAATGCTATACAGGTCTATCAGGCAGATGCATCAACGGTTTTTGCGAGCGCAAACGGTGCGATTCGCAAAAATCGTCCGTTTGCGCCCGCAAAAAGGCCTTTTGCGATGCATCAAAGTGTTAGGCACTCGCAATTTACGAAATCGCAATTAATTGCGATTTCTTAAATTGCGATTGCATTTAAGGAATCGCAATTTGCGATTCCTTAAGTGCAATGCTAGAAGCACTTAGAAATAGCAAATTCGCTATTTGGGGCCGCAAAATACAGAGAAATTACTCTGGTCTGTATTTTGCAAAAACCTTAAAAAAGGCACTAAAGTGCATTTTTCAAGGTTTCAGGTTACACACACACATGCCCTTGGGGCATGTATGTGCGCAACATGGGTGCACATCACAATTTCAGGGGTGCGACAGGGTGTCATTTTGACACCTTTGCACCATTGAAATTGCATGCGCAATTTGCGAGTACCTATTGGTACTCGCAAATTGCGCATGCAATTTCCCATTCATTCCTATGGGCCTGTAGGCCCATAGGAATGAATGGGAAGCCATTCCTTAAATGCGGCACGCAATTTGCGAGTCACAATTAAGGAATGTTTAGAAATCGCTATTTTAATAGCGATTTCTACATGCATAGGCTTTTGAGAGTCCCTAATTGCGATTCCTTAATAATCGCAATTAAAGACTCGCAAAAGCATTTCTTGATGCATGTACCCCTATGAATCCCTTTCTTTCTTCTGTAACTCTGTACTGTCTGAGATGATATTAGGAATCAGAGGTGAGCAGCTAACAGTACATCAGTCTGAGCACCAGCAGCGACCGCCCCATCCTGGTCCTGTGCAATATTTGGAATTTTTGAGAGCTCAGATATATGTTATGATATATTCTGAGTTACCCAGACATATAATAACATCTATTCTGGCAGTGATGTATTTTCTAGAACACAAAATGTGATGGTCCGTCAATTGGCACAGGCACAACGATATGGCATCATGTTATTATTTACAAATAAGTTTATTTCTCTTGACATAGGACATCCTCTAAGGCCTACATCATTTTCGCCTACAAGAAAAAGTGCTCCTTGTTACATTGCCGGAATCTGAAATTTTGAAAGGTACTCAGTTTGCCTTTAGAACTACTTGTAAAATCAGTCGATATACTTTTAGAAAGAGCAGATTTAAAATGCACTGTTTGTCCCCATTTTTGCAAAACTTGCTTTGACATGACCGGAGTAGCTCGACATGTTTGCTTACTCATTGCAATGTGGGAAGAGGAGGCTTATATAAAGTGCACCTTTCAGCTTCAGATTAAAAGTATCTACATACACTCTCAGGGGCCGATTCCGATTCGGGCCGGAAATCTCTCCGACCGAGCCGGACCCGGAGAAATTTCCGACCGAATCGGACCCGTGCAGCCCGACCGAACGAGTACGATGCGCACGTATGCCATCGGACTCGAGTCGTCGGACTCCCATTGAAGTCAATGGGAGCCGGTCGTACAACGCGTACGCGGGCTCCCATTGACTCAATGGGTGCGAGGCGGACAAGGGCGCCCCCTACAGCGTGTACGCGGCGAAGCGATTCGCGCCGTACACGGACAGGTAGGGGGGACCCATGGGTCCCCCCTGTGTGCGACTCGCGCGGCTATGCGTACAGGGGGGTCCGACACGGACCCCCAAAGTACGGCTCTGACTGCTCTTTCGAGCCGGAGTGCGCGGCTCGGTCG
Source organism: Calotriton arnoldi (assembly GCA_963921515.1). NCBI lineage: Eukaryota > Metazoa > Chordata > Amphibia > Caudata > Salamandridae > Calotriton > Calotriton arnoldi. The sequence goes on from CAWUFW010000915.1 coordinate 3,028,916, forward strand.
GACTGCTCGCGGAGCGCATCGTACTTACCCGGCCGGGGAACGTCTCCATTGCGCGGTGCGAGTCGAGTCCGAGCGAGTCGGTCGGTGCGGTTAGACCCGGGAACGAGTCGGTCGGAGCGGTCGGGACGCCCGGACGAGTCGGCCGGCGATTTCGCATCGTACTCGCTCGCCCGGACGCGCGTACGAATCGGTCGGGAAACAGGGCTCCGAATCGGATCCGGTTAAGCCGAATCCGATTCGGAGCCCTACCGGCCGAGATCGGAATCGGCCCCATAGTCTCTGACGAATTCTAGAGATTGCACACACTGTTCGAACACATCCGAGAAGGACGAGCATTAATTGTTGAACACACTGGTCCCTACTTCAAGTTTTCTTCTTTTCTTCCACTGCGGAATTTAAAAATTCATCAAGTTTAGCACAAAAAGAATGTAGAAAAACTCTTAATGCTGTAGTTCTAAGAGAAACTTCGTGAAACTCGCAAGGTTTTCTGCTGAGTTTCGTCTGAAACTCAAACGTTAGCTACAATCTTATTTTGCATATGCTATATTATAATTTAACACTAATAAATGTGTTCTGCATAAGACATCTTGCAGAAAATAGATAGTGGTCTTTCTGTGGACAAAACCAGTGTGCATTGAAAACCTCCATAAAGGGTAAACCTGCAGATAAAAAGTCAGCAACTTGCTAGGTTGAGTTAGAGAAACATGTATGTTATCAAGCAAGGCACAGAAAATTCTCTGCATCGGGCATACTTAGACCGGAAACACGTCAAGCTTCAGGAAGTATGAAGTGTCAACAAAACTTTTCTGACATAAATCGTACTTGACCATGGTACCTTCATGTTGTATATATTCGGCGACACGCTCCTACAAAAGTTATTCCTAGCTATATCTCTGTTCTGATTCCAGCTGATCAAATTATATCTCAGGAATTTGCCCTTGTAGTGCTGTACTAACCTTTACAGGTCTTCCTACCCACTACTCCACCATAATTATATTGAAGACCATCTGGAACTTGAGCTCTGGCTGATATTTGGATTTCAGTGTGCATAAGGTGTGACATATTGTGAGCATTTCCAGTGGAAATGTTGCTTTCACCACTTTAATGGTAGCCCTCTTCCTGGCAGATTAGGGGCTTTTTTGTTACAGTTCTGGGTAAAGTGGGATTCTCATAGTTCGGTTTATCCTTAACATATTGTGGGAATTCGTACTGTAGTTATCGTTCTACCTGATACATTGGTAATGAAAATCTCTTCCATTCCATGAAAAAAATGAAAATGGTGGTTAATGGGTATCAAAGGTAGAATACATGTCCATGTTTTAAAGTTCTGTCTGAAATTTGGTTATTATTTTGGAAGGTGATGGCCTCTCAACTTAATAAACACAATATGTTTTATTTTTATTTATTTTATTTATTGTGTTAGCCTGCCATAGACAGGCCATAGAATATACATAGCTAGATATACACACTTTTAATATTTAATAACACACTTCAAAGCACAACATTTACAGTAAAACATGCTGATACTTATGAAAATTCTTCATTGGGGCTGATCAAAGTGGCAAGAATTATAGAGCCACGTAGATAATTAAAAGATCACCAAATCAGATCAAGTTATTGGTAAAGTGCTTCTCAAGATGACCCTACTACTATAAGAGCACTGGTGCCTGGCCATTGGCCATTTCTAGAGTGTTAATTCCTGTAAGGACACATGAATAAAACTGACTAGGAGGACATACAATTATTAGGCCGCAGAGATGATTTTAAAACCAATCAAAACAATTTGGCACACGAATAAAGTATATCTCAAAGTGGCCCTGAAAGTGGCCCTGATACTTTAAAGAAAGCCATCTGCTGACTCCAGATTGTTAATATTTATAATTTTTTTTTTATCACAATCTGTTTGATCAAACAAAGGGGCCTATTAGGATGGCGGGCGGACCTGGGTCCGCCCGCCATCCTAACGGGAACGGGAACGGCCGCCTGCCATGCGGCGGTCCCACACCCCTGATTAGGATGCGACCGCCACCCTGGCGGTCGCATTCCACAGTTTAACATTGCGGCGGGTGCTGCTTACAGCAGCACCCGCCGCAATGTCAATTTGCCATGTTGTGCATTTCCATGCACAACGTGGCAGGCACCGCGCGGTGCCTGCCACCTTGTGCATGGAAATGGAGGGGGGTACCATGGGTACCCCCAAAGTGCACCCCCCACTCCCCTGGGGGCCCACAACAGGCCCCCAAAGCAAATCACCGCCATGGAAAGGCCTTACACCGCACACATCCTAATATGGATGGCGGTGCCTGCTAGGCACCGCCACAATATTAGTGGCACAAGTCTACCCGGCCGGCAATAGGAACGATAGCCGACTGGCGGAAAAGCGGCGGACGCACTTTGCGTCCGCTGTGATGCCCCCGCCATTATAATATGGCGGGGGGTATTACTCGTTACGCCATTGTAATGACCCCCAAAGTTCTGAGAAAATCTCTGTTGCAGGCAATCCCAGAGAAGTGCCAACAAATACCCTTGTTGGAAATGGCCCTTTTTGCAGTGTCATCCCCAAAGCATTTTGCCTTCCTACTCCTACTATTTGCTGAATTTGTTTGTGTTGTCCTTAAGGCTCTGAGCACTTTACCATTGCTAACCTAGAGCTAAAGTGTCTGAGCTCTCTCCCCACAACATGGCAATATTGCCTTACACTCAATTGGCATATTTAATTTAACTATAAGTCCTTAGTAAAGTGCACTACATGTGCCCAGGGACTGTAAATTAAATAATACTAGTGGACCTGCAGCACTGCTTGTGCCACCCACTTAAGTAGCCCTCTAACTATGTCTCAGACCTGTCATTGCAGAGCCTGTGTATGCGGTTTACACTGCCATTTCAACTTGGTAAAATAAACCTTTTGTCAGGTCCAAATCTTCCCTTTCATACTTATAAGACACCCCTAAGTTGGACCCTGAACGACCTAGATGGCAGGATGCAATGTATTTAAAAGGCAGGACATGTACTTTTATGTTTTACATGTTCTGGCAGTGAAAAACTCTTAGATTTGTTTTTCACTACTGCAAGGCCTATATTTCCAATAGGATAACATTTGGATTACCTTATTACATTTAACATTTTAAATCACAATTCTGAAAAGGCCACTTTTGGAAAGATGGCAGTTTTTTGATTTAGCTAGATGGTGCCTGTAGCCTGTCTCTGATCACTTGCCTCGGTATAGTTGGCAGTTAGTCTTTGAACATTCCTCCTAGACACATACACACAATGGGAACTTAGATGTGGCTCAATGGGCCATCTCTGGCAGAATGAGAGGGAGGAGCTGGGTACAGCCTCACTAACACCTGCATACACAAAGGGCTGCATATCCCCCTATAGTGAGTCTGGAGGCAGGGCAGGAAACTAGGACCTCTGTGCACTTCAAATGCATGTCTTTTAAGTCTCCCCACTTTAAAGGCACCACTAAGTATAAGTACTGGACCTCAGGCACCACCAATTCAGTACTCTTTTGGACCTGTGGATACTATGCCAGGAAGAAGGACTGCTGTGCTGCTGAAGGACTGCGGCTCTGCTGGACTGCACTCTGCTGGACTCCTGGGCTATAATCCACATGTAGTTCTAGAAAGTCAGTTTTTCCCGTCTCCTATTAAGGTTCTAAGACATCTGGGGTGACAAAAGACTAGTGTTGGGATCCTTTGTGGATGCTGGAAGCAAGCCCCTTTGAAATGTAAGTGGGGCACCGAATAGATCTGCCCCCAGCAATCCAGGCAGGATTGCAATCCTGCCTACATCCAGTCCCCTTTGTCGCACTGACTGTCATAAATACACAAACCCCAACATCAGAGCCATTCACAGTAATGTGACCCAAGACACTGGCAGAGGTGCAAAAATGGTTAGGCTGGAAAATGCCAACTTTCTAAAACTAGCATTCAAATAATTCTGACCTATAATCCAACTTTATCATTAAGGAGGATTTTAAATTACAATTCATTTGAGCCTAAACATGGTATTTCCACCTGCTCCCAATCAAACATTAGCACTTATTAAATGCAATATAGTAACCCAATGTTAATCTATGATATAGGCAGGCCTTACAGTAGTGAAAATCGAATTTAGGGCCTATCTTAGGACTGATTTATATGTATTAGAAAGAAAGGTTTAGGCCTGGCAAAAAGGTCTATTTTGCCAGATCAATTCAGCAGTTTAAAACTACACGGATCACTGACAGAATATCGACAGTCAGAATATCAAGGTACAAAAATATCGTCGCAAAAATATCGATGTCCAGAATATCGAAGTTCTATCTACATAATGGTAAGTACAAAAATATCGAAAAAAATATATAGTTATTAAAAATATTGTTGTTAAAAATATCGTTTTTTTTATGTTAAAAAAATACTGTAAAATAAAGTAAATGATACATATAATTAAAAAACATAGTTAAAATTATTAGAAAATGTTTAAAATTATAAGCAATACAGATAATGTAAAAATAAATGAAACATATATATGTCTAAAATATAAGATATATACTTACTTAATAATATTTATAAATAATTATTTTAATAACTTATAAATTGTTTAAAAAAATTATAAATACATATATATACACATACACCAATAATATAAATTAAAAACAAAAAAACATATATCACAAATTAAAATATAAATTTTTTAAAAATCTTTTTAAAATACATTTTACACTACATTAACTAAAACAGTAGAGAAAATATTGGATAGCGGAGGGGATAAAATTACTATTCCCACTCCAGAGAGTGCAACAGTAGGGAAAGTGTTGGATAGCGGAGGGGTAAAAATTACTATTCCCACTCCACTGAATGCAACAGTAGGGAAAGTGTTGGATAGCGTAAGGGTAAAAATTACTATTCCCAGTCCAGAGACTGCAACAGTAGGCAAAGTGTTGGATTGCGGAGGGGAAAAAATTACTATTCCCACTCCAGAGAGTGCAACAGTAGGGAAAGTGTTGGATAGCAGAGGGGTAAAAATTACTATTACCACTCCAGTGAGTGCAACAGTAGGGAAAGTTTTGTATGGCGGAGGGGAAAAAATTACTATTCCCACTCCAGTGAGTGCAAGAGTAGGGAAAGAGTTGGAAAGCGCAGGGGTAAAAATTACTATTTCCACTCCAGAGAGTGCAACAGTAGGGAAAGTGTTGGATAGAGGAGGGTTAAAAATTACTATTCCCACTCCAGTGAGTGCAACAGTAGGGAAAGTGTTGGATTGCAGAGGGGAAAAAATTACTATTCCCACTCCAGTGAGTACAACAGTAGGGAAAGTGTTGGATAGCGGATGGGTATAAATTACTATTCCCACTCCAGTGAGTGCAACAGTAGGGAAAGCTTTGGATAGCGGAGGGGAAAAAAATACTATTCCCACTCCACTGAATGCAACAGTAGGGAAAGTGTTGGATAGCGTAAGGGTAAAAATTACTATTCCCACTCCAGAGACTGCAACAGTAGGGAAAGTATTGGATAGCAGAGATGTACAAATTACTATTCCCACTCCACAGAGTGCAAGAGTAGGGAAAGAGTTGGATAGCATAGGGGTAAAAATTACTATTCCCACTCCAGAGAGTGCAACAGTAGGAAAACTGTTGGATAGCGGAGGGGTAAAAATCACTATTCCCACTCCAGTGAGTGCAACAGTAGGGAAAGTATTGGATTGCGGAGGGGTAAAAATTACTATTCCCACTCCAGAGAGTGCAACAGTAGGGAAACTGTTGGATTGCAGAGGGGAAAAATTACTATTCCCACTCCAGTGAGTGCAACAGTAGGGAAAGTGTTGGATAGCGGAGGGGTATAAATTAGTATTCCCACTCCAGTGAGTGCAACAGTAGGGAAAGTATTGGATAGCGGAGATGTACAAATTACTATTCCCACTAGACAGAGTGCAAGAGTAGGGAAAGAGTTGGGTAGCGTAGGGGTAAAAATTACTATTCCCACTCCAGAGAGTGCAACAGTAGGAAAAGTGTTGGATAGCGGAGGGGTAAAAATTACTATTCCCACTCCAGTGAGTGCAACAGTAGGGAAAGTGTTGGATTGCGGAGGGGTACAAATTACTATTCCCACTACAGAGACTGCAACAGTAGGGAAAGTGTTGGATAGCGTAGGGGTAAAAATTACTATCCCCACTCCAGTGAGTGCAACAGTAGGGAAAGTGTAGGATAGCAAAGGGTTAAAATTAACATACTTATCAATTAAATAATTATTATAATTAAATAACCAATTAATATTTAATTAATAATACATTAATTATAAATACTAATACATAAATATTAATAATTATTTTATTATAATTAAATTACTTCCCACCCTATTCCCCTATAAACCCACAACCCGCTCCTAAAAAACACAATTAAAATAATTATCAATTAATTAATTAATACAAATTAATAACCAATTAATAATTAATTAATAATAAATTAATTATATAAATACAAATTTATATTGACCTTTTTTTAATTTAAATTACTTCCCACCCTATTCCCCTATAAACCCACAACCCACTCCTAAAAAAATAACACAATTAATATAATTATCTATTAATTAATTAATAATAATTAATAACTAATTAATAATTAATTAATAATAAATTAATTTTAAATAATAATAAATAAAAATTAATAATTAATTAAATTACTTCCCACCCTATTCCCCTATAAACCCACAACCCGCTCCTAAAAAAATTAGACAGTTAATATAATTATTTATTAATTAATTAATATAAATTAATAACCAATTAATAATTAATTAGTAATACATTATTTTTAAAAATAATTAAAAAATGTAATAATTACTTTATTATAATTAAATTACTTCCCACCCTATTCCCCTATAAACCCACAACCCGCTACAGAACTAAAATACGCAAAAATAATTTTCATAAACATAATTACTGCTAAAAATTTAACACATACATTAAAAAAAACTACACTTATACCAAAAAATTACATCACATACTTTTAACACACATACTAAAATACAGAACACTAATATAACTATCAATATTATTAACGATATTTTTACAAACGATATTACTGTCTTTGATATTAAAAAAATGATATTTCTTACCTTACTGTCGATATTCTGTGCTACGATATACTTGTTGTCGATATTCTTGTACCTCGATATTTCAAACTCGATATTGTTGTAGTTCGAAATAAACAACTCTATATTCTGTCTGTACACCAAACTACACCACAGGCTTCAATGGCAGGCCTGAAACATATTTTAAAGTGCACTTTAAAACATTCACAAACTGCACTTCTGAAGTTACGACAGCCGAAAATTAAGCCAAAAGAATAGTAGTAATATTCCAGCTCACAGCCGGAGTAAGTTAAGCAGCTCACATTGCCAACCACTGGTACTGCAACACCCTGCTTAGAAAATAATGGCAGTAGGGACTTGAAATAAATGTCCACAGGAAATACAATACATTATTTAAAATAGTTTAAAATATAAATACATATAACTGAATGTTAAAAACATTTCTAGAAATAAAACCTATTTATTATTTAACTATAAAATACTTAACAGCCTCTTTTAATTTATAAATTCATATAACTATTTTTTAGAAACTAAACAAAATTAATGCATAATAATAACAAATGTTTAAACTAGGTGGGAATTTATTATTTTTATAATTTCGGAACAATTTTTTTAATTAATATATTGTATGATTCCCCATCTTCCATTTGACAGTATTACACCTACGGGCCTCATTACGATGTCCATCGGAAAGCATTCTGACCGACTCTGTGTCGAAATCGGTTCCTACCGACTCAGGTTCGGCGAGTCCGACCGACCGATTATGATGTTTCTGAACACCGTTCGGTCGGACTCCCATCGACTTCAATGTGTGCCTGTTTTCTGACTGACAACACAGGTTCCTATTGAAAAATGGGGTGGTTGCGGAAAACCATGTACAGTGTCGCAGGCACCCATTGGTACCCCCACAGCCCAAACCGAAGGCCTCTGGGTAAAGGGGGGCCTGCTACAGGCCCCCAAAGTCAGTTTCCAACAGCCTTTTTGGTGTCGAACGGACCGATTTGGAAAGGCTATCCGAATCCAACATCGTAATACGTCAGTCGTAAACGCGGTCCATAGACCTGTTCGATCCGACTTGGAGTCTCCGAATGCCGGTCAGAACCGAGTCGAAAAGACCGAACGGTTACCTTCTATCGTAATCGGTCGGTCGGAAATGATTCTGAGTCGGTCGGAAACATGGGTTCCGACACGGGTTAGGAAAATCCGAATGCCATTCGGAGCCTTTCCAACCGACATCTTAATCAGCCTCAAAATATCTATGAACAGCTGATGTAAACCTAACAAGTACACTGTCACTGTTTATAAAACATTTAGAACTCGTACATGTAATGCAAACTTATGCACATCTTGGTCCCAAAGATAAAAATGCAAAAAATAAATAAATAAAAGGGGCCATATTCTGAGCCAAGACTTTTGATGTAGATTATGAGTTTTAACTGTGTAAAGCAGAACCATTATTTAGTGCATGTGGTAAATACTGCATCCGATAAATAGCACATACACAAACATCAGGAAGTGCCCATTTTCAGACATTGAAAGCAACACATGAAAAGACCTTAGGATCCTGCAAAAATACACCAACTCATTTGAGTATGGAAGTGTGCAGGCATTCATTTTATGTGGGCAAGGCACCTTGAAACAAGACAAACCAAATCCATCCTCTGATATCACTCAGTCATTACAAGCGGAAACCTGCCAGACTCTTGCATCATGGACCCAGTCAGGGAAATTAAGTACGAGTTTATGGATCCTGAGCGGATAGTCCTGACCAAGAGGTGGCAAGACACCATGATCATCTAATGTAAACTCTCAAGTGGAAATGCTACCACAAACAAACAAAAACATGCCTAAGAAGGGAGATAATGGACAAAATCAATACTGAAATATCCACATGGTTTTGAGAACATTAAAAACAGATACCAAACTTCGAAATGCTAGGTACTTAATTGAGTCGTCAACTCAAGCACTAAAGCATGGCAATTGGTGGTAGTTCTATATCTCAGTTCTACCTCAAGGCATGGAAAGAAATAATTACGTATTTACACAAAATAAGCTCCCCGAGAATTTTGCAATTTATAGAGATATGTGATGCATCCCTCCCAACGCTACTCAGTACAAGTGTTGGGCATACAAAAAAATGTAACAGATTGTCCTCACACACCACCAAGTGTCATGCTTCATCATAGGACAATCCTCGGTCTACAAAACCTCAGTTTGGTGGAGAGCAGGCCTACACCTGGAGTCAGGGAGGCACTTCTAATAAATTATTATTGGTGGTGTGTGAGGACAATCCGTTACATTTTTTGTATGCCCAACACTTGTACTGAGTAGAGTTGGGAGGGATACATCACATATCTCTATAAATTGCAAAGTTCTGGGGGAGCTTATTTTGTGTACATATGTTGTGTTGGGAGGCCAGCTCACCCTTGAGACCCCAGAGACCTCTAGTTCCCTACCCGGGGTACCTCCCGGGGGAGTGTGTTTATATAAAAGCAATAATTACGGCCATGCTTCATTTCTGGAGTATAAGACATGAAAGTATGGTTTCGAGGTTGGAGGAATCCAAGGTAATTGACATGAGACTTGGAATGGAAGTACATGTGAATGTTAAAAAGTTGATTTGGCTGAGAATCATCATCATTGTTAAGAGTTCCCAATGGTAAATTGATGCGATAGGGCCTAACTACTCTCTATTGGTACTTCTGACATGTATTGAGTTTGAACTACAACAATCATAATGCATTGTAATCTTGGTGATGAAGGGTTGATTTGTCTGCCTAGTACATTATGGGCATATTAATAAAACTTTCACACAGCGCAGAGTAGCAAGCCAACTTGCTGCACTATGTGAAATGGAAAGGACACCATATATAACATAATACAATACATTCCTGTCATTCCTTGTGCTGGCGCCCTTTTAGCTGCCTAGCATCAATGCTGTCACCTTTGCACACTGGTTCAAACGTGCCTGTGTTGCAGACATGATTGTTTTTGTGCAGGAAGGGACACCTTCCTCAGAGGCTTTTTCCTCTTTCTATGTGTGCTGCACAATGCAGCACACATAGAAAGAGGAAAAAACTAGGAGAAATAAAGATATTTCTCCCTGTTTTGCTCCTCTGGGTAGGCATAGCATTTTGATGGATTCCCAGGCTTACCAGTGTTGGTAAATCTGGGTGGATGTGTGGGAACACCCATGCTCCACCTATGGAACACCTTCCCAGGGCAGAGTAATGCACTGCATCGATCTGCACTGCACTGCGTTGCGTTACTCTGGATTTGGCAAGCCATGCAGGGTCATGCAAGGTGGCCTTGAGTCGCTTGATAAACCTTACTTAGGGTTTGCTTTACCCTAGCGCCCCTTGTGTGGTGCAAGGGCGACACAAAACTTTCATAAATATGCCCCTACATGTGCTACCACTGTATGACAAATGTTGCTTCTCATCAGGATTATGACATCAGGATAATCATTTCTTCCAGAGCACCTAACATAGTAGATCAATATACACAGATCCATATCACACAGCAGTTGCACCTAAAAATAGTATGCTTCATTTTGCAGTTTCATCACACTGGTTCCTGTCTACAAGCGGCCACCAACTGTGCAAATGACCCTAGGATGTCAGGAAGTCCTGCTGTAGCATAGATTCTTGCTTTACTGGCATTAGCTTTGTGGGTTTCCATGGGAACTGTATATGCTGCTCACTCGCTCTCTACAAAGCTTCCATCACTTAGTAGAGTATTTTGCTAAAGGCTGACTGAGAAATGATGTGCACTCTACTTTCTGCTGTGTAGTGCATGTTGTAAAGACTTTTAGTGCTGCTAGTATTTTCATGAAGGGGGAATGCAGTGAGTCTCTATGTTGGCCTCCAGAGTATCCGTAATGATGACAATATGTGACATATCTGACATAAACCTTTCTTTCTCCTGAAATCTACTCCCTATGGAAGACAAACTCTTGTAACCGGGACAATCAGTGTGCTATGCGTGGAGTATTTCTAGTGGCTCCTTTCGTTGTGAATACATTATGTATGGTGCCCATATCAAGCCTGTGTAGGCGCTGGATCTCAATCTGACTCATATTTATGGTTTCCAGCCTCAGTCTGTCAATCCTGGCTCAAATCCTGCATTGATGCTCCATTTGAGGTCACTGATTGAAGGCCTTGTTACCATCCTCCAGCTGCATGATTTGTTGTAGCAGAACATGGATCTGGCATAGCATGATATAGTGGCCTAGCAGTGCTGCATCCACGGTGGTTTACTGCAGAATATACAAGCTGCTGTAATCTACTTGTGATAGATTCACCTGTCTATGCCTGTTTATGTACGTCTGGCCATGTGTACTGGTGCGTATGAGATTTTGTTTTCATCTCAAGTAGTGCATGTACTGTGTTTCTTTGCATTGTTGCATTGGTCTTTTTTTATATATACGTTTAAAGTGTTCCTTTCATTCCCTATGCTTTCAGGAATTTTTACTACCTGCTTTTGATTGGAGGTATTTTAAGGTGGTATATTCCACTGTTTTTAATGACCTCCATTTACACTGGCATTTGGTAATAGAAGACAGTAGACTGTAGATCCAACCTACTGCTCAGATAATCTAGTCTAGTTAAAAGAGAGTGACAAAAAGACCTCATGAAAACAGAAAAGGAAAAAGTACGAGTTAATGTTTTGTTCTAAATAAGGGACATTTTAATTGCATAAAATTGTAAGTAGGGTTGTGCATGTTAATATCAGTATATCAATGAATGAACAAATTATTGAATGATGAATGAATAAATTAATGGCTTTAATGGCTGCGAACATCAGAAACTGAATTATCAGGAAACTCTTACTATTAAAAAAAAGGTCCCTCTTATGGCAGCACATTATTCAAACTAATAATACATTAACTGGCTCCGAACTTTAGAGCTGCAATATGTTCACGCTTGTCTGGACTAACTTATGTGCCCATTGCCCGTGACACTTACACTAGACTGAGTATGTCAATAAACTCACACACAATGAACTTCGCTGTAATATGTATTTCTTGCAGTCAAATAACTTCTGCATGAATTAACTGTGCTATTGGCTTTATTTATCTTTGTGTGCTTATTTGTCTGCTCATCCATGATTGAAAGAGGTGAATTAAATGTTGCACTAATAGCTATAAAACCCCTAATTGCTTTCGGAGCAGAGTGAACACTTTAACCCAAACAACTTTCACTTGACTGATCTAAAATTCCAAGCAAAGAAGATGTCAAAATATAAAGGGGCTTATTTACAAGGCCCTTGCGCCACGTTTGCGTCATTTTTAACATGGGAAAAGTGATGCAAAAGTGGCGCAAGAGGCTTGTAAATCTGCCCCAAAATGTCATTTAACTTCTTTGCAGGGTGTAGCATACCAAAGGAGCTGTTACAATAGATTGCTTTGGTGAGATTTCTTTTCTAGGTATCCTTGTATTTGGACAACTGGGTTTAAGGAATCCTGTGCAATCTCTACACACAGCACTAATGAGGGACGAGAGGGATGTGTGAAAAGGGAGGGAAAATGGAATGGGTGGAGAGAAGAGGGGAGAGCGTGTATGATGGAAAGAAGACAAGGCAGTATGAAGGTGGAGGGGACGGAGATGGGCGGAAGTGAGGAAGACAGTAAGAAAGGAATGGGAGGGAAGGAGGAAGGAGTGAGAGGGGATGAAAGAAGGTGTTTGTGGGTAAAAGGGAGAAGGATATAGAGGACAAATTCAAAGAGCGAGTTAGGAAAAACAGAAGGGAGAAAGGAATGGGGCAGGGATAATGGAGGAAGGAAAAGAAGAAGGAAGAAAGGGAAGAGGGGAATAAGTCGGAAGGACAAAAAGAAGAGAGGGACACTAAAGGGAGAAATGAAAGAAGGGGAGGAATGGGGAGGCAGAGAGGAATGATGAAGTGCGGTAGAGTACGTGGTAGAGATGAAGGTAACAGTGACAGCCGAAGAAAGAAAGAAAGAAAGAAAGAAAGAAAGAAATAAAGAAAGAAAGAAAGAAAGAAAGAAAGAAAGAAAGAAAGAAAGAAAAAAAGAAAGAAAGAAAGGAAGGAGTGGTTAAAAAGATCAGAGAATGGAAGCAAGAGAAGACGGTGGAATGGGATGTGGGAAAGCAGAGATTTAGAATAGCAAGGAAGAAGGGAGAGAGGAAGAAAAGAATAAAAGAAGGAAAAAAGAAATGTTTTACTATTAATTAAAAAAATTAATAATAATGCTATAGTGGCTCTTCTCTGAGAGAGGCTCATTTCTGAACTCTCCCTTCAGTTTGACAAGGATCTCATGATTAATTGGAGCTGAAGTCAGCGATGAGCACAGAATCCCAATTGTCAGTCACACAGACTATTAATATTCTGAAAAGTCTAGCATAAAACATTTTGGAGTGTACCTTTCCACTTCAATGCCATCCATTATAAAATTCGGCATGTCCTAGAATCCCTCCACTGCTTGCAGCATTTATTGGGTTCTCTAGTACTACTGCCGGCAGCATTGATAAATGCCTCTCAGGCTGATTGTCCCATTTCAGTGCCTCCCTATTTAAAGCGAATTATTCACCATGCTGGCAATAGCTGCAACAGGCCATCCATCAGGGCTCTCTGCACATAAAGTGGTGCAGAATGGACCACGCAGCTGCCACAGTTGTTACAGTCATACAGTGAAACATAAAAGCTGTCTCTAAAAATAATGAAAAGGCTGCAAATGAGTCTTTCACGAGTCAGCTGATTTACATTTTCTCGTATAGGCGCTGTTTCCATACATTGAATTGACAATTCGGGGTGTATATCACCATTCGGAGGTTCTAATCCGTGGTTGTATGGTGGTAAGCCTGATGCACTAAGGAACACAAGCTGTGCAGAGACATTGTGGTGCAGCGAATGCGCGTTGTGGCAGTCCCACGCTCTATCCGGAGGTTTACATGAGATGTAAAGGACATTTAACCCCTTCGATGCGCGTGACGAGCTCAGCTCGTCATGCTGCGCGGTAGCGCTATGCGCATGACGAGCTGAGCTCGTCACGACCACACCTGCGATCGGAATGTCCAGCACACGAGCGGAATTCCGATCGCGGTCAAGGGGTTAAAATAGGTGAATCCTACTAGCAATATGGTGGCTGCTTTCCTATGGAAGCAGGTACAGCGAGGTGCGAGCCACGGATAGCAATTCTACATGCTTCCTTTTCCCTAAACTCTGGGACAGATCTACAAGAAAGTCCCGCAGCGCGGCACCGCAAGCCCTTTGGCTGCGCCACGCTGCAGCACTTTCAGAGCACAGGAATGCGACATATTTACAATGATATGTTGCATTCCTGTGCTCTCCCCTGTGCTGGCGCACAAACAGCTGCCATGGGCCAGCGCAGGCACCCTTGCACCATGGTGCAAGGATGCCTGCGCCATGGGGAGATTGTTTTTGTGCAGGAAGGAGCACCTTCCTGCACAAAAACAACCACTACAGGCATGTTCCTCTTTCAATGCGTGCTGTAAAACGCAGCACGCATTGAAAGAGGAAAAAAATGAGGAGAAATGAAAACATTTCTCCTCGTTGTGCCTCGCTATGCCACCCCTAGGGTGGCGTAGCATACTGACGCATTTCCAGGTTTACAATTTCTCGTAAATCTGGAAATGTGTCTGGTTCCATGGGTGTTGCGTGGGAACACCCACAGCAACACCCATGGAACGCCCCTTTCACGCAAAGTGCTGCGTGTAAAGGGGCCATATTTACAAGGACAGGAAAATCCACGCAGGGTGGCTTTTCCTGTCCTTGTAAATATGGGGCAGAGAAATGCGCTGCCAGTGCGTCACAAAAAGTGAAGTACTGGCAGCGCAAGGGGCTTGTAAATCTGCCCCTCTGTTCATAATAGATCCCCCTTTGGCCCACTTTCACCACAGTTAGAAGAAGTTGAAGGAATTTGTGTGAAACAAATCGCAGGTGCCACGTGGTACAGAATTACTTGGAATCTGTAATTAGTCACAAAAAGGTCTGTCTCTGATTTCAGATTACCCATGCACTTTCGAAGAAGGGCATGATACTGTGTATTGTAATTGGGGGCTCTATGGCTCCTTTTAACACCTTCCTATGGAAATCTTTCATTAACATGGCAGGGGTTACCAGAAGTGACATCTAATACACTATTTTTCTTTTACGGTAAAGATATTTTATTGAGCCAACAGCATGATACATAAGAGAACATTGCAAACATAAACTGTGAGGTTGAAACTTAACAGACTGAGAATATGATATAAGTAAATCTCCGTGGGAGAAAATAAGAATTCAATCAATGTTAGCAATGTATGATATGAGTAGGAGGGAGAAGAGGGAAATAAACTAGATTATAAAAGTTATAGCCATGCAAATATCAAAGCAGTTAAAAAGAAACAGAATGAAAGTTTATATAGAACATTGTGCAATACTGAGTATACAAATGTATAAGGATAGATATCAGGTTCAATTTGTACAGTTAGGTGAATGAGGGGGGAACAGTCCTCTTGGCAATAAGTGACAAGTAATTAGTGAGTGGTAACCAAAGCTGATGACATTTAATAGATAACTGTTTTGAATCACGATTGTAGCTATCCGGTCTATGATGATAACATACTAGGTTCCACCAACCTTGAAGAGTAATATTATCGGTGGATTTCCAGAAGGAAGTAATAACAGAGATAGCTATGGAGAGCAAGAGATCAACAAGTTTCCCAAACATTCTATGAGAATTTCACACCTCGTGTATGCTGCCCAAAAAAAGTAAATAATATGAGAGAGGTTTATGAATCTGATTAATAGCTGTGATTCGGTTCCATATTGAAACCCAAAAAAGGGACAGAACTGTACAGGAGAAAAACGTGAAAGTCCTTACCCGAGTGGGTTTGGCAACGCCACCAAGTGTCTTGCCATGCAAATTGTAGTTTGAAAAGGCATGCAGGAGTAAAAAAGTCTGTTGTAGAAAAAATATAGTATTACACAAGAATGATCAGCACACACATTTCTTCATTTATAAACCTATAATGTACATCTTATTCTTACACGGAATGCACAGACTCCATTCACATGTTCTTTGGTTTAAAAAAAAAAAAGTCTTTATTCAAATCTTCTTAAAATCAGATTTCTCATGTAGCCAATGCGTTTCGTCTCTTCACAAGAGACATCTTCAGGGCTACAAAAATTCAAAAATTCAAAAATATAAACAATGCATTCATATTTAAAATATAATACAACCAGATCTTTGATGCACAAAGTGCTTGATTACATATTATTCGATCTCTTAGTCATTCATCATAGGCTTAACAATATTCTATTCTAAAATATTTAAAATTTGTGTGCAGCCTTTTTGTTGATTATTATAATTTTTATAATGACATTGTACTCTGATACGTGAGGCTAGCATATCAATACCACATCATCTTGAAATTTTGAAATTGATATTCGTAGCTTAAAGTTATTGGGGGGAATATCAAATGGTTGGACATTAAAGTTATTACTCACTTATTTACATTAATTATTCTACATTTTGTATTGATATATGACTTTTACCTACAAGCGCATTACAAAGATTTTCAAACATTCCTAATCTTCAAATTAGTGCTCTCATTAATCTATTCAAAAGCGGTCCTTTCATTATCATAAAATTGTTGTGATATAACCGATTAGCACAAATATTCAGAATTCAGGATTTACTCATTTTACTTTAAGCTGTGAATATCAGTTTCAAAATTTAAAAAAGATGAGGATGATGTATTGATGATATGCTAGCCTCACGTATAAGGGTACAATATTGTTATAAAAATTATAACTTTGAAATATTTTAGAATAGAATATTGTGAAGCCTATGATAAATGACTACGAGATCAAATAATTTGTAATCAAGCACTTTGGGCATCAAAGGATCTGATTTTATTGAAAACTTTTTTTCTTGTATTATATTTTAAATATGAATGCATTGTTTATATTTTCACATTTTTGTAGCCCTGAAAAGGTTTCTTGTGAAAAGACGAAACGCGTTGGCTACATGAGAAATCAGATTTTAAGAAGATTTGAATAAAGAAATTATTTTTAAACTAAAGAACTCGTGAATGGAGTCTATGTATCCTGTGATATAATAAGATGCACATTATTTGTTTATAAATGAAGAAATGTGTGTACTGATCATTCTTGTGGAATAGTATTATGCAGTTGTACTCCTGTTAGGAAGATTAGAAGGTTGTTCTTCCAGATCAGAGCACTGTAAAAATTTGACTAAAATTCGCTAAATGCAAAAGGTGTGATTTCTTGTGCCTCGACCTCATTTTTTGTAAATCACTCAGAAAAAATATAGTGTATGACTTAAACTGGCCGTGAAAGCAGTGGAGTGTATTTTGTTGTAGATTCTATCGCACACAGACATTGGCAAAATGACACCAAGATCTGATTCTCATAGTGTTTCTATAGATGTTTTAGCCCTGTCTGGATGTGGTGCTTACAAAAGTTTGTATATACAGACCATTTTAGGGTGAATGGACATAGCTAGCAGGCGAGAATTTGAGCTAGAAAAGGATGTGTCAGGAGGAAAGTTGAGCGTGAAGTTGGTTTCAACTAGGGTACAAAGTTTGTGATACTGCGAATGCTTGTAAGGTGGGAAATTGTAAGTGGATTGTTAGAACTGGCCCTTTTGCCTGCTATTTTTTTTTACCCTATTTTCGTTGGCTATGGGATTCTGGGCACTTTACCACTGCTGATCAGTGCTAAAGTGTATATTCTCTCTGCATAAATTTTGACAATGGTTGGTTATCCATGATTGGCATATTTGATTTACTTGTAAGTCCCTATTGAAGTGCACGGTGTGTGCCAGGGCCTGTAAATCAAATGCTACTAGTGAGCTTGTAGCACTAGTTGTGCCACCCACATGAGTAGCCCTGTAAATGTATCTCAGACCTACCACTGTAGTGTCTGTGCACGCAGTTGTAAACTACCATGTTGTCCTGACAAGTGCACCCACTTGAATGGCCCAAACCTTCCCTTTCCTTACATGTAAGGCACCCCTAAGGTTGGCCCAAGGTACACCGATGGGCAGGGTGCAGTGTATGTGAAAGGTAGGACATGTACTAGTGTGTGTGGCATGTCCTGATAGTGAAATACTGTGTATTTCATTTTTCGCTGTTGAAAGCCTATCTGTCCCAATGGCTTATCATTGGGGTTACTCTGTAACATTTTTACATGTGTAACTTGCAATAGGGACTAGATTGGAAAATTAAGTTTAGACTCTCTGAACTCAGAATTTATTAACGCACCTTTTGGTGAAGGTGGTTTTTAAATCCTGTGTTTGAAAATGCCACTTTTAGAAAGTGGGCATTTTCTTACTTCACTATTCTGTTTGCCTCTTGCTGTTTGTGTATTCAGCGTCTGGTTTGTGGGTGACAGGAGCTGAGATGTGCATTCACTCTAGACAGTCACTGGCGGGGTTGAGGTGTGCCCTGCCTTGCCTGGCTGACTCATGCAGGGCTGAATGAATAGACCTGGTCTGCATTTAGTTGTTGCTTACACCTGAATAGGCTGTGTCTCCTTTTGCACAATGCTGTCTCCGCCCCCTGTGATCATACTGCACCAGTGAATGCAGAACTGGTTTAGACTGGGTTCAGAGACCCTTGCCACAAAGAGAACAAAGACCTTTTGGGGTATAAATATTACACCTAAAACCCCAGGACTATAGATTATTTCAAGGAACAAAAGGGCTGTAGGGAGGAGTACTGCCGCTTTGCTGTGTGCTGTGTGGGGTTGGCCTGCAGTTGCTGCTTTTATCTGTGGTGGAGGAAAAGGACTGACCCTTTATGCCCTGCTGTGGTATTCTGCTTGTGAAGAATCTCCAAGGGCTTGTGTGTGCTGGCCTCCTGTTAGAAGTCTCAGGGATACAAAAGACTTTAAGGAGAAATGATCCCAGTGGGGTCTAAAAATAACCTGCCTGGAAGGGAAGCAGCTGAGCTGTGTGAGGAGCATTGCCACTGTTATGTGGGGCATGAGACGGCCTGCAGTTGATGCCCCCTGTTAAAGCAGGAAGAGGACTGGACTGTCCTTATGCCTTCTGTTGTTGAGAGAAAGTGAAAGCGCATAGAGAGCGCTTGGTTTGTTCTGCCTGTAGAGTGCCGGAGGGTGCTTCCCTCGTCATTTTGACAGCCTGAAAGTGAAAATCGCATGAGGAGCGCTTATTGGGTGCCCACAAGCATGTGGAGGGCTTTGTTTTCCATCAGGAAGCGTGTGGTGAGAGTTTATTTTTGGGTGTCCCAATCGCCGGTAAACTCCGCTGGCTAGCATTCTCCTGATCACGCACAGGGCCAGGCTGTGTGTTAAGGAGCAGGAGGGGAGAACTTAAGATCGAAGGAGTGCTCTCCCCCCTCCCACCTGGCAGCCAGTGCGTGGCCACACAAAAAAGCATGTGTTGAGCGCTTATCTGAAGCCCCGGTGCAGAGCCCTGACCCCAGCCCGACAGCAGCAGAGGAAAAGCGGCCTCAGCCGTAACACCGCCCAGCTCCAGCTGCCTTGCTTTTGTCGGGGGCATGGCCAGACTCATTGGCCTGGGCCAGAGGGGAGAGCTTGCGATCGAAGAAGTGCTCTCCCCCTCCCACCTGGCAGCCGGTGTGTGGCCACATGAAAAAGCGCGTGTTGAGCGCTGATCTGAAGCCCCGGTGCAGAGCCCTGATCCCGTGGACCAATAGCCCGACAGCAGCAGAGGAAGAGCGGCCTCAGCCCTAACACCGCCCAGCTCCAGCCCCGGCCCCACCCATTCCCGGATGGAACCATGCAGGCTCGGGTGAGCGGGAGAAGTGGGGGAAGGGCCACCGGGCATGGTTGCGGGCAGCTGCCCTGAGGGAATTCTACTCTCGGGGGACCCAGCAAGGTCTCCCTGCCAACGGGGGCATGTTGGAGCAGATTACTGACTTGCTTTTGTCGGGCACTGCCAGCCCCATTGGCCTGGGCAGAGTGGCCAGCCTCAGACTCATTTGTCTTGGTGGCTGTACCACATGTCTGTGTGTGGCTGCTGCTTACTTTGGGGGCACAACTCTGCCTAAGGGTCATTTCAGGGAGAGTCCTCGATGAAGACCTCCACTAGAACTTGAGGAAGTGGGTATTCGTTGATATTGTGCATGATGCTTCACTCCAATGACCTTAGGTGACCTGATTTACTACCTCTCACGTGTATGACAACTGCCTAGTTGGCAGAGGGATTCATGTGGTGTATGACCTGGGTATTGTTCTGACAATTGCTGCTGGGTGAACAAGGTGATGTGTTTGCAACTCAGGTGCACTACATGTGGTGGTATGACTCTGGCCTTATGGCAGAGTGATTATGCTTTATGGTTTACGCATTTTGATGACACATGCCTAGTGGCACAAGTGGTGATTTGTGTAATGGTGGTCTGATGTATTTTGACCTACCACCAAGTGATTGAAACCTTATGTGCACCTATATGACAAGCGCCTAGTGGCGCAGCGATTTATGTTATGTGGTCTAAAAGTGCTTTACATGCTACGCAATGATTTATGGTCTAATGTGTGTTTATCTGTATATCATACAAAGGCTATTTTGATATACCCTTGTGTGCAGTCTCTTTTGTGGTGTGCCTAGTGTGTCACTGGTGTGTGGGTTTGTTGCCCAAACGCTTTACACATTGCCTCTGGGATAAGCCTCACTGCTCTGCCAAGCTACCAAGGGGGTGAGCAGGGGTTATCATGGGTGTGTAACTCCCTTAACCTGACTTAGAATGATGGGTTCTGCCTGGCTTAGGTCTACACCCTAGCCAACCCGAAACCCCATTTCTAACATGGATGAAATCTCAGAAAATAGAATAAGGGAACCTGAGATATATAGTTGTGAAATAAGAAGGATACTTATGTTCATTCATGCCTTCCAACACAGGGGCCGATTCCGATCTCGGTCGGAGGCGCACCCAATACTATTCGGTCGGGAAAAAAGCCATGCGAAAGCCAGTTTCCCGACCGATCCGTACAGCACACCGAACGAGCAAGTACGATGCGCACAACAGCAAAAATTCCGGCCGAGCCGTACTCACCCAAACCAGGTCCTGTTCTCCGACCGAGGCGAATCCGGAAACGCCGAATCGAGTCGCACGGAAGGGAAAATGCAGCCCCGTCCGGCCGAACAAGTACGATGCGCTTTCCATACGCGCCGAACCCGTCGCTACGCACGGCACGTCAAAGCATCCGGGAGAGGCGCACATAAGCTCCGAATCGCGCCACAACACGATCCACGGCTACGAGACGAACACGGCACCGACGAGGACGACGCGAAGCGACGAGGACGAAGCGAAGCGACGAGGACGAAGCCAAGCGACGAGGACGACGCGAAGCAACGAGAAGGACGAACGACACGAACCAACCATGAATCCCTTCGTCCCGATCATACCAATATTCTACATCTACTACCGGAACAGGCACGGACGCGTACGGCGCAGAAGGTAAGTCAGACACCAACCACAAAACACATACAACACGTACACGACACATCACACACATACACTGGGAATCTGAATATACTTACACCAGCAACAGCAGCACCATAGGGGCGGGATGCCCATCACCAATGCCACATATGCACACAGGGGCCTGAATGCGCGCCACCACCCCAACCCAGGGGGGCTGGATGCCTACCACTACTACCACCCTTAGCCAGGGGGGCAGGATGCCCTACCACTACTACCACCCTTAGCCAGGGTGGCAGGATGCCTACCACTACTACCACCCTCAGCCAGGGTGGCAGGATGCCTACCACTACTACCACCCTTAGCCAGGGGGGCAGGATGCCCACCACTACTACCACCCTCACCCAGGGGGGGCAGGATGCCCACCACTACTACCACCCTTAGCCAGGGGGGCAGGATGCCTACCACTACTACCACCCTTAGCCAGGGTGGCAGGATGCCTACCACTACTACCACCCTTAGCCAGGGGGCAGGATGCCTACCACTACTACCACCCTTAGCCAGGGGGCAGGATGCCCACCACTACTACCACCCTCACCCAGGGGGGCAGGATGCCCACCACTACTACCACCCTTAGCCAGGGGGCAGGATGCCCACCACTACTACCACCCTCACCCAGGGGGGCAGGATGCCCACCACTACTACCACCCTTAGCCAGGGGGCAGGATGCCTACCACTACTACCACCCTTAGCCAGGGGGCAGGATGCCTACCACTACTACCACCCTTAGCCAGGGGGCAGGATGCCTACCACTACTACCACCCTTAGCCAGGGTGGCAGGATGCCTACCACTACTACCACCCTTAGCCAGGGTGGCAGGATGCCTACCACTACTACCACCCTTAGCCAGGGGGGCAGGATGCCCACCACTACTACCACCCTCACCCAGGGGGGCAGGATGCCCACCACTACTACCACCCTTAGCCAGGGGGCAGGATGCCCACCACTACTACCACCCTCACCCAGGGGGGCAGGATGCCCACCACTACTACCACCCTCACCCAGGGGGGCAGGATGCCTACCACTACTACCACCCTTAGCCAGGGGGCAGGATGCCCACCACTACTACCACCCTTAGCCAGGGGGCTGGATGCCTACCACTACTACCACCCCCACTCATAGGATGGACAATGCATGACACAACAAGCACACCACAACCTAGGGAATGCAAGATTAAGACATCCCCCACCACCATGACAAGCGTGTGAGCAGGCTGTGTCAAATGCCTACAACACCGAACATGACTTTGAACATACAATGTGACCCCCTAGCACATGTGCCACACATATATGTGTGTGGCACCCACAATGCAAGCAGCCCATGACCATTGTGGCAATGGGGCCTAAACCCCCATCATCACAGTGACCACAAGGTAAGTGTGGGGTCCATAGCTGAAGCACATTTTGACCATTGTGGCAATGGGGTCTAAACCCCCATCATCACAGTGACCAAAAGGCAAGTGTGGGGTCCATAGCTGAAGCACATTTTGACCATTGTGGCAATGGGGACTAAACCCCCATCATCACAGTGACCAAAAGGCAAGTGTGGGGTCCATAGCTGAAGCACATTTTGACCATTGTGGCAATGGGGACTAAACCCCCATCATCACAGTGACCAAAAGGCAAGTGTGGGGTCCATAGCTGAAGCACATTTTGACCATTGTGGCAATGGGGTCTACACCCTCATCATCACAGTGACCAAAAGGTAATTGTTGACAAAGAAAGAGCTGCAACTGCCAAACTGCATGGATCATTCCTGGTCACAGAACCAAAAACTCATCTGTGGCAAAGTAGTGTATGTGTCCCATTGCAACATAAATTGGGGGAGCCAAATACTGCAGTGCAAATGAAACATTCCTTTGGCCATGTGCAGACAAACAACACCCATGGGGGCTGAGACCGTCAACAGTCATCAATGACACAATGACAGAAGTGACCATCAGAATGCAGAACCACATATTTGCACCAATGGGCACACAAATGCAGATACCCTGTGGAGACAGCAGATGTGAGGTGAACAGATACCATACCATGGCAGCAATGGGACACACAAACCATGATCACTGTGCTGACCGATGACCTAGGAGTCCCAGGGACAGCAGGGGAAACACACCAAACAACATACAGCCAATGGCACACCCAAGATATGCCAATGCAGTGGTGCAGATGCACAAACACAAACAGGCAGACCAACACTGTCATCATACACAGCAGGTGAGGGGTGGGGGTGCCAGTGTCCCCAGGCAACAACACAACACATGAGGAGAGCTGAATACCAATCATACAGATGTGCATACACTGCCACACTAAGCTAACTCATGGATCCAAATCCCCTATGTGGGCAAGCAGGCATTGACAGGTGAGAGGGAGCACAAAACACACATGTCACACAGGCACGTAGGAACAACAACTGACACAGCAAGTCACAGACACACCACAGCACCACCCCCAGGGCCCCCACAATGTGGTGACCCTGGGCTGAATAAAAATACCACTGTGATGACAAAGCTAAATGTCGTTCACACTGTGAACCACAGTCAGGTGTCCTGAGCAACAAACTACCATCACACCTACACAAGCACAAATCAATCAGCATGGCCAGTAAGCCAAGGCCAACATGGAGGCAGGGGCCTAGCCGGGCAACAACTCTCATCTGCACACACTCAAGACCACACCCCTCGACCTCCAACAATGTGCAGCAGTGAAGTACACATGCACTGGTGACATTGCACATGCACCCATGACTATTCCAGGGTGGTGGGTGGGAACCAAGGTGTAGAAACACATCACACATGGACACTCAACAAGACTCCTGAATGTCTGACACACTGCACACTACGCTGTACATGGACATGACGGCAATACCACACCGACCAATGGGATCCCAGCCACAGTCACACACCAATGAAGAAGCCAAGGTCACCCACAAAGAACACACATAGACAACAACCAACATTGCAGCCCGGACCCTAAGGAGTGCCAGCAGTCACACACACAACGTGTCACAATCACTGAAAGATAACACAAACTGGAAATCACATGACAGGGGCAAACAACAAGTGCCAAAGGGAAACCTGACTGTGACCCATCTGCGTCTGCACACAAACTCTGCCCTGACAGCAAACACACCTATGGGTGACACCCTGATGACCAGTAATGTGCCATGCACCCACATCACAGAGAACACAGGGAGAAGACTTTGGGGGAACATAGCTCAAGTCAGCAAGCATCACAAACAGGTACAACACTAGGGATCACAGCATGCGCAGATGAATGGAAGTGAACACACAGACATGCACATACAACACACACCTTGGGTGCAGGCAATGTCACACGTGTACACACTGCCATGAGGGGACTCCACTCCTGTGTGAGGAAAGCTGTGCCATATGTTGCCTCAGTAGGGCCCCATCATGTCAGCTGAGCACTTGGTCACACAATCAACAATTAGCACCAAATGAGGGCTCCCATCACATCAGCCTGGTCATGGATGTGCCAACGGAATCATCAGCACAGATCCAACACACTTGTATAGCAATGTTGCACTGACTACACGGATGAGTCCCTCCCCATTGATGCCCAAACCTGCATGTCCACTGGAGATGGCAACACGGTCAGGGAAGTAGACAAATGCAACGATGGCAGGCACAACAGATGTGCAGGGGTGGAAGCCACAGATATGAAATTGCCAATGTAAGTAGGAAACCCATTGCCAAATACTGAACACATGACACCCTCAGATGCTGCTATTGATGACATGGATACACCACATGATAGGACACATTCCCCCTGGACCACATGGGTTCCTGCACAGTAACACTTCATAATCATGAGACCAGATATCACCATCACTGCAGCAAGGGCATGGTTAGCTGCACCAACAACATGTACATCTGAAGCATGAGCACTAGAGAAAAGAAAGTTGCTTTATTCAGCATATGTGTTGTTTGATAACGACGTCCAGAAGAAATTAGAGCAAAGGCCAATGGCCAGTCCATTGTCAAAGTTCAAACAGGGTGACACTGGCAGATGTCACCCTACGCATGCCTGCACAATACCAGGGACAATCCACTAGGAGGGGCAACCGGGGGGCAGGCCAGGCACCGCAGGGACAGGATCAGGGCTCACCAGGGGGAGTCAGGGAAGGGGTGGTGGGTGCTGGAGAGCCACTGACAACTGCAGTGGAGGTGTCTGACATGGTGTGTGCCGGCACAACTGGGGGGCATGACACAGATGTCGTGGGTGCCGGCACAACTGCAGTGGACCCTGCAGATGGGGTGGACAGGTCCGCCACTGCAGTGCCCAAGTCAGACAGGGCGGTAGTGGACTCCACTGCAGTGCCTACCTCCAGGGGAGGAGAATGGGGAACAGGCAAGGTGGGTTGGACAGAGGGGGAGGACACCCTCACCACATCAGTGGCACAGACAAGCGCAGCGGGGGTGTGGTGCTGGGAGAGCAAGTGGCAGGGGGAGAAGGCCGGAGCATCTTGGGGATGGTATATCTGTGGGTGGGGGAACCTGGGGCAGGGTGTGGTGGGGGCACCTGTGCAGTGGGGGCCTGAGGGATGGAGGACGGAGACCTTGTGCCTGAGCTGCAGGGCGGTGGCAGGGTCTTGCTCTTAGCACTCCGGGGGGACTTGCGGGTGGGGGCCTCAGTCCGTCTGCGCCTGGGGGAGGGTGTCCGGGGGCGAGGGGCACTCTGCTCCGTGTGGGTGGGCTTCCTCTTCCCCCGGGATGCTGGAGCAGCTTCATCGTTGGGGAAGAGGCCAAGGTCACAGAGGAAGAGCTGCTGTGACTTTGGGGTTGCAGGTGAGGCAAGGGAGGGTGCTTTGGAGGGAGAGGGAACTGAGGACTGCGCAGTGCATGTGGATGCGTGTGTGTGTTCCAGGGCCCCATCCCCTGTGAGTCTGGCTTCAGTCCCCTGAATGTGCGTGCGTGTGCGTTTTGTCATTGGCGTGTGTGTCAGTGTGCTGGATGTGTGTGTGCTGGTGTGTGCCTGTGCCAGTGTGTGTGTGCCTGGGATGGGTAAGGTGCTGGGGAGTGTGGATGGAGCAGAGGCAGGAGGGGTGAGGGACCGTTTGAGGAGGGACACTGCTGCCGTCAGGGAGGAGTCCATGGACCTATTGCCCCTCTGTAGGTCAGACATGCCCGATGAGATGCCCTCCATGAACGACACCAGCTGAGTCAACAGCGCGGTGTGCGCATGGAGGACACTCAGCATGGCTGTCTGCCCTACATGGAGCTGGCGAAGGAGGTACACAGACTCCTCACTCAGGGCAGCAGGGGACACAGGGGCAGGGGGTGCGGTGCCTGGCCCAAAGGAGACACGCTCCCGGACATGGGAGCCTCCACGGACCTGGGGAATGGGAGCCGATGGGAGGGCGGTGGTGGTGCTGGTGGTGGCGGGGACAGCAACACTAGCTGGGGTGTGGTGGCTGCTGACACCCGCCTCCACAAGGGAGTCATCCTCCGAGTTGCTCTGGTCCTCAGCTGAGGTGGATGCTGCTGAGGACTCCTCGGTGTGGCTCCCCTCGCCCTCCGTGCCACTGGGTCCCTCCGACCACTCCTCGGCTGCTGACCCAGTCTGGCTCTCCGGCTCCTCCTGGTCCGTGGAGCTGTCCCCTTCCGTGGCCGTGGATGTATCTGCAAACAATGGGGAAACAGACAGACATCAGTCACCTGCACATAACGCACACACCACTGTGAGCACAGCACATCACAGAGCAAGCCCTGGCATCATTAGTTGTACATTGCTAAAAGTGCACTAATTGAACAGGAGAAGTCAATTGTCAGTCTGATGCCAAGCATGGCACTCACATCCCACATGGCCTTGCACCCATCTGTCTGTTGTCTGTTGGATTGCAACACCCCAGTGTTGACACATGCACCAAGTACACAGTAGTTGGACAGTGCAGAGGACACGGTGTGGACACATCACAGCTCTTGCCACTGAGTCAGTACAGGTTTACGGATGTAAGGGATGCCCAGAGTCAAATAGGAAATGCATGTGATGCATACCAGCGACAGACACCATGATGCACCCATGTCCTGATAGCCAGCGCCACTATGGTGTGCATGTAGCACATGTCACTCCCCTGCAGGATCACCAATCAGTAGACACATGCCATGGCGGAGGCATGACTGCAAAGTCATACATCACTGTCTCAGTGATGTATGACTTTGCAGCCAGACAACAACACTCTGCACTGTGTCACAATAGTAGGTCATGGGGAATGCAAGTCCTGGAGCTGCACAAGTGCACATGTACATCCCCCCACAACACATCCTCTTAACCCTCATCTGTCCAGGTCATACCTATTGGACATATGGGAGACCTGTGACACTACCCTCTGAACCTGAGCCCCTCACACTCTGCTGTGCATGGGGAACAGCTGCCTGAACTTCACATTTACATGCCCCATTCTGCATGGGCAGCTGATCAGACACCTATGTGTCACACAAGTATCGTCTCCTATGGTCACATCTCCAGTGGCATGCTGAGCCCCTACCAAGAAACTCCACAGCAGTCCTGGCGACTAATCCACAGCACACTGACACAGAGGCAGACACCTGAGGGGTCAAATCACTGTGCACAATGTGTCCGCTGATACACGGGAGTGGGAGTACAGAGTGTATTGTATGGCCTGGAGTAGGCATGACTGTCCAGCCCCACATGAATGAGGGATGAGCCCTGGACTGTAGGCAGCTGGATAAGTATGTGTGACACACGTCATATACATACTCCTGGGGCCCAAACATTGTTCCCACCCGCAGCATGGGTGTGTGCCAGGTACCCCAGCCACATGTGGTGGATCAGCTCAGCAATTGGACCACAGATCAAAGTAACACGCTGAATACATGTCAGAATACAGGCATTGTGTAAGCAATGGACCCACCCATGATGCCCACCACAGAGTCAGGGAAACAGATGCTGTCTCCCACCTTGAGTCAAGCAAACTGCAAGGACACAGTCCTAAGTGACAGAATTCCCTGCATGTAAGGGCCACACCTGGGTATCAGATGAGGAGTGGGCAGTGCACAATAGAGGGACATGGCTCCTGGACAACATGACTGCTGTACTGTGGCAGTTCAACCTGGCCCGAGGAGGGCACATAGCATGTTAGACAGAGTACACAGTGCAGTCTTTGACTCACCCCCTCCTTGCTGCTCTCTGGCCTTCAGCTGCCCATCCAGGTCTGGAAAGACCACCGCCAGGATCCTGAGCATGTGGGGGTCAGGGTCCGTGTTCCGCCCCTCCTGCGAGGAGGCGACAGCTTCAGCTGGACCCGTGCAATCCTCCGGGTCCAGCCCCGAAGGTCCTGCCACCTCTTTTGGCAGTTGCGGATCCGGCGCTTGTAGACCCCCACGGACCGGACAGCCCGGACGATGTCCTTCCATATCTCATGCTTCCGATGGGCAGAAGCCTGTCAGGATGACAAAGTGATAAGGCCATTACTACACATGCAACATATCCGTGCATGACACAGTTGCATATACATGTCGCAATCACAGGGGCACATGGTGTACCCAGGCAGTGCACGGCTGCCCATGGACAGTTTTCCAGAAGTCACTACATGGTATCATTGCATGGGGAGTAAAACCCTGTTCAGAAGCACTGTCACTGCACCATACCTGTCCAGTGCAAGTCACTACACACTATGGGGGGTGACAACTACTCAGTGAGCCTGCTAGCCAGTGGTGTGCTGACTCTCAGCCTTGCTAGTCAGACAAAATGCACATTCAGAAAGGCAGTGCACAGAACACTCACCTGCTCCCCTGGTGTCCCATACAGCTTGCTGTACTGTGGAAGTAGGCTGTCCAGCAGGGCCTGGTTCTCCTCAAGGCTGAAGGCTGGGGCTCTCTCCACAGTACGTGCCATTGCAGGGTCCAGAGGGGCAGAGACAGCAGCAGTGCAGTGGCAGATGTCGTCCTGGAGCATGTAGTGCAGGCAAGTGGGCTCTCAGGGGAACAGGCAGCAATATATATGTGCTGGAGAGGCAGATACTGTCCCTTGTGTCCAAAGTGATAGGTCCAAGTCGTTTGCATCTTCTGAATCTGGCCAATCCATGGAATAGCAGCACCAAAACACGCCCACAGCATCCTTCAAAATTTCAACTTCATGACATACATGATTTTGCAACATTGTTGTGGGTGACCAACTGATTTTCCAGCAACCGACTCGTTCGAAATTCGAAAACGCGTCCGTTGCCAGGCAAGCCCATTGTCAATGGGTGCGCACCGATCGGTCCATTGAGGTACAACGCGCACAGGGGTACAACGCGTACCCGCACACATTGAAAGCAATGGGCCGGCCGGAGGCACCGATCGGTCCATTGCTGTTCAACGCGCACAGGGGTACAACGCGTACCCGCACACATTGAATGCAATGGGCCGGCCGGAGGCACCGATCGGTCCATTGCTGTTCAACGCGCACAGGGGCACAACGCGTACCCGCACACATTGAAAGCAATGGGCCGGCCGGAGGCACCGATCGGTCCATTGCTGTTCAACGCGCACAGGGGTACAACGCGTACCCGCACACATTGAAAGCAATGGGCCGGCCGGAGGCACCGATCGGTCCATTGCTGTTCAACGCGCACAGGGGTACAACGCGTACCCGCACACATTGAATGCAATGGGCCGGCCGGAGGCACCGATCGGTCCATTGCTGTTCAACGCGCACAGGGGTACAACGCGTACCCGCACACATTGAATGCAATGGGCCGGCCGGAGGCACCGATCGGTCCATTGCTGTTCAACGCGCACAGGGGTACAACGCGTACCCGCACACATTGAATGCAATGGGCCGGCCGGAGGCACCGATCGGTCCATTGCTGTTCAACGCATCACTGTATATGTGACTGGCATAGGTCAGCATGCCTGTCTCAGATGGACATGTGCCAGCCACAGATAGCTCCCAGGGAGTGAGGGGCACACCTACATCACGACAGCCTGTCCAAACCTTATCATAAGGCATGTAAGGCTGCATTTCCTATTGTGTGTATGTTGGTGTACATGTTGTCCTGTGGGTGTCACCTGTGGGCAGCCACCCCCAGGCTGTGCACGTGTTAATGGGGACAGGATCCTGGGTGTTACGTGTACGTGACCACTGTGATGTGCAACTGTTCATATCTGTGCATGTGTCATGGTCACATTTCACAGTGGTGTTTGTGTATGTCATGTCACATACCCCGTGAGTCCCATGTGGGATGGTATGTTTGAGCCAGGGTGTCCCAGTGGCACAATAGTGATGGCCCTCCACAGTCTTTGTGCATGTAGTGTTTACAATGTCTCTGATTTCATGTGCACAATGGGAGACAGTCTCCACATCCACGTTGTGTGTGCATGGACTCTGATGTTGTGCGTGTGTGTCACAGACGTCCATGGCTCTCCTGCCATGGCAAGTGTGGCCACTACCTGTGGGGGTCATGTTTGTTTTGTTGTGGTGTACACATGATACTCCAGGTGATGCCAGTGTCCATGTGGCATTACAGGGTCCCTGGGAATGTGCCTGTCGTTGAGCTGTGGTGCCTGGGGCACATCTGTCCTCACATGTCACTGGGGGGTGACTGTGACACAGCATCATGATATCCAATGGGCCAACCTGGGACAAATTGATGCCACCTGTAGGACCGTGTTGACAGATGTTGGCCATGTATGTACCATACATGTCGTTCCGGTACTGCACACTTCATGTAGTTGTGCCTCATGATGATGTATGTTGGGATCTTGAGTGTGTTCAATGCCGCATATGTGGGGTGACTGACGATCTTGCTTACTTCTCCTCTGCACTGCAGGGCTCCTGCTGTCCATCGGCCATTTCCAGACCTGGCAACGATGGTGGAACGGGACAGCATCCGACGGTACCGCTTCACCAGGCAGCTGATTGAGGATTTTGCAGTGCAGTTGTCCCCACATTTGCAGCCTGGCCGGCCGTATCCTACAGCGCTGACCCCCAAGGTGAAGGTGATGGCAGCCCTACACTTCTTTGCCACCGGTACCTTCCAACATACTGTGGCGTCTGCTGGTGGGATGTCACAGACCATGTTCAGCCGTGTGCTCCGCGATTTCTTGGCGGCAATGTTGCTCTTCCTGAACCGGTACATCTATTTCCCTAGACTGCGACGACTCACTGACGTGAAGAGTGACTTTTATGCCCTGGGGAGGATGCCGCATGTCATTGGCTCCATTGATGGGACACATGTGGCTTTGGTACCACCACAGGCCCAGGAGCAGGCCTACAGGAACCGCAAGCACTACCACTCGGTCAATGCACTGGTGGTGTGTCTTGCAGACATGACCATCACACACGTGTGTGCCCGTTTCCCTGGTTCAGCACACGATGCCTTTGTGATGAGGAGTAGTCGCATCCCCAGGTTGATGGCACAGATGCAGAACCAGCGTGCCTGGCTTGTCGGTGTGTACTGACTTTGTGCCATTGTGTGTGATCTGATCTGTAGTATTCCACCCACTTTTCCAAGTCAGCTGATGTGCACTTGTCTGTCCGTAGGTGACTCGGGATACCCCAACATGCCGTGGTTGCTGACACCCCTCAGGAACCCTGTGACACCTGCCCAGATGCGCTACAATGAGGCACATGGTCGGACCAGGAGAGTGATTGAGCGGACCTTTGGTCTCCTGAAGAGCCGCTTCCGCTGCCTGGACAAGACCGGAGGGTCCCTCCCATATGCCCCTGCGAAAGTGTGCAAGATTATCATCGTCTGCTGCATGCTCCACAACCTGGCAGTGCGGAAGGAGTTGCCTCTCATCCAGGATGACGATGACCAACATCCGCCACCTGTGGAGGATCCTGGCCTGGACCACGATGCCAGTGACGATGATGATGATGATGGTGATGGTGATGTCCGCACACAGCTCATCACCAACTTCTTTAGCTGAATGTGAGTATCCTGAGGTGTCATGTGAATGATGTGAGTTGGCATGATGTGTGGGTGGTGCTCTGGTGCTGTTGGAGTGTGTCCATGGGCTACTTGACAGGATGTGTGTTGCGATGTGTGGTGACAGGTGGGCTGTACTCCCCAACAGTGTTGACATGCTAACTTGGTTCTGGGTGGGTATCTTGTAACATGTATTGTGCATGAGTTTTGCTGTTCTGTCCTGTACTGCATTGCTTTTGACTGTGTGTCATTTCTGTCCTTCACAGGGTACTTTCAGATTCGTTTGGTCAACTGTGTCCACCGACGACGTGATTGCACATCCAGGCTGGTAGCTGTTGTGTCCCTACAGGTGATGTGCGCCACACCCATGGACTTCCTTCTGTCTACAGTTGTTGACTGTGTGCCCGCTACCAGGTGGGGTTACCTTGCATCTGTAGTGGTTACGGCATGTTGCTACTGTGTAATAAACCTGTGCTTCACTTAGTGATGTGCGTTGTCTGTGGTCACACATTTGACTGCCATTTGCTTACTGCACCTGTGGGCTACTTGACTACAACTGGGAATGGGTGTGGTGTCTGTGCATTGCACCGTCTTCCCTGGCAACATCAGTGTAGGCAATGAGTCAGATGGCCTAGGTGTGTATGTGTTGTGTAGCCCTGGTGGTGTGTCTCCCTCATATGTGTCACGTTGCCTGTACTCACATGCCTGTGTTGTCCTTGCTGTTGCAGTTCGCATACACAGTGTAATTTTGCAGTTCATCATCCCCATAACAGCACCCACGTTGGAATCACGACAGAGGCAAGTATGGTGTATTAGTGTGTTTATTGTGATACATCTGTGATAATAGTGCATAGGATGGATTGTGCTGTACATGAATCTTGCAATCCCAAGTTCCTAGATGAATAGAAAGTCCAGGTAGACAGGATCCCCAGTATCGGGGCCACAGTTGTCTGACACATTGTTCCAACTTGTACTCCCCATGCAATGTGTGGGAGTAGTGTTGCCATCAACAGGGTGAACAGTCTGTGCACAAAGGCGAAAATCCAGAACAGGTTCAGGCTTCCTGGGAGTTGCGCTTGGCCATCAGCCTCTCACTTTCCCCTCCTCGGACAACCCCTCTTCTTGGGGGGGGGGCCTCAAGTGCAGGCTGCTGCGGTGCAGGGGACTCTCCGCCAGAGTCCTCCTCCCTCCCTGTGGCAGTTGCAGTTTGTTCGGTACCAGATGTTGTTGGCACACAGGGAGGTGTGGACTGGTTGCTGTTCATCTGGCGGAGGCATTGTAATATGTCCCTGTGCACCGCCGTCATCTCATGTAGTACATCCCACTTGGACTCCACGCGGGACATGTGGGAGTCCACACGTGACATGTGTGACTCCACGTGGGACATGTGGGAGTCCAAGCGGGCATGATGGGCAGCCTGCTGCTGTTTGATGTCTCTGAGGAGCCCCACTACCTGGCTGAGCTCTCCGGTGCTGGACTGGTACGCATCAGCTATGCGTACCAGTTGTGGGTCTTCATGCACACCAGCAACGTCTGCAAGCAGCGACCTCTGTCTCCCACCCCTCCCACCACCCCTGCTGACATGTGCAGTGTGTGCAGTTGCACGCACAGATAACCCTGGTCCACCTTGGGGGGTGGTGGTGGTGGTGGTGTCCATGGCCCCAGGTTGGTCCAGGGTCACTGCGCTGGTGTTGTTCCTTATTCTGTCCATGTCGGCAGGGATGGTATTCGTGGTGACAGTCGTTGGAGGGGTGGGTGCAGGGGTGCAGCTGGTGGACCTGCTGGTGCTGCAGCTGGTGGTCCTGCTGGTGCAGCATGTTGACTTGCACCGGATGTGCCAGGTTGTTCATCGTCCGAGGAGGACAGAGGCTGTACGACGCCAGTGAGCTCGGCATCCTCTTGAGCCTGGGACTGGGACTCCTCAGCGTCTGCTGCTGTGTCCCTATCATCACCTGTTTTTGGGAGACACAAACAATGTATGTCATGTTTCTGCAGGCATCAGTGGTTGACACACCTGACAGTTGTGACTGTGCCTCGGGGTGCGGGCCTGTACATTGTATTGTCCTAAGTCGTCACAGTCAGGGGTTGATATTGGTGTGGCACATTGTCCTGCATTATTTGGGCATTTCTATGTATTCTCTGGGGTGTGAACATGGTCTGCATTGATTGTGTTTGGTTGACAGCCAGACCTCCTTCCCACCCACCCACCCACCCAGTCAGTTATCCCACCATGGAACGTGCTTGCATTGCAGGGAGTGTAAGTTGTCTCTCAGGATGTCAGTCAGTGGTGTCCTGCTGTTTGTTGGTGCACAGTTGGCAGCAGGGCCTTGTGCTCCCCACAGCAGTAGCCAGTGTCAGCCATCTTGTGAGTCCTTCTCCACTCCCTGTGATGTGAGCATGGTTCAGGGTGGTGTTGATGGGCCAGTTGTGAGGCTGAGCAATGTCTGTGACTACGACTCCCATCATGCTATTGCCTCCACCCCCTTCCCAGCATGCCCATGCTTCCTTCCTTTTGACTCTGCTTCCCTGTGGGGTGGGCTGGCTGTGCTGACAGGATGGCTGGGAGTGTTGTCCTGGCAGTTGTTTGGCTAAGAGTGTCCCTGTGCTTCACACAACATAACCCAGGGTGGTGGTGCTTTGTGGGATCTTGTGTTAGGATGGAGGGCATTGCATTCTACCAGGTGGGTACTGTGGAGTTTGTGTGGGGGGGGGTGTGAGGGGAGGTGCTGGTGACTATAGTCAGTGCTGCAAGTCCCCCTTCCCACCCAGCCAGCCAGATATCCCACCATGGAACGTGCTTGCATTGCAGGGAGTGTAAGTTGTCTCTCAGGATGTCAGTCAGTGGTGTCCTGCTGTTTGTTGGTGCACAGTTGGCAGCAGGGCCTTGTGCTCCCCACAGCAGTAGCCAGTGTCAGCCATCTTGTGAGTCCTTCTCCACTCCCTGTGATGTGAGCATGGTTCAGGGTGGTGTTGATGGGCCAGTTGTGAGGCTGAGCAATGTCTGTGACTACGACTCCCATCATGCTATTGCCTCCACCCCCTTCCCAGCATGCCCATGCTTCCTTCCTTTTGACTCTGCTTCCCTGTGGGGTGGGCTGGCTGTGCTGACAGGATGGCTGGGAGTGTTGTCCTGGCAGTTGTTTGGCTAAGAGTCCCAAGAGTGTCCCTGTGCTTCACACAACATAACCCAGGGTGGTGGTGCTTTGTGGGATCTTGTGTTAGGATGGAGGGCATTGCATTCTACCAGGTGGGTACTGTGGAGTTTGTGTTGGGGGGTGTGAGGGGAGGTGCTGGTGACTATGGTCAGTGCTGCAAGTCCCCCTTCCCACCCAGCCAGCCAGATATCCCACCATGGAACGTGCTTGCATTGCAGGGAGTGTAAGTTGTCTCTCAGGATGTCAGTCAGTGGTGTCCTGCTGTTTGTTGGTGCACAGTTGCCAGCAGGGCCTTGTGCTCCCCACAGCAGTAGCCAGTGTCAGCCATCTTGTGAGTCCTTCTCCACTCCCTGTGATGTGAGCATGGTTCAGGGTGGTGTTGATGGGACAGTTGTGAGTCTGAGCAATGTCTGTGACTACGACTCCCATCATGCTATTGCCTCCACCCCCTTCCCAGCATGCCCATGCTTCCTTCCTTTTGACTCTGCTTCCCTGTGGGGTGGGCTGGCTGTGCTGACAGGATGGCTGGGAGTGTTGTCCTGGCAGTTGTTTGGCTAAGAGTCCCAAGAGTGTCCCTGTGCTTCACACAACATAACCCAGGGTGGTGGTGCTTTGTGGGATCTTGTGTTAGGATGGAGGGCATTGCATTCTACCAGGTGGGTACTGTGGAGTTTGTGTGGGGGGGGGTGTGAGGGGAGGTGCTGGTGACTATAGTCAGTGCTGCAAGTCCCCCTTCCCACCCAGCCAGCCAGATATCCCACCATGGAACGTGCTTGCATTGCAGGGAGTGTAAGTTGTCTCTCAGGATGTCAGTCAGTGGTGTCCTGCTGTTTGTTGGTGCACAGTTGGCAGCAGGGCCTTGTGCTCCCCACAGCAGTAGCCAGTGTCAGCCATCTTGTGAGTCCTTCTCCACTCCCTGTGATGTGAGCATGGTTCAGGGTGGTGTTGATGGGCCAGTTGTGAGGCTGAGCAATGTCTGTGACTACGACTCCCATCATGCTATTGCCTCCACCCCCTTCCCAGCATGCCCATGCTTCCTTCCTTTTGACTCTGCTTCCCTGTGGGGTGGGCTGGCTGTGCTGACAGGATGGCTGGGAGTGTTGTCCTGGCAGTTGTTTGGCTAAGAGTCCCAAGAGTGTCCCTGTGCTTCACACAACATAACCCAGGGTGGTGGTGCTTTGTGGGATCTTGTGTTAGGATGGAGGGCATTGCATTCTACCAGGTGGGTACTGTGGAGTTTGTGTGGGGGGGGTGTGAGGGGAGGTGCTGGTGACTATAGTCAGTGCTGCAAGTCCCCCTTCCCACCCAGCCAGCCAGATATCCCACCATGGAACGTGCTTGCATTGCAGGGAGTGTAAGTTGTCTCTCAGGATGTCAGTCAGTGGTGTCCTGCTGTTTGTTGGTGCACAGTTGGCAGCAGGGCCTTGTGCTCCCCACAGCAGTAGCCAGTGTCAGCCATCTTGTGAGTCCTTCTCCACTCCCTGTGATGTGAGCATGGTTCAGGGTGGTGTTGATGGGACAGTTGTGGGGGGGGCAATATGTGTGACTGCGACTCCCATGATGCTATTGGCTACACTGACTTGGCCAGCATACACAGAATTCCTTCCTTTGAGTGGTCTTCACTGTGTGTTGGTGTTGTTGTGGTGGCTACATGTGTGGATGTGTGTGTTAGTTCTATTTGTGCCACTGCCTAGCTGTAGTTGTGGTTGTGTTTGTACATGTGTTGGCACAGTTGGATGTGACTTTTTTGATGGCATGTGTTGTGTTTATCTGACTGACATACACATTTTGGGATGATTCTGTTCTAGTTGCTGTGTAATTGCTATGTGTGCATGGTTTGACTCTCCCCTTGACAGTGATGTGTGTGTTTTGTGGCAGTTTATTGTGTACATTTGTTGTGTACTCACCAGGCTCTGGGATGTTCTCTAGTCCATATACGCTCACTGGCGGAAGGATGGCCCGCACCTTCTCCTCCCAGGGCCTGAGGTATATTGGCTTGGCAGGAGGGCCACTGCCGGTATGTTGGCTGTTGATGTAGTCTATCTTCAGCAGGTCCCGTACCCTCCTGCGCACGTCATACCACCTGTTCTGGATGTCCGTCTTTGTGCGCCGACATGGTGATTGTGCGTTCACCCTGTTGATGATCCTCTCCCACATCTTGGTTTTCTGCGACATGGGGGTCTGTTGGACCAGAGTGCCAAACAGCTGTGGCTCCACCCTGAGGATCTCGTCTACCAGGACTTCCAATTCACAATCTAGGAACTTGGGATTCTTCTTGGGGGGCATGGTGATGGGTGGTGATGGTGAGTGATGTGTGTGTTGGTGTGCAGGTGAGGGTGTGTGAGTGTGTGTTTTGCTGGGTGTATGTGAGGTAGGTATTTGTTGGTGTGCTGATGGTGTGTGGCTTGTGTGAGGGGTGAGCTGTGGGTGTGTGGTTGCTTTCTCTTGGGTGCTGGCAGTGGAATGGCATTTGCAAAGGCTCATGGTAGTGATTTGTGTCCTTTATATAGGTGGAGTTGTGGGTGTGTCTTTGTTCTCTGTCCCCACCCCCCCAGTATTTATTGGCTTTCTAATTGCTTGTTTGGCCTTTTTTTGGGTGATTTTTCCTTTGTGCTGTTTGTGTATGTTGGAAACGTTCTTGTGACCGAGTCGGACCCTGCATTGGTCTCGTACGGTGTTCTCCGTTTCGTTCACGCTGTGTTTGTGCAGTTTTGTATGCTGCGTACGCGTCGGTCGCGGTGTATTGTGTTGCTTCGGCTCGGTTTTGTATGCGTGTCGGTCGTACGGCTTGTCCTCCGTCCGACTCGGTCGGGTTTTCGCGCCTTGCATCGTACTTTGCGGGTTGGAGTTGGCGGGTACGATTCGGTCGGATTTGTTCCGGGTGCGTGTCGGTCGGTTGGATTCGCGTGTTTTCCGGCCGGATTGCTATTTTCCGAGCGGCTCGGTCGGTCGGCTTGGTTTCCTGACGTGTCGTTCGGATTTATCGCGGCTTGCATCGTACTTGGCGTGTCGGGCGCCACTGGTACGTGTCGGTCGGTAATTTTTCCGGCTCCGAGTCGGTCGGTGCTTTTTCCGGCCCGAATCGGAATCGACCCCACAGAGTCCTGCCCTGTCTCTTAAGTAAATTATTATGACTAATGGGGCTGTTGAAGAATTGATTAATATTGGAGATGGTGTAAGCAAAGTAAGGTTTCAGTTATGTGCAGGTGTTAGAGACAGTGTTCGGTAGCCAACATTTTGGAGGGTTAGACATAAAAAGATTGTCATTGTGGGGAAAGGGGGATAACAGAGCGTGTTCCAAAGAGAGCCATAGCTTCTGAGGAGCATCAGGCAATGTAGACAAGTCATTTTGTAGTTACTTGATGCCAAAAGCCTTATGATAGTTAAGAAAATCAGGGACATTAAATCTTCCTGAGGTTTGGGAAGTTTTAATTTTGATAAAGAAATTCGAGGGGGTTTGTCATGGCAAAGAAATCTGGAGAGAATCCTATCAAGTAATCAAGTATTCCAAAAAATATCTTGGGTATTTTTATAGGAAGCATCATGAGAAAAAATGTGGTAATAATAGGGAGAAGCATTATTTTAATAGTATCTAAATGACCCCACCAGGAGAGATACAAAGGAGACCATTTCTGAGAGAAAGAGAGGAGCTTATCCAACAAGATATCTGAATTCAATTTAAGTGTGTTCTTGAGAGTGTTTTCTTACCATGTACCCAAACATTTGATTTTGGAAGAATTCCAGGAAAGACAGGCCTCAACAAAGTTATTTTTGGAAAATCTTTAATCAATGGCAGTACCTCTGTTTTGTCTACAGTGAGTTTGTATCCTGATAGAGCAGAGTATATATTTATTTCATGAAAGAAAGCAGGAAGGGGCGATCTCGATGTGACATAAATAAGAGAATATCATCTGCATATGCTGTAAACGTAATGTATTTTTAATTTTGAACCCTGTAAAATCATCTGAAGTTCGTAGTTGCTAGAGAAAGGTTCCAGAGCTAAAACAAATAATAAGGGAGACAAGGGATATCCCTGACGAGTTCCTCTATTAGGAGGAAAGTAGGAAGAATGAATACCGTTTATAATCACTGAGAAATGTGGTGAGGATGTAAAAAAAATTGGGACCAAGACCATGACATTGCAAAGTTCCAATTGACCCTAATGAAAGCCTTTTCTGCATCTGAATATAATGCTGCCTAGGGATCCTTTATCTTGTGGGCTTTATTGATGATTTTTAGGAAGGTACTAGAATTATCTGCAATGTTTTTGTAAGGGATGAAGCCAGATTGATGAACAACAATGAGGTCAGGCAGTATAGGGATAAGAGAAGGGCCAAGGATTTGGCAAATATTTTGCAATCGTTGTTGATTAATGAGATGGGTTTATAGTTTTTGCATTGGGTCAGGTAATTATCTTTCTTGGGAATAAAGCAAATAGTGGCATCTGCAAAGGAGCCAGAGGTGGACTTTGACTTAGTGAAGTGACTGATTAATTTAAAAAGTTTGGGAAATAAGAGTTTGGCAAAATGGAGAAAAAATACAAACTGTCAAACCATAGGGACCGGGTGCTTTCCCTTGCCCAGGAAGAGACTGTATGGCAGAATAGAGTTCTTCGATTTGAAGCAGTTGTTCTAGAAGTGAGAACTCAGTCAATGGTGAAGCTCTAGGTTTGAGAGTGGGGAAATAAGTATTCAGGGATTCCACCAATGGGGTAGCACCTGGAAAATACAAATCCTTGCCATAGGAGGTACAGCATGTCACTATATCCTTATCCCTGAAAAGCTTTTTACCAGAATCTTTATTAATGGATTTAATAGCTGTTTTAAATTGTAAGCTGGAAGGGAACCAGCTTTATTTGGTACCACCATAGCATTTAGGGGCCGATTCCGATCTCGGTCGGAGGCGCACCCAATACTATTCGGTCGGGAAAAAAGCCATGCGAAAGCCAGTTTCCCGACCGATCCGTACAGTACACCGAACGAGCAAGTACGATGCGCACAACAGCAAAAATCCCGGCCGAGCCGTACTCACCCAAACCAGGTCCTGTTCTCCGACCGAGGCGAATCCGGAAACGCCGAATCGAGTCGCACAAAAGGGAAAATGCAGCCCCGTCCGGCCGGACAAGTACGATGCGCTTTCCGTACGCGCCGAACCCGTCGCTACGCACGGCACGTCAAAGCATCCGGGAGAGGCGCACATAAGCTCCGAATCGCGCCACAACACGATCCACGGCTACGAGACGAACACAGCACCGACGAGGACGACGCGAAGCGACGAGGACGAAGCCAAGCGACGAGGACGACGCGAAGCAACGAGAAGGACGAACGACACGAACCAACCATGAATCCCTTCGTCCCGATCATACCAATATTCTACATCTACTACCGGAACAGGCACGGACGCGTACGGCGCAGAAGGTAAGTCAGACACCAACCACAAAACACATACAACACGTACACGACACATCACACACATACACTGGGAATCTGAATATACTTACACCAGCAACAGCAGCACCATAGGGGCGGGATGCCCATCACCAATGCCACATATGCACACAGGGGCCTGAATGCGCGCCACCACCCCAACCCAGGGGGGGCTGGATGCCAACCACCACAACCACCCTCAACCAGGGGGGGCAGGATGCCTACCACTACTACCACCCTCACCCAGGGGGGGCAGGATGCCCACCACTACTACCACCCTCACCCAGGGGGTGCCAGATGCCCACCACTACCACCCTTAGCCAGGGGGGCAGGATGCCCACCACTACTACCACCCTTAGCCAGGGGGGGCTGGATGCCTACCACTACTACCACCCCCACCCAGGGGGCAGGATGCCTACCACTACTACCACCCTCACCCAGGGGGGCAGGATGCCCACCACTACTACCACCCTTAGCCAGGGGGGCTGGATGCCTACCACTACTACCACCCTCAACCAGGGGGGCAGGATGCCTACCACTACTACCACCCTCACCCAGGGGGGCAGGATGCCCACCACTACTACCACCCTCACCCAGGGGGGCAGGATGCCCACCACTACTACCACCCTTAGCCAGGGGGCAGGATGCCTACCACTACTACCACCCTCACCCAGGGGGGCAGGATGCCCACCACTACTACCACCCTCACCCAGGGGGGCAGGATGCCCACCACTACTACCACCCTTAGCCAGGGGGTGCC
The DNA here is from genome assembly GCA_963921515.1 of Calotriton arnoldi. NCBI lineage: Eukaryota > Metazoa > Chordata > Amphibia > Caudata > Salamandridae > Calotriton > Calotriton arnoldi. The sequence continues at coordinate 3,070,679 of CAWUFW010000915.1, forward strand.
AGATGCCCACCACTACCACCCTTAGCCAGGGGGCAGGATGCCCACCACTACTACCACCCTTAGCCAGGGGGGCTGGATGCCTACCACTACTACCACCCCCACCCAGGGGGGCAGGATGCCTACCACTACTACCACCCTCACCCAGGGGGCAGGATGCCTACCACTACTACCACCCTCACCCAGGGGGCAGGATGCCCACCACTACTACCACCCTCACCCAGGGGGGCAGGATGCCCACCACTACTACCACCCTTAGCCAGGGGGGCTGGATGCCTACCACTACTACCACCCTCACCCAGGGGGTGCCAGATGCCCACCACTACCACCCTTAGCCAGGGGGCAGGATGCCCACCACTACTACCACCCTTAGCCAGGGGGGCTGGATGCCTACCACTACTACCACCCCCACCCAGGGGGGCAGGATGCCTACCACTACTACCACCCTCACCCAGGGGGGCAGGATGCCCACCACTACTACCACCCTTAGCCAGGGGGGCTGGATGCCTACCACTACTACCACCCTCACCCAGGGGGGCAGGATGCCCACCACTACTACCACCCTCACCCAGGGGGTGCCAGATGCCCACCACTACCACCCTTAGCCAGGGGGCAGGATGCCCACCACTACTACCACCCTTAGCCAGGGGGGCTGGATGCCTACCACTACTACCACCCCCACCCAGGAGGGCAGGATGCCTACCACTACTACCACCCTCACCCAGGGGGCAGGATGCCCACCACTACTACCACCCTTAGCCAGGGGGGCTGGATGCCTACCACTACTACCACCCCCACTCATAGGATGGACAATGCATGACACAACAAGCACACCACAACCTAGGGAATGCAAGATTAAGACATCCCCCCCCACCATGACAAGCGTGTGAGCAGGCTGTGTCAAATGCCTACAACACCGAACATGACATTGAACATACAATGTGACCCCCTAGCACATGTGCCACACATATATGTGTGTGGCACCCACAATGCAAGCAGCCCATGACCATTGTGGCAATGGGGCCTAAACCCCCATCATCACAGTGACCAAAAGGCAAGTGTGGGGTCCATAGCTGAAGCACATTTTGACCATTGTGGCAATGGGGCCTAAACCCCCATCATCACAGTGACCAAAAGGTAAGTGTGGGGTCCATAGCTGAAGCACAGTTTGACCATTGTGGCAATGGGGTCTAAACCCCCATCATCACAGTAACCAAAAGGCAAGTGTGGGGTCCATAGCTGAAGCACATTTTGACCATTGTGGCAATGGGGTCTACACCCTCATCATCACAGTGACCAAAAGGTAATTGTTGACAAAGAAAGAGCTGCAACTGCCAAACTGCATGGATCATTCCTGGTCACAGAACCAAAAACTCATCTGTGGCAAAGTAGTGTATGTGTCCCATTGCAACATAAATTGGGGGAGCCAAATACTGCAGTGCAAATGAAACATTCCTTTGGCCATGTGCAGACAAACAACACCCATGGTGGCTGAGACCGTCAACAGTCATCAATGACACAATGACAGAAGTGACCATCAGAATGCAGAACCACATATTTGCACCAATGGGCACACAAATGCAGATACCCTGTGGAGACAGCAGATGTGAGGTGAACAGATACCATACCATGGCAGCAATGGGACACACAAACCATGATCACTGTGCTGACCGATGACCTAGGAGTCCCAGGGACAGCAGGGGAAACACACCAAACAACATACAGCCAATGGCACACCCAAGATATGCCAATGCAGTGGTGCAGATGCACAAACACAAACAGGCAGACCAACACTGTCATCATACACAGCAGGTGAGGGGTGGGGGTGCCATTGTCCCCAGGCAACAACACAACACATGAGGAGAGCTGAATACCAATCATACAGATGTGCATACACTGCCACACTAAGGTAACTCATGGATCCAAATCCCCTATGTGGGCAAGCAGGCATTGACAGGTGAGAGGGAGCACAAAACACACATGTCACACAGGCACGTAGGAACAACAACTGACACAGCAAGTCACAGACACACCACAGCACCACCCCCAGGGCCCCCACAATGTGGTGACCCTGGGCTGAAGAAAAATACCACTGTGATGACAAAGCTAAATGTCGTTCACACTGTGAACCACAGTCAGGTGTCCTGAGCAACTAACTACCATCACACCTACACAAGCACAAATCAATCAGCATGGCCAGTAAGCCAAGGCCAACATGGAGGCAGGGGACTAGCCGGGCAACAACTCTCATCTGCACACACTCAACACCACACCCCTCGACCTCCAACAATGTGCAGCAGTGAAGTACACATGCACTGGTGACATTGCACATGCACCCATTACTATTCCAGGGTGGTGGGTGGGAACCAAGGTGTAGAAACACATCACACATGGACACTCAACAAGACTCCTGAATGTCTGACACACTGCACACTACGCTGTACATGGACATGACGGCAATACCACACCGACCAATGGGATCCCAGCCACAGTCACACACCAATGAAGAAACCAAGGTCACCCACAAAGAACACACATAGACAACAACCAACATTGCAGCCCGGACCCTAAGGAGTGCCAGCAGTCACACACACAACGTGTCACAATCACTGAAAGATAACACAAACTGGAAATCACATGACAGGGGCAAACAACAAGTGCCAAAGGGAAACCTGACTGTGACCCATCTGCGTCAGCACACAAACTCTGCCCTGACAGCAAACACACCTATGGGTGACACCCTGATGACCAGTAATGTGCCATGCACCCACATCACAGAGAACACAGGGAGAAGACTTTGGGGGAACATAGCTCAAGTCAGCAAGCATCACAAACAGGTACAACACTAGGGATCACAGCATGCGCAGATGAATGGAAGTGAACACACAGACATGCACATACAACACACACCTTGGGCGCAGGCAATGTCACACGTGTACACACTGCCATGAGGGGACTCCACTCCTGTGTGAGGAAAGCTGTGCCATATGTTGCCTCAGTAGGGCCCCATCATGTCAGCTGAGCACTTGGTCACACAATCAACAATTAGCACCAAATGAGGGCTCCCATCACATCAGCCTGGTCATGGATGTGCCAACGGAATCATCAGCACAGATCCAACACACTTGTATAGCAATGTTGCACTGACTACACGGATGAGTCCCTCCCCATTGATGCCCAAACCTGCATGTCCACTGGAGATGGCAACACGGTCAGGGAAGTAGACAAAAGCAACGATGGCAGGCACAACAGATGTGCAGGGGTGGAAGCCACAGATGTGAAATTGCCAATGTAAGTAGGAAACCCATTGCCAAATACTGAACACATGACACCCTCAGATGCTGCTATTGATGACATGGATACACCACATGATAGGACACATTCCCCCTGGACCACATGGGTTCCTGCACAGTAACACTTCATAATCATGAGACCAGATATCACCATCACTGCAGCAAGGGCATGGTTAGCTGCACCAACAACATGTACATCTGAAGCATGAGCACTAGAGAAAAGAAAGTTGCTTTATTCAGCATATGTGTTGAGGCCAAACGAAGTCCTGAAAAAAGAGCAAAGGCCAATGGCCAGTCCATTGTCAAAGTTCAAACAGGGTGACACTGGCAGATGTCACCCTACGCATGCCTGCACAATACCAGGGACAATCCACTAGGAGGGGCAACCGGGGGGCAGGCCAGGCACCGCAGGGACAGGATCAGGGCTCACCAGGGGGAGTCAGGGAAGGGGTGGTGGGTGCTGGAGAGCCACTGACAACTGCAGTGGAGGTGTCTGACATGGTGTGTGCCGGCACAACTGGGGGGCATGACACAGATGTCGTGGGTGCCGGCACAACTGCAGTGGACCCTGCAGATGGGGTGGACAGGTCCGCCACTGCAGTGCCCAAGTCAGACAGGGCGGTAGTGGACTCCACTGCAGTGCCTACCTCCAGGGGAGGAGAATGGGGAACAGGCAAGGTGGGTTGGACAGAGGGGAGGACACCCTCACCACATCAGTGGCACAGACAAGCGCAGCTGGGGGTGTGGTGCTGGGAGAGCAAGTGGCAGGGGGAGAAGGCCGGAGCATCTTGGGGATGGTATATCTGTGGGTGGGGGAACCTGGGGCAGGGTGTGGTGGGGGCACCTGTGCAGTGGGGGCCTGAGGGATGGAGGACGGAGACCTTGTGCCTGAGCTGCAGGGCGGTGGCGGGGTCTTGCTCTTAGCACTCCGGGGGGACTTGCGGGTGGGGGCCTCAGTCCGTCTGCGCCTGGGGGAGGGTGTCCGGGGGCGAGGGGCACTCTGCTCCGTGTGGGTGGGCTTCCTCTTCCCCCGGGATGCTGGAGCAGCTTCATCGGTGGGGAAGAGGCCGAGGTCACAGAGGAAGAGCTGCTGTGACTTTGGGGTTGCAGGTGAGGCAAGGGAGGGTGCTTTGGAGGGAGAGGGAACTGAGGACTGCGCAGTGCATGTGGATGCGTGTGTGTGTTCCAGGGCCCCATCCCCTGTGAGTCTGGCTTCAGTCCCCTGAATGTGCTTGCGTGTGCGTTTTGTCATTGGCGTGTGTGTCAGTGTGCTGGATGTGTGTGTGCTGGTGTGTGCCAGTGTGTGTGTGCCTGGGATGGGTAAGGTGCTGGGGAGTGTGGATGGAGCAAAGGCAGGAGGGGTGAGGGACCGTTTGAGGAGGGACACTGCTGCCGTCAGGGAGGAGTCCATGGACCTATTGCCCCTCTGTAGGTCAGACATGCCCGATGAGATGCCCTCCATGAACGACACCAGCTGAGTCAACAGCGCGGTGTGCGCATGGAGGACACTCAGCATGGCTGTCTGCCCTACATGGAGCTGGCGAAGGAGGTACACAGACTCCTCACTCAGGGCAGCAGGGGACACAGGGGCAGGGGGTGCGGTGCCTGGCCCAAAGGAGACACGCTCCCGGACATGGGAGCCTCCACGGACCTGGGGAATGGGAGCCGATGGGAGGGCGGTGGTGGTGCTGGTGGTGGCGGGGACAGCAACACTAGCTGGGGTGTGGTGGCTGCTGACACCCGCCTCCACAAGGGAGTCATCCTCCGAGTTGCTCTGGTCCTCAGCTGAGGTGGATGCTGCTGAGGACTCCTCGGTGTGGCTCCCCTCGCCCTCCGTGCCACTGGGTCCCTCCGACCACTCCTCGGCTGCTGACCCAGTCTGGCTCTCCGGCTCCTCCTGGTCCGTGGAGCTGTCCCCTTCCGTGGCCGTGGATGTATCTGCAAACAATGGGGAAACAGACAGACATCAGTCACCTGCACATAACGCACACACCACTGTGAGCACAGCACATCACAGAGCAAGCCCTGGCATCATTAGTTGTACATTGCTAAAAGTGCACTAATTGAACAGGAGAAGTCAATTGTCAGTCTGATGCCAAGCATGGCACTCACATCCCACATGGCCTTGCACCCATCTGTCTGGTGTCTGTTGGATTGCAACACCCCAGTGTTGACACATGCACCAAGTACACAGTAGTTGGACAGTGCAGAGGACACGGTGTGGACACATCACAGCTCTTGCCACTGAGTCAGTACAGGTTTACGGATGTAAGGGATGCCCAGAGTCAAATAGGAAATGCATGTGATGCATACCAGCGACAGACACCATGATGCACCCATGTCCTGATAGCCAGCGCCACTATGGTGTGCATGTAGCACATGTCACTCCCCTGCAGGATCACCAATCAGTAGACACATGCCATGGCGGAGGCATGACTGCAAAGTCATACATCACTGTCTCAGTGATGTATGACTTTGCAGCCAGACAACAACACTCTGCACTGTGTCACAATAGTAGGTCATGGGGAATGCAAGTCCTGGAGCTGCACAAGTGCACATGTACATCCCCCCACAACACATCCTCTTAACCCTCATCTGTCCAGGTCATACCTATTGGACATATGGGAGACCTGTGACACTACCCTACATGTCAGAATACAGGCATTGTGTAAGCAATGGACCCACCCATGATGCCCACCACAGAGTCAGGGAAACAGATGCTGTCTCCCACCTTGAGTCAAGCAAACTGCAAGGACACAGTCCTAAGTGACAGAATTCCCTGCATGTAAGGGCCACACCTGGGTATCAGATGAGGAGTGGGCAGTGCACAATAGAGGGACATGGCTCCTGGACAACATGACTGCTGTACTGTGGCAGTTCAACCTGGCCCGAGGAGGGCACATAACATGTTAGACAGAGTACACAGTGCAGTCTTTGACTCACCCCCTCCTTGCTGCTCTCTGGCCTTCAGCTGCCCATCCAGGTCTGGAAAGACCACCGCCAGGATCCTGAGCATGTGGGGGGTCAGGGTCCGTGTTCCGCCCCTCCTGCGAGGAGGCGACAGCTTCAGCTGGACCCGTGCAATCCTCCGGGTCCAGCCCCGAAGGTCCTGCCACCTCTTTTGGCAGTTGCGGATCCGGCGCTTGTAGACCCCCACGGACCGGACAGCCTGGACGATGTCCTTCCAGATCTCATGCTTCCGATGGGCAGAAGCCTGTCAGGATGACAAAGTGATAAGGACATTACTACACATGCAACATATCCGTGCATGACACAGTTGCATATACATGTCGCAATCACAGGGGCACATGGTGTACCCAGGCAGTGCACGGCTGCCCATGGACAGTTTTCCAGAAGTCACTACATGGTATCATAGCATGGGGAGTAAAACCCTGTTCAGAAGCACTGTCACTGCACCATACCTGTCCAGTGCAAGTCACTACACACTATGGGGGGTGACAACTACTCAGTGAGCCTGCTAGCCAGTGGTGTGCTGACTCTCAGCCTTGCTAGTCAGACAAAATGCACATTCAGAAAGGCAGTGCACAGAACACTCACCTGCTCCCCTGGTGTCCCATACAGCTTGCTGTACTGTGGAAGTAGGCTGTCCAGCAGGGCCTGGTTCTCTTCAAGGCTGAAGGCTGGGGCTCTCTCCACAGTACGTGCCATTGCAGGGTCCAGAGGGGCAGAGACAGCAGCAGTGCAGTGGCAGATGTCGTCCTGGAGCATGTAGTGCAGGCAAGTGGGCTCTCAGGGGAACATGCAGCAATATATATGTGCTGGAGAGGCAGATACTGTCCCTTGTGTCCAAAGTGATAGGTCCAAGTCGTTTGCATCTTCTGAATCTGGCCAATCCATGGAATAGCAGCACCAAAACACGCCCACAGCATCCTTCAAATCTTCAACTTCATGACATACATTATTTTGCAACATTGTTGTGGGTGACCAACTGATTTTCCAGCAACCGACTCGTTCGAATATTCAAAAACGCGTCCGTTGCCAGGCAAGCCCATTGTCAATGGGTGCGCACCGATCGGTCCATTGCTGTTCAACGCGCACAGGGGTACAACGCGTACCCGCACACATTGAAAGCAATGGGCCGGCCGGAGGCACCGATCGGTCCATTGCTGTTCAACGCGCACAGGGGTACAACGCGTACCCGCACACATTGAATGCAATGGGCCGGCCGGAGGCACCGATCGGTCCATTGCAGTACAACGCGCACAGGGGTACAACGCGTACCCGCACACATTGAATGCAATGGGCCGGCCGGAGGCACCGATCGGTCCATTGCTGTTCAACGCGCACAGGGGTACAACGCGTACCCGCACACATTGAAAGCAATGGGCCGGCCGGAGGCACCGATCGGTCCATTGCTGTTCAACGCGCACAGGGGTACAACGCGTACCCGCACACATTGAATGCAATGGGCCGGCCGGAGGCACCGATCGGTCCATTGCAGTACAACGCGCACAGGGGTACAACGCGTACCCGCACACATTGAATGCAATGGGCCGGCCGGAGGCACCGATCGGTCCATTGCTGTTCAACGCGCACAGGGGTACAACGCGTACCCGCACACATTGAATGCAATGGGCCGGCCGGAGGCACCGATCGGTCCATTGCTGTTCAACGCGCACAGGGGTACAACGCGTACCCGCACACATTGAATGCAATGGGCCGGCCGGAGGCACCGATCGGTCCATTGCAGTACAACGCATCACTGTACATGTGACTGGCATATGTCAGCATGCCTGTCTCAGATGGACATATGCCAGCCACAGATAGCTCCCAGGGAGTGAGGGGCACACCTACATCACGACAGCCTGTCCAAACCTTATCATAAGGCATGTAAGGCTGCATTTCCTATTGTGTGTATGTTGGTGTACATGTTGTCCTGTGGGTGTCACCTGTGGGCAGCCACCCCCAGGCTGTGCACGTGTTCATGGGGACAGGATCATGGGTGTTACGTGTACGTGACCACTGTGATGTGCAACTGTTCATATCTGTGCATGTGCCATGGTCACATTTCACAGTGGTGTTTGTGTATGTCATGTCACATACCCCGTGAGTCCCATGTGGGACGGTATGTTTGAGCCAGGGTGTCCCAGTGGCACAATAGTGATGGCCCTCCACAGTCTTTGTGCATGTAGTGTTTACAATGTCTCTGATTTCATGTGCACAATGGGAGACAGTCTCCACATCCACGTTGTGTGTGCATGGACTCTGATGTTGTGCGTGTGTGTCACAGACGTCCATGGCTCTCCTGCCATGGCAAGTGTGGCCACTACCTGTGGGGGTCATGTTTGTTTTGTTGTGGTGTACACATGATACTCCAGGTGATGCCAGTGTCCATGTGGCATTACAGGGTCCCTGGGAATGTGCCTGTCGTTGAGCTGTGGTGCCTGGGGCACATCTGTCCTCACATGTCACTGGGGGGTGACTGTGACACAGCATCATGATATCCAATGGGCCAACCTGGGACAAATTGATGCCACCTGTAGGACCGTGTTGACAGATGTTGGCCATGTATGTACCATAAATGTCGTTCCGGTACTGCACACTTCATGTAGTTGTGCCTCATGATGATGTATGTTGGGATCTTGAGTGTGTTCAATGCCGCATATGTGGGGTGACTGACGATCTTGCTTACTTCTCCTCTGCACTGCAGGGCTCCTGCTGTCCATCGGCCATTCCCAGACCTGGCAACGATGGTGGAACGGGACAGCATCCGACGGTACCGCTTCACCAGGCAGCTGATTGAGGATTTGGCAGTGCAGTTGTCCCCACATTTGCAGCCTGGCCGGCCGTATCCTACAGCGCTGACCCCCAAGGTGAAGGTGATGGCAGCCCTACACTTCTTTGCCACCGGTACCTTCCAACATACTGTGGCGTCTGCTGGTGGGATGTCACAGACCATGTTCAGCCGTGTGCTCCGCGATGTTTTGGCGGCAATGTTGCTCTTCCTGAACCGGTACATCTATTTCCCTAGACTGCGACGACTCACTGACGTGAAGAGTGACTTTTATGCCCTGGGGAGGATGCCGCATGTCATTGGCTCCATTGATGGGACACATGTGGCTTTGGTACCACCACAGGCCCAGGAGCAGGCCTACAGGAACCGCAAGCACTACCACTCGGTCAATGCACTGGTGGTGTGTCTTGCAGACATGACCATCACACACGTGTGTGCCCGTTTCCCTGGTTCAGCACACGATGCCTTTGTGATGAGGAGTAGTCGCATCCCCAGGTTGATGGCACAGATGCAGAACCAGCGTGCCTGGCTTGTCGGTGTGTACTGACTTTGTGCCATTGTGTGTTATCTGATCTGTAGTATTCCGCCCACTTTTCCAAGTCAGCTGATGTGCACTTGTCTGTCCGTAGGTGACTCGGGATACCCCAACATGCCGTGGTTGCTGACACCCCTCAGGAACCCTGTGACACCTGCCCAGATGCGCTACAATGAGGCACATGGTCGGACCAGGAGAGTGATTGAGCGGACCTTTGGTCTCCTGAAGAGCCGCTTCCGCTGCCTGGACAAGACCGGAGGGTCCCTCCCATATGCCCCTGCGAAAGTGTGCAAGATTATCATCGTCTGCTGCATGCTCCACAACCTGGCAGTGCGGAAGGAGTTGCCTCTCATCCAGGATGACGATGACCAACATCCGCCACCTGTGGAGGATCCTGGCCTGGACCACGATGCCAGTGACGATGATGATGATGATGGTGATGGTGATGTCCGCACACAGCTCATCACCAACTTCTTTAGCTGAATGTGAGTATCCTGAGGTGTCATGTGAATGATGTGAGTTGGCATGATGTGTGGGTGGTGCTCTGGTGCTGTTGGAGTGTGTCCATGGGCTACTTGACAGGATGTGTGTTGCGATGTGTGGTGACAGGTGGGCTGTACTCCCCAACAGTGTTGACATGCTAACTTGGTTCTGGGTGGGTATCTTGTAACATGTATTGTGCATGAGTTTTGCTGTTCTGTCCTGTACTGCATTGCTTTTGACTGTGTGTCATTTCTGTCCTTCACAGGGTACTTTCAGATTCGTTTGGTGAACTGTGTCCACCGACGACGTGATTGCACATCCAGGCTGGTAGCTGTTGTGTCCCTACAGGTGATGTGCGCCACACCCATGGACTTCCTTCTGTCTACAGTTGTTGACTGTGTGCCCGCTACCAGGTGGGGTTACCTTGCATCTGTAGTGGTTACGGCATGTTGCTACTGTGTAATAAACCTGTGCTTCACTTAGTGATGTGCGTTGTCTGTGGTCACACATTTGACTGCCATTTGCTTACTGCACCTGTGGGCTACTTGACTACAACTGGGAATGGGTGTGGTGTCTGTGCATTGCACCGTCTTCCCTGGCAACATCAGTGTAGGCAATGAGTCAGATGGCCTAGGTGTGTATGTGTTGTGTAGCCCTGGTGGTGTGTCTCCCTCATATGTGTCACGTTGCCTGTACTCACATGCCTGTGTTGTCCTTGCTGTTGCAGTTCGCATACACTGTGTAATTTTGCAGTTCATCATCCCCATAACAGCACCCACGTTGGAATCACGACAGAGGCAAGTATGGTGTATTAGTGTGTTTATTGTGATAATAGTGCATAGGATGGATTGTGCTGTACATGAATCTTGCAATCCCAAGTTCCTAGATGAATAGAAAGTCCAGGTAGACAGGATCCCCAGTATCGGGGCCACTGTTGTCTGACACATTGTTCCAACTTATACTCCCCATGCAATGTGTGGGAGTAGTGTTGCCATCAACAGGGTGAACAGTCTGTGCACAAAGGCGAAAATCCAGAACAGGTTCAGGCTTCCTGGGAGTTGCGCTTGGCCATCAGCCTCTCACTTTCCCCTCCTCGGACGACCCCTCTTCTTGGGGGGGGGCCCTCAAGTGCAGGCTGCTGCGGTGCAGGGGACTCTCCGCCAGAGTCCTCCTCCCTCCCTGTGGCAGTTGCAGTTTGTTCGGTACCAGATGTTGTTGGCACACAGGGAGGTGTGGACTGGTTGCTGTTCATCTGGCGGAGGCATTGTAAAATGTCCCTGTGCACCGCCGTCATCTCATGTAGTACATCCCACTTGGACTCCACGCGGGTCATGTGGGAGTCCACACGTGACATGTGGGAGTCCACACGTGACATGTGTGACTCCACTTGGGACATGTGGGAGTCCAAGCGGGCATGATGGGCAGCCTGCTGCTGTTTGATGTCTCTGAGGAGCCCCACTACCTGGCTGAGCTCTCCGGTGCTGGACTGGTACGCATCAGCTATGCGTACCAGTTGTGGGTCTTCATGCACACCAGCAACGTCTGCAAGCAGCGACCTCTGTCTCCCACCCCTCCCACCACCCCTGCTGACATGTGCAGTGTGTGCAGTTGCACGCACAGATAACCCTGGTCCACCTTGGGGGTTGGTGGTGGTGGTGGTGTCCATGGCCCCAGGTTGGTCCAGGGTCACTGCGCTGGTGTTGTTCCTTATTCTGTCCATGTCGGCAGGGATGGTATTCGTGGTGACAGTCGTTGGAGGGGTGGGTGCAGGGGGTGCAGCTGGTGGACCTGCTGGTGCTGCAGCTGGTGGTCCTGCTGGTGCAGCATGTTGACTTGCACCGGATGTGCCAGGTTGTTCTTCATCGTCCGAGGAGGACAGAGGCTGTACGACGCCAGTGAGCTCGGCATCCTCTTGAGCCTGGGACTGGGACTCCTCAGCGTCTGCTGCTGTGTCCCTATCATCACCTGTTTTTGGGAGACACAAACAATGTATGTCATGTTTCTGCAGGCATCAGTGGTTGACACACCTGACAGTTGTGACTGTGCCTCGGGGTGCGGGCCTGTACATTGTATTGTCCTAAGTCGTCACAGTCAGGGGTTGATATTGGTGTGGCACATTGTCCTGCATTATTTGGGCATTTCTATGTATTCTCTGGGGTGTGAACATGGTCTGCATTGATTGTGTTTGGTTGACAGCCAGACCTCCTTCCCACCCACCCACCCACCCAGTCAGTTATCCCACCATGGAACGTGCTTGCATTGCAGGGAGTGTAAGTTGTCTCTCAGGATGTCAGTCAGTGGTGTCCTGCTGTTTGTTGGTGCACAGTTGGCAGCAGGGCCTTGTGCTCCCCACAGCAGTAGCCAGTGTCAGCCATCTTGTGAGTCCTTCTCCACTCCCTGTGATGTGAGCATGGTTCAGGGTGGTGTTGATGGGACAGTTGTGGGGGTGAGCTATGTCTGTGACTACGTCTCCCATCATGCTATTGCCTCCACCCCCTTCCCAGCATGCCAATGCTTCCTTCCTTTTGACTCTGCTTCCCTGTGGGGTGGGCTGGCTGTGCTGACAGGATGGCTGGGAGTGTTGTCCTGGCAGTTGTTTGGCTAAGAGTCCCAAGAGTGTCCCTGTGCTTCACACAACATAACCCAGGGTGGTGGTGCTTTGTGGGATCTTGTGTTAGGATGGAGGGCATTGCATTCTACCAGGTGGGTACTGTGGAGTTTGTGTTGGGGGGGTGTGAGGGGAGGTGCTGGTGACTATAGTCAGTGCTGCAAGTCCCCCTTCCCACCCAGCCAGCCAGATAGCCCAACATGGAACGTGCTTGCATTGCAGGGAGTGTAAGTTGTCTCTCAGGATGTCAGTCAGTGGTGTCCTGCTGTTTGTTGGTGCACAGTTGGCAGCAGGGCCTTGTGCTCCCCACAGCAGTAGCCAGTGTCAGCCATCTTGTGAGTCCTTCTCCACTCCCTGTGATGTGAGCATGGTTCAGGGTGGTGTTGATGGGACAGTTGTGGGGGTGAGCTATGTCTGTGACTACGACTCCCATCATGCTATTGCCTCCACCCCCTTCCCAGCATGCCCATGCTTCCTTCCTTTTGACTCTGCTTCCCTGTGGGGTGGGCTGGCTGTGCTGACAGGATGGCTGGGAGTGTTGTCCTGGCAGTTGTTTGGCTAAGAGTCCCAAGAGTGTCCCTGTGCTTCACACAACATAACCCAGGGTGGTGGTGCTTTGTGGGATCTTGTGTTAGGATGGAGGGCATTGCATTCTACCAGGTGGGTACTGTGGAGTTTGTGTTGGGGGGGTGTGAGGGGAGGTGCTGGTGACTATAGTCAGTGCTGCAAGTCCCCCTTCCCACCCAGCCAGCCAGATAGCCCAACATGGAACGTGCTTGCATTGCAGGGAGTGTAAGTTGTCTCTCAGGATGTCAGTCAGTGGTGTCCTGCTGTTTGTTGGTGCACAGTTGGCAGCAGGGCCTTGTGCTCCCCACAGCAGTAGCCAGTGTCAGCCATCTTGTGAGTCCTTCTCCACTCCCTGTGATGTGAGCATGGTTCAGGGTGGTGTTGATGGGACAGTTGTGGGGGTGAGCTATGTCTGTGACTACGACTCCCATCATGCTATTGCCTCCACCCCCTTCCCAGCATGCCCATGCTTCCTTCCTTTTGACTCTGCTTCCCTGTGGGGTGGGCTGGCTGTGCTGACAGGATGGCTGGGAGTGTTGTCCTGGCAGTTGTTTGGCTAAGAGTCCCAAGAGTGTCCCTGTGCTTCACACAACATAACCCAGGGTGGTGGTGCTTTGTGGGATCTTGTGTTAGGATGGAGGGCATTGCATTCTACCAGGTGGGTACTGTGGAGTTTGTGTTGGGGGGGTGTGAGGGGAGGTGCTGGTGACTATAGTCAGTGCTGCAAGTCCCCCTTCCCACCCAGCCAGCCAGATAGCCCACCATGGAACGTGCTTGCATTGCAGGGAGTGTAAGTTGTCTCTCAGGATGTCAGTCAGTGGTGTCCTGCTGTTTGTTGGTGCACAGTTGGCAGCAGGGCCTTGTGCTCCCCACAGCAGTAGCCAGTGTCAGCCATCTTGTGAGTCCTTCTCCACTCCCTGTGATGTGAGCATGGTTCAGGGTGGTGTTGATGGGACAGTTGTGGGGGGGGCAATATGTGTGACTGCGACTCCCATGATGCTATTGGCTACACTGACTTGGCCAGCATACACAGAATTCCTTCCTTTGAGTGGTCTTCACTGTGTGTTGGTGTTGTTGTGGTGGCTACATGTGTGGATGTGTGTGTTAGTTCTATTTGTGCCACTGCCTAGCTGTAGTTGTGGTTGTGTTTGTACATGTGTTGGCACAGTTGGATGTGACTTTTTTGATGGCATGTGTTGTGTTTATCTGACTGACATACACATTTTGGGATGATTCTGTTCTAGTTGCTGTGTAATTGCTATGTGTGCATGGTTTGACTCTCCCCTTGACAGTGATGTGTGTGTTTTGTGGCAGTTTATTGTGTACATTTGTTGTGTACTCACCAGGCTCTGGGATGTTCTCTAGTCCATATACGCTCACTGGCGGAAGGATGGCCCGCACCTTCTCCTCCCAGGGCCTGAGGTATATTGGCTTGGCAGGAGGGCCACTGCCGGTCTGTTGGCTGTTGCTGTAGTCTATCTTCAGCAGGTCCCGTACCCTCCTGCGCACGTCATACCACCTGTTCTGGATGTCCGTCTTTGTGCGCCAACATGATGATTGGGCGTTCACCCTGTTGATGATCCTCTCCCACATCTTGGTTTTCTGCGACATGGGGGTCTGTTGGACCAGAGTGCCAAACAGCTGTGGCTCCACCCTGAGGATCTCGTCTACCAGGACTTCCAATTCACAATCTAGGAACTTGGGATTCTTCTTGGGGGGCATGGTGATGGGTGGTGATGGTGAGTGATGTGTGTGTTGGTGTGCAGGTGAGGGTGTGTGAGTGTGTGTTTTGCTGGGTGTATGTGAGGTAGGTATTTGTTGGTGTGCTGATGGTGTGTGGCTTGTGTGAGGGATGAGCTGTGGGTGTGTGGTTGCTTTCTCTTGGGTGCTGGCAGTGAAATGGCATTTGCAAAGGCTCATGGTAGTGATTTGTGTCCTTTATATAGGTGGAGTTGTGGGTGTGTCTTTGTTCTCTGTCCCCACCCCCCAGTATTTATTGGCTTGGTAATTGCTTGTTTGGCCTTTTTTTGGGTGATTTTTCCTTTGTGCTGTTTGTGTATGTTGGAAACGTTCTTGTGACCGAGTCGGACCCTGCATTGGTCTCGTACGGTGTTTTCCGTTTCGTTCACGCTGTGTTTGTGCAGTTTTGTATGCTGCGTACGCGTCGGTCGCGGTGTATTGTGTTGCTTCGGCTCGGTTTTGTATGCGTGTCGGTCGTACGGCTTGTCCTCCGTCCGACTCGGTCGTGTTTTTCGCGCCTTGCATCGTACTTTGCGGGTTGGAGTTGGCGGGTACGATTCGGTCGGATTTGTTCCGGGTGCGTGTCGGTCGGTTGGATTCGCGTGTTTTTCCGGCCGGATTGCTATTTTCCGAGCGGCTCGGTCGGTCGGCTTGGTTTCCTGACGTGTCGGTCGGATTTATCGCGGCTTGCATCGTACTTGGCGTGTCGGGCGCCACTGGTACGTGTCGGTCGGTATTTTTTCCGGATCCGAGTCGGTCGGTGCTTTTTCCGGCCCGAATCGGAATCGGCCCCTTAGTGTTTACTCTAGGGAGTCTTGTAGGCTTGTTCAGTGGTATATTTGTTGAATTCAATCTTAGCTGTAAATAACTGTTCAAGATCAGATTTGTTATTTCCACTTGTATAATAATTATGTTCGAGAGTCTCAATGCGTGCTAGAATAAAAGCAGATTTTTGTTGTGCAGATGTTTTCTTTTTAGAGTACAAAACCTATAATAAAGCACCTTGAGCTGCCTTAAAGGCATCCCAGACAGAATGAAATTATGTTTGGTCGTTATCAGTAATTTAGATTTTTTTTTTAGTAAAGGTGGTATAGGAAGCAAGAAAAGATGTATCTGATAGTAAGGAGTTGTTGGAACACCTAGAAGATTTGTTAGGTCTATTGGTAAGACTGTCAAAATCAGTGATTACTGGGCCATGGTCTGATATAACTATAGAACCAATCTCTGAGTTAACCACGTGCTGCAATAAATTTTACTAAGGAAAATATAGTCCAGTTTAGATTGGGAATGGTATGTAGGAGGAGTAAAAAGAGTATTCTAACAGGTCAGGATTGTATAAGCTCCAAGAGTCAGAGAGCGAGTGTTGAGAAATGAGGTTTTGAAGTCTTTGTGGGAGACATGGGGAACAATACATGAGGTGGAACGTCTTTCCAGAAAAGGATCCATGACTTGTTTAAAGTCCCCTCCTACTATTAAGTTATAGGAGGTGTGTTCAGATATAGTGTGTGAGAGCAACTGCCAGATGTTTGGGTCTGGTTGAGAGGGGACTTAAAGGTTTAGGATGGTGAAAGTGGTATCTTCAATTGTAATGGTGAGTAGTATCCAACGACCCTCTGAATCGTGATGATGAAAGTGCATAGTGATATGTAAAGACTTATGATAGAGGATGATAACACCATTTATGTTGGTTGTGGTGGTGATCCAGCGCAATATTAGCCAACAGCATTCATACACCATATACTCACTTGGGCCCATACATTCACACTACACTAATACTTACGCTGGATGTCAGATGTACTCTTTTATCAAAGTCCCTGCTACCAATTACCTTCTGATTGAAGAGTAATAACTTACCAATGGATCCTTTGCTAATTGGGAAGTTTAAAATGAGTGACATTCATTATAATACATAATCCTGAAATAACCACTGAGTCAGGAAGTTTTAAAATGTTTATCTAAAGTTTTAGCAGAGTAAAATACAGAAAACACGGTACTTGATTGAAATACCCAAGAAAAAGCATAGAAATGATTTTGCTAATAAATGACGGTGTTTAAGGAAGAGGGGAGAATAGAGACAGCAGCGCAACTAAAGGTTGCAGTATAGTTACCTAAATGCGAGAACCAAGCCCCTTGGCCAAGGAGTTGGAAAAGATAGGACCCAGGAAGGATGAAGAGCAAAGGCTTCTTCCAGGATCAGGACAGGACCGGTGACCTCTCTACAACGACGCCTGCGCCGTTTCCCTCTCTGATACTCGACTTCTCTCAATTCTCCCGTGCCTTCCTTCTAATGGACTCCGCCGCCCCCTCCTCAGGACCTCTTCTGGACAGGAATTCAGTCAGCAACCGATCAGCATGGCAGTCTGGAGCTCTTCTGTGTGTTCTGAGAGTCAGCTCTCTCGCAGCATGGACGCCTGTTCTTCGTGAAAGTATGCTCTGACTAATTAACTAATGCTATATTCTATTATACCCTTCTACGCACATGTACCTCCCCTTAATGTTGCTAAAATATGGGACCACTACTTCTGATTGGACAGGGACAGGGGGTGGATTCTCGCACCATATCGATTTGGCCTAAATTGTAAAGCCTATTGTTTTTACGTTCCCGCCCCTTCAAATTAATACATTCGCTTTATTTCCCACCCGTCTCACGACAAATGTTATACATTTTACAGGGGAAAAGTATCATTTTGTCCTCCGGAAACATAAAGTACAGTATCTTCGGCCAATGGGTCATGGCCTTGGAAGACGTCCAAGTTGACTTCACTTGGCAGGCACACAGGACACATGCGCAGAACCATCTGTCTCTCGAGTTTCAAGTCACCAACCCAGGCCCAAGTTTACGAATTACTAAAAGTGTAAGAAGAAAATATTAAAATCACAAATAAAAAGTTTCACTGTATACCCACTTTCCCTACTCTATTCCCAATTAATTATAATACTATCCTGCATTAGTAGCATTAAGAAAACGACAATTTAATAATGACATGAGAACAAGCTGAAGCATGTGAAAACATTTAGCGGCCATTTTAGTGCACACTGCGCAGAAGCAGAAGTTTCCCACCAAGCAAAGAAAGACGTCACACCATGTGATCAGGTTGCGACATGCGCATTGAGGTTCCCGCGCTTTAGCGGACATTTTGGATTACAGACAAGCGTTATTCATTAGTAAAACACATAGGCAAGCTTCTGTCCCTCTTGTGTTTGTGAATGCAAAGGTTAGTTTTGACAATACAAGTTTAATAAATTAATACTATGAGGAGAATTGCGTACAAGCAAGTTTCATTTTTGAAACCTTGCTCCATCAATCCCCTCTCTGATGGCGTTTCTGAGCCATCAAAAACACTACCCTCAATCAGATGCCAACTTCTAGCAATTAGTTTCATTCTCATTTTTACATTTTCTGTTTTTCACATTCCCTTTCAACTTTTTGTATAAATCACTTCTCCATTCTTCAAGTTCTATTTCATCTAGTTTTCTCTTCTTTCCTTTTCCTGTCACTTTATATGTTCCATTCTTTCTACAGCATTTGTACCATATTGTTATTGCCAATATTATTATTGCTATCCCTGCTAGGGGTATTCATATTTGACCTATAAGTCCTTTCCCTACATTGGCAAACCAGGTTACAATTGACGCAGATACTATTTGTCAATCTTTCCCATACACTATCAACTTCCAGTGGTTTAAGTTCTTTCTCAAGTTTAGTTATGTTCTGAATATACGTTCCAATTTCTGCACTCTTATCAGGAATATAAGTGCAACAATGTTTCGTCTTCAATAATTTACAGACTCCTCCCTCTTTTGCCAATAGAATGTCAAGAGCAAGTCGATTTTGCATCACCATAGATCTAATCGCAACCATCTCCGTATTAATCATTAGAAAACCTCCAGCAGTATCCGTTGATAAACGATCAACCACTGTAGACAATTTACATATTTTCCTTGAGTTCAGAATTATTCCCACTGAAGGTATCAATGCACCAAATATATCACCTACAATTTCTGAAAAACTAGCTCTTTTACTACGTATTAATTCATTATTGTTTTCATTGCTTCCAGTGTTTCTTTTTACGTGGTATATCTTTGGAAAAACTATTCCAAAATAACAACTTCCATACCACCGTGCAGGAAGCCTAAAGTAAGCCTTATTCCCACACACATAATAGGTTCCAGGAAAAACTGAATCTGTTCCTCCTTTGAGTCCCCAACCTCCCAGAATTAAAAAATTGTGTTCACATTCACTGGTACCGATGAAAACATTGTTATAATCAGTCTTTAACCTATGAAGACAAATTTTCCCTTTCTTTACGAAATCCAGAGCCATTGCAGCTTGAGCTTTACCAGGTGTATAACTCCCTTCTTTCTCCGCCCAAGGTGGCAACTGAGCCTTATGCTCTGAAGCTTTCTTTTGAAAATCATGTCTTCTATCTTCTACTAAATTCAAAAATATCTTTTCTTCTTCTAGTAAAGAGCATATTAGATTGTGTCTATGTGCATGTGTTATATCTATCGATTTCATTGTTAAGAAAAATTCTCCCATAAACTGTGCGTCTTGACTACTAAGCACTGGGTTCATACTCTTGCGAATCGGAACCTCAGAAAATATCACATCTAAGTTTGAATAATAATACTGCAGTCTACCTGTTCTATAAAATAAACTTGTTAATACACTACATGAGATGCCATATGTCAGTGGTAAATGATGGTATGTTAATCCTTCCGCTACTGATTCAGGTAACTTCATACAGACATAACAATTTCTAACTTCCATTGTGTCTACATACTGAAACAATAACTTTGTGAAAACATTTAAACTAGTATCGTTATCAGCTATTTCATGATGAATTTCTGCCTCATCTTCTGACATTAATTCTACTCTATTGCCCTTCATGTTTGCTGTCCTCCCTTTAGTTTCATTATTAATCTTCTTATCTATTATCGTAAGGTAAGGAACTTGCTACAATCAGGACTAACCATACTATAAGCACCAATACTAGACTACATATGCAGATTGCACAGCATCACCTACAACAATTTCGTTTTGGTCTCCCAGTAACTCTATCATCAGTCATTTTTCAACAAGGAAGATTGCTCTTCTTATCTCTTCTTCTTTTCTTTAGAGGATTCTTTTGTTTAGTCAGGGTGGTCTTGTTTCTTCTTCGTATGTTAGTTCTGCACTTGTTCCTTCGCCACCACTGTCACTTGACTCTGAGCTTTCAAAATCTTCAAGAATGATTTAAGTCCAGTCAGGACCCTTGAATTTGTTATTCACAAGTCTCAGTCTTTTACTTTTTCTTTTTCCTGACTTTTTCTCTTGTTTAGTTTGACTTGTCACTTCAGGTACTTGTTCTGGATCTTCACTTCTGGTTGTTATGTGGTATTTTACTCTTTTAATGACACTTGGCCAATGATCTCCTTTTCTTGTTTTCTTGGTTGGCACTGTTTCTCTGTTTACGTCTTCAGAGATCTCGTTATTTTCACTACTCAATACTGTTTTGTTTTCTTTGATTACTGCCTCTTTTGTTTGTTCTTTTTCAGGTCTGATTGGTTTCTCTTCAGTAGCTCCACAATGACTTTCAAGATGTTGGCTTTGTTCCTTTTTTATTTCTTTATGTTCATTTGTATCAACCCCTTTTTCTTTAGTGAATTCTTCTTGATCTAACTGCTTCTGATCAGGGCTTATTGCACTGTGAACTTCTGCAGCCTGACCGGATTCTTCTAAACCTGTCTTTCCCTGTGTAAAGTCTATTAAATCTTCACTGTTTTGAGTCCAATTTTCTTTCCCTATCTGACCTTGCTCAGGTTCTCTTATTGTCTTTTCTTCTTGTACCTGAGCTGCTTCTTCTTCACCTATCTGATCTTCTTCTATTTCTTCCAATTTCGCTTGACTTCTTGTTCTGTGGTATACTTCAGGAATTTCTACCACTGGTATCCAATCCTGACTTGTGCTCGGTTGTTCTCCGTCAGCTTCTCTCGAACCTCGATCCTGAGATTCCTCTGCTGGGCAACCTTCAGCTTCTTCAGTGATTGGTGTTGTCTGTGAATTCTCCTCATCAGGGTCTGGTACTCTCTTTGTGTGGCTTACGTGAATCCAATTAGGAAATCTTGCACACTTCACTGCTGTATTGGTGGTCAATATAACTTGACAAGGTCTGCTCCACCTGGGTGATAGACACGTTTCTCTAGTGTGATTCTTTACTACCACCCAATCACCAGGATTCAGATCATGTTCTAGTTCAGGCTGCCTGGAAACTGCGTCTTCTCCAACCTGATGAGAGACAGAACGCACTAGGTCAGCCAATCCTTTGCAATAATCCAGAACCATATCATCAGATATATTTACTAATTTGTTTGTGGGAACATGTGTTTGTCTCATTGCTCTTCCCATCATTATTTCATGGAGGCTCAATCCTGTCGTTCTGTCAGGTATGCTTCTTATTCCCATCAAGACAAGTGGCAATGCGTCTGGCCACTCTAAAGATGTTGATGCACACATTTTTCCCAATCTTGACTTTATAGTGCCATTTAATTGTTCAACCACTCCAGAAGCCTCTGGGCGATATGCACAGTGCACTTTCTGTTTAATTTGAAATGCTTCACAAATTAGTTTGATTACTTCACTGTTAAAATGTTTTCCTCTATCTGATTCCAAAGATACTGGGAAACCAAACCTAGGTATGAGCTCACGTAACAACAGTTTTGCAACTGTAATACTGTCATTTCTCCTAGTAGGGTAAGCCTCCACCCACTTTGAAAACAGACACACTATGACTAGTACATATTTTAGTCCTCTGCATGGTGGTAACTGTATGAAGTCGAACTGGAGTCTTATAAATGGGCCCTCTGCCTTTCCAATCTTTCCAAACCCAATTATCGTTTTCCTGCCTGGATTATGCATTTGGCAAGTTAGACATCTCTGGCAAAGACTCTCTGCAACAGCCCTGAATTTGGGATTGTACCAATTTTGTCTGAACAGCCTAATCATTGCATCTCTCCCTATGTGTGAGTCTCCATGGTGCATTCTAGCCATTTGTGAGAGTAAACAGTCTGGCATGACTGGTCTGCCATCTGCACTGATCCACACTTCATCTTCTCCTCTTTGGGAGCAACCCACTTTGATCCACAAATTTTTCTCACTTTCATCAACCTCATCTTGCAATTTCTTCACCTCATTCCAAGTTTCAGGTGGCATATACAGCATAAGTTGGCAGCTGATTCCCATTCTTTCCACCCTCTTATTGACTGACGTTCTGGGTTTGGCACAATGTTGAGCCATCAGGTCTGCATATCTGTTGCCGACTACCACCCAGTCATCTCCTGACTGGTGTGTGGCACATTTCACCACAGCCAATTCTTTTGGTGATTGTATTGCTTCTAGCAATTCCCTTACAAATTGTCCATTTTTAATGGGGGATCCTGAAGAAGTCATGAAATCCCTCTGCATCCACAGTTGGCCAAAATCATGCACAACCCCGTAACCATATTGACTATCAGTAAATATAGTTACTCTCTGATTCCTCCCAATTTTGCAAGCTTTTATCAAAGCAATCAATTCAGCTACTTGTGCAGATTTTACTCCTGGTAAATAGGATGCTTCAACTATTCCAGTTAATTCACATACCGCATAGGCAGCAGTTAGTTTACCATCTTCATGTCTTTGACATGAACCATCGACAAATAGCTCCCTGTCTGGCTTTTTAAGAGGCTGTTCCTCTATGTCTGGGCGTGGTTTTGTACATAATTCTGTAATTTGTACACAATCATGTTCATCTTCTTCGTCATCTTTATTTGTTTCATGATATGGGTCCGGCAATAAAGTTGCTGGATTTATTATTGTACACCTTACCATGGTCACATTTTCAGCACCCATTATTATCCTCTCATATTTAGTCAGCCGACTAGGAGTAAGATGCTGAGTTCGGGTTCTTGTCAACAGAATCACAACTGCATGTGGAACATACACTTTTACAGGATGTCCCATCACAATTGACTCGCTTTGTTCAATGCTCAAACAAGTTGCTGCCACTGCTTTTAAGCATCCTGGCAACGCGGCTGCTACTGGGTCCAATGTAGCAGAAAAGTACGCTATAGGACGTCTGTCTAGTCCATGTCTCTGAGTTAGGACAGAAAGTGCACAATTTTCTCTCTCTTGACAGAATAATGCGAATTCTCTTTTATAATCAGGCATGCCTAAGGCAGGTGCTGAACAAAGTGCGTTTCTCAATTTTACAAAAGCTTCTACACTTTCATCCTCCCACTCAACAGGGTCCTTTGCTTTCTTTTTCGTCATGTTAATTAAGGGCTTAGCTAACATGGAAAAATTTGGTATCCATTGTCGACAGTAGCCTACTATTCCTAGGAACATTCACACTTGTCTTTGGGTTACAGGCATTTGCATTCTCTTTATTAATTCTACTCTTTCAGAGGTTACTCTTCTTTTTCCCCTCTCAATTTGATGTCCCAGATATTTAACAGCTGTCCTGCAAAACTGTAACTTTTCAGGTGAGACTTTATGCCCTTCCTCAGCCAAAAGATTTAATAATGCTATGGAGTCAACAACACAGTCTTCTCTGGTGGTCGACGCCACCAATAAGTCGTCGATATATTGGACTAAGACTGAGCTTCCTGGCATCACTAGTTTTTCCAGGCACTTTTTCAGTATCTGGTTGAAGATGGAAGGACTTTCTGTGTACCCCTGAGGAACACGATTCCACACATAGACCTTGTTCTCAAATTTAAATGAGAAAAGATACTGGCTGTCTGGATGCAATGGTATTGAAAAGAATGCTTGACACAAATCAATTACTGTGAACCATCCTGCATTCCAAGGGATCTGGTATAGAATTACTGCAGGATTTGGTACTATGGGACAACATGGTTCCACAATCTTGTTTATTTTACGCAGGTCCTGAACAATCCTATATTTTCCACTAGGTTTCTTTAGTCCCATGATTGGTGAATTACATGGGCTACTCATTACTTCTTTTAGGATGTTTTGTTCTACCATTCGTTTTATTTCTTCAATGACTCCTGCCTTTACTTCTGCACTCATTTTGTACTGTCTGGTATTTGGGAAAATTGCACCTTCTTTTACCGTAATTTGAACTGGATCTATTTTTGCCATAAGTCCTACTTCTTTTCCGGTGAAATCCCATACTATTGGGTTTACTGTACCTTTTAATTCTTCTGGTAACTCATCTCTTGTTATTAACGAAAACATTTCGTCTATTTCTGTACCTTGTTTTGCAACCATAATTTTATATACATGGTCCTCATCTGGTGTCTGAACTGCCACACCATCTGGCGTGCAGAAAATTGTACAGTTCATTTTGCACAATAAATCCCTACCTAATAAATTTACTGGGCTAGAGTCGCACACTACAAATTGGTGCATTTCTCTGAAGTTTCCTATTTTGACTTCCATTGGTTCTGTAAGAGGTGTTCTAATTCTTTGATTAGCTACCCCTACTACTTGGATATCTTCACCAGAGAGAGGAAGGTCTGGGATATCTGCTGATCTCACCGTAGACCTGGTAGCACCAGTGTCCAAAAGGAAAGTAATATCATTACCTTTCACATTTCCTTCAACATATGGACCAGACTGATCTACCTGTAAGGATGCGCCAAGTACGCACTCCTTCTTCCCCTCTCCTAGGCACCGTCATGAGTTGAATTCACAGTAATTGTCCTGCAAAAGAAATTGTGATGTCATATAATCATTCTTACCACTCCCTCCTGGGTATCCAATGTCTGTACCATGCTTTGCTCTGCTTACATTACCCTGAACAGGTGGAGGTGGTAATTGACTCTGGGGATTTACACCCTGCTGTGAGTCATTCTGCGTCTGTGGATTTAAGTTTTGATTTGGGCCATTATTATTCCGAATCTTTTTACATTCGTCCTTCCAATGCCCCAATTTTCCGCATCCATGACAAGGAAATTTCTTTTTAGCTTCTTCTCTACTCATTCGTCCTCTAAATTTTCCACCATTTCCCGTATCACCACTCGTTCCAGAATCTTTTCCTGGATTTTCACTCGGATTTTCCAAATTAATTCCCTGCTTCTCTGCCATTTTCACCTGTGCCCACATCACCTTTTCTTGTAATTTCTTGTGTCTATCCTCAATATCGTCTCCACAATATTTTGCATACTTCAGAATCTCATCTATGGGCTTTCCCTGCCAACACAGCATGTGTTGTTTAATCATCTGGCAAATCTCTGGCTTCAGACCGTAAACAAACCGATACACAAACTGACTCATGTTTTTGTCTCCAATGTCCTCAAATCCACTATACTGTTTAAACACCTGCAATAGACGCTCATAATAGGAATGTACTGTTTCACTGACTTCTTGGGTGGTTCGATCTATTTTCACCCAATCTGTTTCTTTCGGGGTATTTTCCCTTTCAGGTATGTTATCACCTGCTGATACTTTTTCATTACATCATTTGACGGGGCACCTGTCTTCGGATCTCTAGGATATTCATCACTAGGCCAATCGACTGTAATTTTACAATCTGTCCACAAATCGGCAGGTACCACTATGTCAAACAGACCATCCAAATCCTTCAATAATACCTTTGACACCTTCACAAACCTTTCAACCTGCTTGTACCATTCAATTGGTTTTTCTCTCAGTTTTGGAAAATCATTCGTAAATGATAAAATATCCTGTCTGCTCCATGGGACATGTACATATCCTCCTCCCGCAACTTCTCGCATTGGATACATTTGGTCTGCTTTTCCTGTTTCCTTCATCACATATTCTGATGCTGTTCTACTTGTTCGTGCTTCTTCCTTTTTCTTGGCCCACCTAGTTTTCCATTTATCTAGGTCTCCCCATTTTTGCAAAACTAACATTAATTCTCTTATTTGTAGTCTTTTTCCAGAGGCATTCATATTTTCTAAGTCTTTGTCTGAAAATTCTGCTCTATAGGGTTTCTGTAGTACCTTTGATCTCCCTATTTCTATTCCCATCTGTAATGCTAAATTGGACAATTTTTCATGAAATAACCTCACATTTCTAGTGATACTCCTGCACAGGAATAATAATTCTTCTTCATCATAGGTATTTAAGCGTTCTAGTCCTACATTTCCTGCTATTATTTCTTCTAATTCGACTTTTAATTTATGAATGTCCATTATTTTCGGAGGTGTGCACTGTTTAACTGACCCTTGTACCCATCTTTCTAGATCTTCAGGTGTTACTATGGTAGCACTTTTTGCTCCCGATGAAGTTACTAAACTTACATCTTTTGAACCTCCAGGTACATCTTTTCTTGGAGTACTATTTATAGAACCTCGAATGGGCAAGTCCATAAGTGATATTGTGGATTCACAGTCACTAAATTGATCCTCAATTATAACTGGAGCTTCAGGTTTGGGATTACTCACAGGAGTAGGTACAAGTATGGGTGGAGGACAATTTCCCTGAGTACCATATAATGGAACTACTGGACCAATTGTTACAGGTATGGTCAACGAATCAGGATGTACTTTTATCTGAGTTATTTTCTGTATTAATTCTGTTCTGGTCTTTTCTAGGGCTTCTTTTTCTTTATCATGTAGCATTCTACTCGGGGTGAACTCATGCATTACCTGTGGCACTAATGGAGTTTTTGGTGGTGCACTTGGGGTGCATCCACTTGTCCCTTCCTGATATGGTGGGGGATTTCTTAACATTTCCTCCATAAATTCGTCTTCAGACTCCTCATTTCTCATTAAATGTTTTGTCTTTTCTGTACATTTGCCTCCTGATTTCTCTCCTTCTGTGAATAATGGATACAGTCCCTCTGTAATCATTGCCCTTCTCCATTGTTTCATCTGACCCTCTCTCGACTCACGTAAATATCTGGGGAAAAATCCTGGGTAACTCCTATTACTTCTAGATCGGTCCCGCTCAAATGCCTCGGTTTCCCATTCCTCTAGTGCTTCGTACTGAGTTAATCTAGGTCTGGGTTCTAAGTCATTCATCCTCAATCTCAAGTTCTGAAGAATTCGCCCATTGAACGTGCCATTCTGGGGAAATGCTAATACTCCATCATTTTTGGTGTATTCTATCCAATTCTCCATCCATACACAAGTATGATAACCTCTCTCCATCATCATAAATGATGCTGGCGTTTTAGCTGGTGGAATAATAATTCCTTCTCTAGTTTTGATTGGTTTGTCCTTTTTAAAATAATTCTTAATCTTTTGCAAAAATGACATTTTCTCCTTTCTCCGTACATTCTATCTAATCTTCTGTGTACAAAATTATATTCTGCAAAACCTAGGAATCTCCTATCCGGACGAGTTCCTATTAAAGTCGGATCACGTTTTAACATGCAATCCTTATCCACTAAGAATTTTTCTTCTATACTTTCGACCAATCAAATGTCTGCTATCTTTTATTTCCGAGCCAATCCTTGCGCGGCCTTTTGGTGACGTTTCTCTGTCAACCCCTCCTTTACAATCTGCTCTTTTCTGTCCTCGCTGGTTTAACCAATCCCAGCGCGGCTCCTGTGACGTCAGTACTACTCCTGACTACTGACCCCTCCTTTACAAGTGTCTCTCCACACCCGCTGTTTCAACCTACCACAGCGCGGCGTTTTGTGACGTCAGCTCCCTCTCCGGCAACTGACCCTCCCTTTACAAAAATTTACGCAAACTTATTTTCTCTATAAATCTTAATTAAATTTCAGTAACAACATAAAACATTCGCTATCGTGCCAGTTTCCACTAATTTTGAAAAGGATAGTTTCTTCCACACTTTAGTAAAACCTTTCCGTTTACTAAAACATACTCTACGAGTAAAACACTTCCGTCTACTCTTCACACAAGCTCCAGAAGTACCTGTTACTTCTCCAATGTTACCCTTACTAGGTGATATAACATCAAATTTTTATCAGCGTACCCTTTTTGCTATTACTCACACGCATAGAGTCCCTAACGAGTACTGAAAGTCCTGCTTAACTTCTCAGTACTATTTCTGCCTGACAGATAACCTCACTGCAGTATGGCTTCCACTTGCCACCCACTATTCTTTTTACCCCGGGGTATTCTGGACAACATATAACAAAACTCAAAATTTAAGCGGATGTTAGTTCATAAAAATACAAATAAAAATTCTCATTACCCAATTAACAAAGAGTAACCATAACCGTCCTCTGCTTACCAGAAAACTGATCCAGCGCAATATTAGCCAACAGCATTCATACACCATATACTCACTTGGGCCCATACATTCACACTACACTAATACTTACGCTGGGTGTCAGATGTACTCTTTTATCAAAGTCCCTGCTACCAATTACCTTCTGATTGAAGAGTAATAACTTACCAATGGATCCTTTGCTAATTGGGAAGTTTAAAATGAGTGACATTCATTATAGTACATAATCCTGAAATAACCACTGAGTCAGGAAGTTTTAAAATGTTTATCTAAAGTTTTAGCAGAGTAAAATACAGAAAACACGGTACTTGATTGAAATACCCAAGAAAAAGCATAGAAATGATTTTGCTAATAAATGACGGTGTTTAAGGAAGAGGAGAGAATAGAGACAGCAGCGCAACTAAAGGTTGCAGTATAGTTACCTAAATGCGAGAACCAAGCCCCTTGGCCAAGGAGTTGGAAAAGATAGGACCCAGGAAGGATGAAGAGCAAAGACTTCTTCCAGGATCAGGACAGGACCGGTGACCTCTCTACAACGACGCCTGCGCCGTTCCCCTCTCTGATACTCGACTTCTCTCGATTCTCCCGTGCCTTCCTTCTAATGGACTCCGCCGCCCCCTCCTCAGGACCTCTTCTGGACAGGAATTCAGTCAGCAATCGATCAGCATGGCAGTCTGGAGCTCTTCTGTGTGTTCTGAGAGTCAGCTCTCTCGCAGCATGGACGCCTGTCCTTCGTAAAAGTATGCTCTGACTAATTAACTAATGCTATATTCTATTATACCCTTCTACGCACATGTACCTCCCCTTAATGTTGCTAAAATATGGGACCACTACTTCTGATTGGACAGGGACAGGGGGTGGATTCTCGCACCATATCGATTTGGCCTAAATTGTAAAGCCTATTGTCTTTACGTTCCCGCCCCTTCAAATTAATACATTCGCTTTATTTCCCACCCGTCTCACGACAAATGTTATACATTTTACAGGGGAAAAGTATCATTTTGTCCTCCGGAAACATAAAGTACAGCATCTTCGGCCAATGGGTCATGGCCTTGGAAGACGTCCAAGTTGACTTCACTTGGCAGGCACACAGGACACATGCGCAGAACCATCTGTCTCTCGAGTTTCAAGTCACCAACCCAGGCCCAAGTTTACGAATTACTAAAAGTGCAAGAAGAAAATATTAAAATCACAAATAAAAAGTTTCACTGTATGCCCACTTTCCCTACTCTATTCCCAATTAATTATAATACTATCCTGCATTAGTAGCATTAAGAAAACGACAATTTAATAATGACATGAGAGCAAGCTGAAGCATGTGAAAACATTTAGCGGCCATTTTAGTGCACACTGCGCAGAAGCAGAAGTTTCCCACCAAGCAAAGAAAGACGTCACACCATGTGATCAGGTTGCGACATGCGCATTGAGGTTCCCGCGCTTTAGCGGACATTTTGGATTACAGACAAGCGTTATTCATTAGTAAAACACATAGGCAAGCTTCTGTCCCTCTTGTGTTTGTGAATGCAAAGGTTAGTTTTGACAATACAAGTTTAATAAATTAATACTATGAGGAGAATTGCGTACAAGCAAGTTTCATTTTTGAAACCTTGCTCCATCAGTGGGAGAGGAAAAAAGTTCCCCAACCCATTGTTTCTTATGTTTGTTAGTCTCCAGTTTGTTGAGATGTGTCTCTTGTAACAAAGCTATGTGACATGTCAAATGGACTAAATGAGATAAAATCCACTCTTTATTGGGCTTTTTAAGCCATTCCATGTAATTGTCCTAAGTTGCATTATATTGATAAAAATAGTCAACTGTTGATACTTATAAAAACAAGGCATTTTAAACAAAGTGGAAACAGAAGAGAAGAAAGATAGAAAAAGTAGAAGAGATAATTGGGGTATGGAGAAAGTGGAGGCATGCAACCTCAGAAAGTTGGATACACATATACATATTATCACTAGGACAAGAGCCCTCGATGTTAAAAAGAAGAGCAGGGCAAAGGAAAAACCCTGTGGGGTGTAGGGACAGAGGAGCACCTGAGTGAGACAGGCAAGGCGCCATCGGCGCATAGGCGGAAATACAGGCTAATAAGCTAGGTAGGAGCAAGATCAGAAGAGAAATGTATAAAAAGGAAACAAAACATATTAATATTTATGATGGACCATATAAAAACAAGCAACAATTATAAGCAACTATTATGACATACGTATAGGAAGCACACAAACATAATACGGGAAACCAATCTTACCATTGGAAACATCAAGGAGGACAATTGGGATGACGTGAACTTAACGTTAGAGGAGGAACTATACAGGGTGTCACTGTCCACAGGAGGATCATGTTGAGAAAAAGGTAAAGTTGAGAGAGGGGAAAAAGGGCATCATCTGATATTAAATGGTAGTGGTTTGCAATAAACATTAATCTCAATGAAAAGATAAACATTAAGAGTTTGATATATTATGACAGTCATGTACTAGAGGATGTCCCTAAGTCCATGGCTTTCATTTTTTGTTGGTTGGAGTAGCATATATCCTAGAAAATGATTTTAAAGAGGCATGGGTGAAGTAAATCATATGTAATATTCAAGCATCTCAATTGAGGATGTAAGGCTAGGAACTGCTTCTGAACAGCTGTTGTAGCTGTAGATAAATTCTGTGGAAAAAACACCTTGGGGCCGGACCATTGAAGAGATCCTGCCTTTTTGGCAGCAGATAGTATTTGCATTAGTTCAGTGAATTGAAAAAAGAGGATAACCATTCCTCTAGGACGAGAGTTGGATGCTGATAAAGACCAGGGACCAAGACAGTGAGCCTGTTGGATGGACAACTGAGTACTAGAAGGCAGATGTAGGATAGATGGTATCCCCTTTTGCAGGAATGCAATGATGGTGGGGCCTTACGAACCTTCTGGAATGCCAAACAGACGAAGGTTTCTTCCCCTGTTCCTGTTATCCAAATTTTCTGTGAGACGTTTAAGTTGAGCAATGTCTTTAACCAGTTGAGAGGTGTCAGGGGTGAAATCTTCAAAGTTGCTCACCCTGTGTTACAATGTAGAGATGCATTGGTACTGTGAGGAACATTTTTTCTCAATGCATTGCAATGAGGCGTTAGTGTCAGCCATAGAGGGTATTAAGGTTTACACTTCCTCCAAAGTTAAATGGGTAGGTGATTTGATGGGAGGAGAGTCTAGGTCCTCGTTTGGCTGTTTGGCCGAGGTGGTATGTGCAGGTTTGTTTGTTAGAGTACCATTGGCATGGGAGGTGGAAGGTCATTCTTTGATATATGCCAAAGCATTCTCCAGAGTGGCAGAGGCTGCCAGGACAGATTTTGATGGGGTGAATAGCAGATGAACAGAATCATCAGCCTAGGAAAACGTGGGTAACCAGTTACCACTTTGTACTTTGAGAGAACTCCCCTTCATGGCCGAGAGGCCAGAATAATAAACAGAAGATAAACAGGTAAGCCAATCAGAAACCAATTGAAGATATAAGAAGCCAATGTCAAAGGGAAAAATAAAGGGGAAGTTGTCTCATGTACAACAGAACATAGCAATATTGAGCCTCAGTAAAGGAAATTATTTTAAATAGTAAATAGTTGAGGGAAATATGCAATCAATATTTGAGTAGTAATATTGTCCTCAAACTTAAATAGAGACAATGTGCCACTGAACACCAGCATCAAAATGGTTGAAAGTTCTGCAAGTGGCCATAAAGTAAGTGTAACATTGCGAAGATATTCATCTCAGGCACATTGTGTAAATAGAAAATGGCAGCCGTGATTATGTGTGTTACTTCAGAATGCCAGTAGCAAGTCAAACTTGCTCTTAGACAGAAAATGCAGGAATAATTATGGAGTGGCTACCTTCAGACGTTCACGGTTGCAAAAGGGCTGATGATACAGTGGTCCGATATGCTCTGATTTCAGCCCACGCACCGTAGTCGCACTGAGCTCTACGGAGCAGTGGCCATCTTGTTTGGGGTCCAGTCGCAACCTCGATATCTTGCATTCTTGATCACAGATGACATGATGGGTTAACTCCATGCTCCAGCCCCAGTCCCTCAACATCTTGTTGTTTGCTGTTGAGAGATCAGGGATGGGTGAAGAGAGGAAACCACAAAAAGTAGATGGCTCTCTTGAGTTCTGTTTTTTAGGCTCATGCATGGCCTTCATGATACCTGGGGTCTTAGCTTCCATTAGTGCATCAGGTTCAATAACTAAAAGATGCAAATTGTATGTTGCACAGCATATATGGCAGTCTTTAGCTCTCCAAACGAAGCATATGTTGCCCACATTTCTAGTCTCCAGAATGG
This sequence comes from Calotriton arnoldi, assembly GCA_963921515.1. Lineage (NCBI taxonomy): Eukaryota > Metazoa > Chordata > Amphibia > Caudata > Salamandridae > Calotriton > Calotriton arnoldi. The sequence continues at coordinate 3,103,122 of CAWUFW010000915.1, forward strand.
TCCATGCCTTCCTTGAGACAAGGGGCAGCAAAGACAGTAGAGCAACGTAACTGAGGAGCTCTTAAGTCATATACAGCAAACCATTAAATAAATGCTTTAAGAAGACATCACTGTTAAGATTTAGACAGTCGATTGGATGGTCATCTCCCGAGCACACCTGTGCACAAACAGGAACCACAAACCTATTGTCTCATCATTGGCATCCTTTTGTTTTTGAGTGAGCAAGACATAAAATGGTATTGTGATGGTGAGCACCAGTCAACAGTCAGCGTTTAGCTTTGGTCGAGGAGAGATGACTGTAGGATAACAGGCACCGAGATGTCTAAATAGCATCATATGGTAGCCTGGTCCCTCAGACTCCCTCTTGCTGCTTTATTGGGTTCCTGGCTGCAATAATTATTTGTGACTGGGAGATGGTGTCTGAGAGATCTTATCACACACTGGCAGTGAAGCTCTTTTGGTGCACACATGTTTTTGTCCACCATCCCACTGTGACAGGAAGTACATGTATTATCATGTTGAAATCCACTCCTCCTGAATTTGCTTTGCTCCCTGATGGTTGCTCTGCTGACTTTGAATAAAGTGCAGATCAACGACACTGCTATGTCTACTAGGGCCGGCCATGAATGAAGAAGAGGCGAGGAATAAAGATTTAATATTAGTAAACATCAGTTGCACTGGGTCACAGTCAATTAAGTTACTAAGTAGGCCTGGATGGGTGAGAATGTCAGTGCAGAGTGAAGGTTGAGGGTGCTGATTAGAAGGAGATGAGGGGAGCAGAAGTTGTGTTTTTAATTGGGTTAAACTAAGCTAAGCTAGGCTGTCAATATGAGCTATGTGCCCCGGCTTTTAGTTGCAAAGGCAATGTCACAAAGGACAGCTGAATTTGCCCAAGGCTGTCTGCCTTTTGTTTGCATTTTAATATAGCACAAACTTGAGAAAAAGATATTGGAGTGCTTTACGTGAGGACGAGGTACATTATGCAAGGCCTGCTTAAGCCAGTCCAGATTTCAAAATGTTTTCATGTTGTTAGCATATGCCTGTTTCTCCTGTCTTGGCTAGCTTCAAACACTGAACTTTTTATCAAAATGGGGTCAGCTGTAAAAACACATAGGAATGTAGGCTTTGAGAATATGAAGCAGAAAAGCTGGTGCATATTGTATGTCCCTTTTCACTCACTGAACGCAGAAAGTGGCTACTGCTTCCCTTTTACGGATTTTATGTGAGACTTCTCACCACTCTGTTATTTAGTTTGATAGGAGACCATCCACAAGTAGTGACTAGATTTATAAAATTCACTGACCATGCTGAATCATTGTTAGTAAGGTTAAATGAGCATTTATGCATAATAAAGGATTTGGAGTATGATCCTGGATGGAGAATTTTGATGAGGCTAGATGTGGAAAGCTTATATGCTAGCCTAACACAGGAGGGGACAACGAAAGTCATGGAAGAACTACTCCACCTGCGCGGTAATATAATACCACTGTGCAGTTTGTAATACAATGTATACAGGTGGCATTAACTAGCAATTTCTTTTAATTTGAGGGATTTCTGTATCTGCAAGTATGTGGAACATCAATGGGTGGTATATTTGCCTCAAGGTTTGCTGGTTTGTATGTGCACCATTTTGAGTACACTGTGGTGTTTACCATTAAGATTAAGAATCCATTTAGACAAAATATATGCCTATCAAAGAGATACATCGATGATGTCCTAGTGGTCTGGTACAGAGATGAGAGAAGAACAATTGAGTTCATGGAGTGAACTTATATCCGAGGTTTATCTGCACCACGGATAGAGATGCATTGATGGATGTAAGAATCTTTCAGAAAAATTGTACCCTATTTCTATTTATTTGGAAGATAAAAATTTACAATGCGATCCACTTTACATAAAACACAAATTACATAATTAATACATTTCTAAAATACATTAAAAAAAGATAAAAATTTAAAACATGATTTAATTTTCTGGTGTTGAGATGGGTGAATACGATGTCAACAAATGTCATGATGTGTGCGGGCCTGACAGTGGCAATATCCGTAAATAAAATGTGAATGTATGCCGCCGCTTGTACCTGCAGAATGCCCGTAAATGCAATGTCAATGTATACCGTAACTTGTGCCCACATAGCAGCGCCGCCATCAACTATTATAATACCATTGCATTCCGTAATCCATTTTCATATGATAATATTATTGTTTCTAATAAGAACAATGTCAATGTGCATTCAGACCAGAGCAAACATAACCTTTTTTTACCAGTACAAACTATATGAATGTACGAAATGACAACTGTATGCGTTATAATGTTAATGTCGATAAAAATGATACCAGTGGCTGCAATATTAATTTTATGAGTTCCGCTGAGCTCACATCACTGCTGTCAGATAGATTTAAGGGGACCTCTCCTTCAACCCTGAGTCAGGGATATGTGGTTATGCAGGTCTTAAGACCCATGCGCATGCCTATCAAGTAATAGATCACAGGTGGAGTTCCCCATAAACAAAAAACAAACACGCAGTCAGGGAAAACCCTGATCGATTCCACAGATAGATAGTAACACAACACACAAGTCTGAGGTAATTGGCCCCAGTAAAACTCGTTTGGCCAAAAGGTTGTGTTCCCCAGAAATGCCACAAAGCTAGATACCAAATGTAGATAGGCGCACACAACCAATCAGAACACAACAGACACACCACATGTAGTGATCACGCACTCCTCATACTGGACATTTGGACACATACACACTGGCCCACACTAGCTCTCCCCGAGATCGAGAGACACCTGTCTCCTTATCAGATGCCTGCATTTGTTGCTTTACAACTGGGATGCTTTTTTGGAATGAAGCAAAGTTTTTTATTGTACCTCATGAACTGTATAAATGGACAGCCAACACTTTGCACATTGAGAGATTTTGAGCAGACCCATTCTGTCAATGATCGCCTGGCCACAGCGTTTAATTAAACCTACTTGTTCCTGTTTTGCCAAAAGACTCTTGTCTTTTCATTGATTTAAAGTAATTTCATATCCGAGCAACACTGGATTAAGTAAAAGGTGCATGGCATCTTTACATGAGTCACACACACTAGCCCTAGTGTTAAACTAGGGGAGGGAACTAGAGGCACAGGGCCTAGGGACGAGCCAGCCTCCTATATAGTATTAAAACACAAATAGGGCTGTCCCTAGTTGGGCTTCCTACAGGTTCCTACAGAATCTCTAGAGATGCAAATCCACTAGGGGCATCTCACAAAAAGTGAAGGACTGGCCTCACACACCACCTGGTGTCATGCTTCATCATAGGCCGTCCTCGCCCTCTAAAAACTTCGTTTGATAGAGGGCGGGCATACACCTGAAGACAGGGATGCACTTCTAAAACTAAGTGGTGGCCCGTAAGTGAGTGAAAGTGTAATTTAAAAACCATTAAACTTGTCCCCAAGTAGTTTAATTAAGGGGCAAATCTATGGTATTAAAACAAGTGAGCGGTAATCTGGGAATTCATTATCCCTTTACCGAGAAAAATGGTCAACATGTTTCTGCTCTGCGTCCCAAAAAATTTAAAATGTGAGAGTATCCAAGGACACTATCCTATTAGCTTCGGGGAGGCGAAGCGGATGAACATAGATGGGACTGCTGGAAGCGCTGAAAATGACAAATAGGCCACAGTAGGCTCTTCCACCCTCGACCTCCCATGAAGCTAATAGGATAGCGTCCTTGGATACTCTCACATTTTAAATTTTGCACTATATGGGGAGTAGTTATCTTCACCCCCGTTTCTTATAGTGGTAACCCTTTTATACACATCGTGTAGCAAGGTAGAGCCCATTACCCATCTCGGTCCTGACGAATGCTATGTACCCATATGGGACGCAGAGCAGAAACATGTTGACCATTTTTCTCGGTAAAGGGATAATGAATTCCCAGATTACCGCTCACTTGTTTTAATACCATAGATTTGCCCCTTAATTAAACTACTTGGGGACAAGTTTAATGGTTTTTAAATTACACTTTCACTCACTTACGGGCCACCACTTAGTTTTAGAAGTGCATCCCTGTCTTCAGGTGTATGCCCGCCCTCTATCAAACGAAGTTTTTAGAGGGCGAGGACGGCCTATGATGAAGCATGACACCAGGTGGTGTGTGAGGCCAGTCCTTCACTTTTTGTGAGATGCCCCTAGTGGATTTGCATCTCTAGAGATTCTGTAGGAATCTTTAGATGAGCACACTCTGTATTTCAAAAACAGTGTTTTAAAAAGACAACTACAATTATGATACAATGCGAGGCATACAACAAAAACATACTGTGGAAACACCACAGAGATTACACAATCTAAGTTCTGGAGCCATGCCCAACCATTTTCCTATAATAACATTTAATTTAATGGAAAAACATTTAATCGAAACAGTAAGAGAAAAAGACAGAGAACACCATGCTCCAAGTTCCACCTTAAATATGATTGCGCTACATGCCAACGATGTTCACCGAATCTATGTCATTTCTGCCCAAGTTGGTGGCTGAACTCCGTCATTTTCGGGATGTTTTGGGGTTCAAGATCAATCTCCCAAAAACCCAAATACTCAACGTATCACTCGCCCATGAAGACTTCCTTCACGCTACCTTCCCTCATGCCTGGGCTGGGGCTACTGTACCATATCTGTGGATTCAGCTGGCCTGAACCACAGGCAGACCAGGAGAGGTTATTTATTCTGCCCTTACTTCACAAATCCAGTCAGACTTGGCTCACTGGCGTTGACATCAATTATCTTTCCTCAGCTCTTTTCTTCGAATCACTACCTCTGGCGCCTCTAAAAATACATTGTGGTTTCTCCAATTAGGGATCAACACCTTCTTCTGGGGCAGAAAAAGGCTGCAACTCCACAGGCAGGTCCTCTACCATCAGCCGCTCGAGGCCGGATTGAGTGTCCCTATGATCGCTAGGTACTACCAGACAACACAGCTCCACTTTCTGGTAGAGTGGGGCAGACGACCACCGTAAAGGACTGGCACTTTATGGACCAGGTAGTGGCTGGTACCCATGTTTGGAAAGAACCCTGGCTACCCAGTCTCCATAGAGCTTGGGGCCTTCATTCATCACCTGTGACTAGCTCCATCTTCAGGGTGTGGGATGGAGTGGCACTCCATGCAAAATTGACCTACTTTCCTTCCTCCATGACTCCCATAGTCACCAATCTAGACTTTTTGCCAAATTTTCATGGAGAAGATTTCCTTAGATGGCAGGAGGGGTGGTTGTAAGTGCGTAATATGCCTGTTTGATTGTCATGTAATTATCCCTTTCGACCGCATGAAGTCCGACTATGGGTTGGAGGAAGAGGACCTTCACCAATACTTACAAGTTTGACATTGGGTAATGCACCCTTCAGCTAAGCTGCATGCTGAATGGCACTTGACACCTTTTGTGAGGTGGCTATTTCTTCAGCGCAACGAATAGAGCTTCATTACAGAGATCTGTGCCTTGCTTGGTCAAGCGCCCTTACACGGTAAAACTGTGGGGCAGAAGAGTTGGGAGGCAGAGCTAGGCCAGGCACTCACCCTTAAAGAATGGGAAGAGATCTATTATAAAGTGAAGCACACTCCAAACAACATGGCCCGCATGGAAGTGGCTTATAAGATAACCTCATACTGGCACCTCACTCCTGCCCACAGCCAGTAGTGGAGTCCTGGATGGGCTACAGACTGCTGGAGTGGCTGTGTAGGTATGGGTATGTTACTGCCACTACTACATCACTGCCCAAGTTGTTCAGGTACTGTGGGATGGTACTTGATGATATTGACAGTGCCTTTAAAACGCAGATCCTGCGGATTCCTGTCTACACCATACTCTGGCTCTTTAATCCTTTGACATATCCCCTTAAGTCGATGAGAAGGCAGCAAATGGCCCTAGCTTTGGGTGCGACTCATCAGGCAATACTTTCCTTATGGCGCTCCGAGTATGTAGCTTGGATACTTAAGTTATGGTACAGTTTGGCGATGGAGAGGCTGTCCCTTGCAACAGAGTAAAAACAAGATACCTACCAAGAACTGTGGGCTACCTCATCAATATTCTCTCTACAGAATTCAATAACTTGACCTGTCCAAAATATCTTAAGCTGCTACATCTGATTCCACCTTCTCCTTCACCCACTAAATCGCCCACTGCCACCTCAAGCCTCACTAGCCCCAGACAGATTGCTGGATTGCAGGTGATTTGTTGTGTATTATCTTATGAGTTATGGGGAAGGTGGGTGTTCTTCGGGGATAAATTGGGTTATGCTGTTTGCTTGCTTTGTAGCATAGGGTACCAACCTGTTGGTTGTAGGCAAAAGCTGTGTATGTTTACTGCCTTTCTGGAAGTCTAACCTTAATAAACAGAGTTGATCCATAAATATGATTGAGGCTGAGTCCCAGAACATGTAAAAACTATTATGTCCATCTGTTTTCCCTACAGGAAAGCATATCTTGAGCCCTTGAGGTGATCGTAATGCTATGTTTTTAAAATTCTTGACTGCAAAGTGAGACATTGCCGTAAGCTCAACCCTGTTGAAATTAAAGTGCTGAATGCTTTGTTAAAATTCTTAAATAAGGAGGTGGCTGTCCTACATTGGCCAAATGCTTCTAAAAAAAGAGTAGGCTTCTAAAATAATTCTTTTATGCTGCGCAAAATCCTGTTGCCCAATCGGAGGACGGGGGCCGGTCTCTTAACATGGATGCCCCGGAGCCCAATTCCTAAAGGTAAGTCTTCAATCATAGCAAGGGTATTTATATTAGAAATTTTACGAAGTGTTTTCCCCTACATTTTATGCAAAAGGTTCCAATATTTCTGCTCCATAATTTCAATTGCATAAAGTAAAGTTAAGTGTCTGCGGCTTATAGCTCTATAAAGTGATAGGAGTGCGTTGGTATGTGCCATCACTTTCCCAGATAAGTGTGAAATGTTTTCTTTCACAGGGAGATTGGCAGAGAATATTTTACCCAAATAAGGATATGTATTAACACATTCCAATTTCTGGGTTTCTAGTCGCCACTAAAAAGTTCTCAATTTTCTACCTCCCTTAACTTTAAAGGTCATCACTTTGCTCTTATTGATATTATTCTTTAAATAATATATATCGGCAAACCTCTGCAGCCAATCCAAATGACTATGTAGTCCCCTGAAAGTCAGGTCCAAAATCATGATATCATCTGTATAAAGCAATGAAGATATTTCACAATGACCTCAATTGAGGACATCCTCTCCCAATTCAATTAATACCATTGGTAAATCATAGTGATATAGGGAAAAAATAACAGAGCTAACAGGTAGCCTCGTTTAAGCCTGTTGTTCATCAGTATTTCAAGTAATAGCCCACGGTCATCTCTAAGCATTACATGATACCAGGTGAAAGAATAAAATGCAATTATAAGATTAAGCAGATGGTCGAGGAATTTTTACATTTCTGAGCTTTAGCCTCAGATTAGGTTGATTTACATGGTCAAAGGCCATAGAAAAATTAGAAAAATCAGTATAAATCAGTGTAAACCGGCATTTTACATAGCACTACGTATTTCTCTAATATTGATTGAAGGGCTGTGATATTATCTAAGGTTGAATTGTTAGGTTTAAACTTAGCCTGTTCCAATGGTATGATATTATTAGCGTCCACCCATTCTTGAAGATGATCTGAAAGGTTCTTAGCAAAAACTTTCCCTATCGAATCAAGGAGCATTATTTGCCTAAAACTATTAGGAAGGGCAGTTAAGCCCTTCTTATGTAGAATCAATTCCTTGAGGATGGAATTGATCTATACTGGTAACAATAATTAAAGGGAGCTGCCACTTAACCTGACCAGAAGTTTGCTTCCAATTCAGAATTTGGTCTGGGCCCTTAGCTTCCGAGGTTCTCGCATGAAGTATAATCTCCTTAATCTGAACCCTTCAGAGGAGGTACATCCTCATCAACTGGATGGTTAGCAGAGTAGAGGTTTCAAATATAAAAAGACCACTCACTACTAGAGATTTGTTTGATTTTGGGCATAACAATACTTCCAGTTGATGTGTTAAGTATGTGCCAGAACCTTCTGGAATCTTTATTAACAGTAGCTTCATGTAAATCTATCCAGGTCTTGTCAGCTGGCTGTTATTTATAGATGCTTTCCATCTTGTGTGCCTTCTTTTCAATAATTTTATTAATTTCATTCTTTTTCTTGAGAAAGATAAAAATAGTTACCTTTGTAATTTACTAATGAATTTATAAAGGCTAAGTTCCTTTTGGGTGACTAAGGGTTTATTATTTACCAGAGGGGCCCCTTGAGGGAGAGAGTTCTCTGCTGTCAAGGCCAGCACATCCTTCTCAAAAGTATCCACAGAGATTAGCTCACTATCGAATATTAAATACGCTTTTTAACTTTTCTTTATTTGATATATTCCATAGCACTTTCCAATTCTCTGTATTAAGGTGCATTGTATTGCCCTTGAAGTTTCAAGGCAAGGACTGCTCTAGATCTAGCTTCATGTTAAGAGAGATTATTTTTTAATCGCTCCATGAAGAATCCAACATCTCAAAGTTATTTAGCAAACTGAACATTGGAAAAGAATTAAGAATGTGGTCAATTAATGAAGCCTTCTTCCTGTTCTTGTATGTAAAGTGTGCAGGGATATCATTGGGCAATCTTCCATTTGTGACTATATAGTCATTATCCCTACACACACCTAAGAGAAGTTTACCTCTCTTATCTGCTCTACAGGACAGAGGGAGGAGATGATTTGGTGGGTCTGGTTCACAACATGCGCAACATAAAGATGGTACTCTTAAATGTGCTTTGTAAATTCCCAAAGCAGTATACATAGACGTTTGGTCTAAGTTTAGACCAAACGTCTAAGTTTACCTTTGTGACAGGGCCCAGTATGTCTAAAGCTTCCTCCCTATCCATATCTTTAAACATCCTGACAGCATAATTTAAAATGTTTGCATTAAAATCCCCCACAATTATCAAATTAATAATATTCTCTCTTTCTACAATTTGAGAAATTAAGTGCAAGAAAAAGCTAATGAGGGAATCAAAAGTTAGAGTGGTAGGGGGAGAAAGATCAACAAGCAAATACTGATTAAACTTTGAACCCTTTATGCACCTGCAACGAAATAGTAAATATTGTGAGAGGTTTGAAGCATGACTAAAGGATTTATATGACAAACTATAGTCTGTGCTGAGGAGAATAGCAGTTCCTCCAAAACCATGGCCTTTCCTTACTTTTTTTGGACAGTTAACTACAAAATAATTTTCACAATCAAAGGGATTCTCACACCAGGTCTCTTGGAGGCTAATACTATCTGCACACAGAGAGGCCAACGAACTAAGCTTCTGTGACGTGGTAAAACATCCAGCTAAGTTCCAGGTAAGAACTTGACCCTTTGTCAAAAAACCTTCCACTAACCCCAGCAAACTTAAGAACATCTGTCCCATCTCTCTGCTCTCCTTCCTTGCCAAGGTCTTTGAGAAAGCCATCAACCACCTACTCATCAAACACCTGTAGAACAACAAACTTTTGGACATCTCCTAGTCCGGATTCCACGCCAACCACTTCACCAATACAAACCTCATCGCCACCATGGACTACAATAGAGCCCTCCTTGACTGAGGAGAAAAGGCAGCCCTTATCCTCCTCAACCCCTCAGCAGTATTCAACACCATGTACCACTACACCCTCATCAAGAGACTCCACTAAATTGTAATTCAAGGAAACGCCCTCAGATGGATCGTCTCCTTTCTCACAGGAAGAACCTTAGAGAATCCGCCTTCCTCCCTACACCTCTGAACACAATATCATCATCTGCGGCATCCTCCAAGGTTCATCTGTCAACCCTACCCTGTTCAACACCTACATGACCCCCTGGCTGACATTGTCAGAATCCACAGACTTAACATAATTTCCTACGCCAACGACACCCAGCTCATCCTCTCATTATGAGAAGAACCCTCCAACATGAGAACCAATTACCACAGATGCATGGATGAAAGACAACTACCTGAAACTCAACACAGATAAAACGGAAGTACTGATCTTTGGGAACAGCCCCACACTGTGGAATGACTCCTGGTGGCCCTCAGAACTGGGTCCCTCACTCACACCTACAGACCATGCCCGCAACCTCTGCATCATACTGAACAGCAAGCTCACCATGAAAAAAAATATCAACACAATCAGGAGACTTTGCATGCTCTGAAAAATATTCAAATGGCTTCCGAACAACACCAGATGTATCATCAACCAAGCCCTAGTCACCAACCAGCTGAACTACAGCAATACAATCTATGCAGGAATTACCTTGCTCCTCGCCTAACCACACATTTCACTGGCCTGAGTGATGACATTCTGTAGAGAAAATTTGATAAATGACCTTAACATATACTTCCTCGAACCATTTGTGTCTCCTTTTCCCATACTTGAACATGTGTCTGCATTTATATTGAATCTTTATGAAAATTGACAACCTTATACTTGGCCCTATTGCCAACCACACACGACTTCAATTTAGATATTGGACCTCCTTCATTCTGCTGGGCCCCATAACACTATTTAGAGCCTCAACTAAATGGGATACTACAATATCATGCATGTTGATACCTGTGATCGCAGTCGACTTCTGACTACATTCTCCTTGTTGACCATTAATATTATTATCCTATTATGAACTTATATGACATCTTTATGATACGTCATCTCTCAATGGCACTTATTTCTCACCACTAACATCATATTTCAGGCCTGTAATCATAGGCAGAAAAGACACACACTATATTCCTATTCATACAGATTCCAGTGAGTATAGTACACTTTTTGTTGTTTTTTTATAGCCACCTTCTGTCTGTATTTTCCTTTGGGATATTATTAAAACCCATCTGGCACGATGTAGTAATTACACTAGCCATGTATCGCACTCCAGAATGGACCCATATGATATCACAATGACACGCCATCTCAAGATGACTGCCAGTTCTATACTTTTCATCACTGTAACATACTTTGGACATGCAACCATTGGGTGATTAGACACACCCTTGTTTAATTACATTCTGTCCCCATGCACATGCACTTGCCTTGTGTATGCCACTTCGGCCTCAGACTACTATATGGACCATCTGATACAGGCGCGGATCTTGCACCCTTTGCTCAGGCTGACAGCCTTTTGTACCTTTGGTCCTGCCTCAATCCTACTCAACATGGCAAACAGACTGCATGCTTATGTTCACAGGTCTATTGAAAGGGCGGCAGCATGGCCCAGACTTAGATTCGCGTGCTCCTGACACCGGCACTCGATTAGGAGATAATTTTCATGGTATTTAAACCCCTTTCTCCTGAGACCTCATTAAGTCTAGGCTGGCAGAGAAGGGTAGGTCACCAGAATATTACTGCACAGGACTCTGTGAGTAACTTGTAGACTCCCCTACTTACACCTTGCATTATTTGTTACCTCTATGACTTGTTGATCATGCACACTTGTCTTTTATTAATTACATAGCACAGCTAAGCGTGGTCCTCTGCCAAACCTAAGGTGCTGTGCTTGCACTTTAATAGGGTAAGATCTCGCATGATAGCAAATCTTTTACTGCATTGTCATCCCTTTTTGGTATACTGGTCATATACCACGTTTTCATACGTGTTTTTTGGGTTTGTGTGTTGTAGAAAAGTGCCTCTTTTGACGTGGTTAGCCCCCACTTTTTGCTTGATTCCAGATGTGATTTCGTACTGTGAGTGCACTGGGTCCCTGCTAATCAGGGTCCCAGTGCCAGATCTATTTCCCTAAACTGTACCACAATTGGCACAACTTTACCCAACCCTGTAAGTCCCAAGTAAATGGTACCCCTGGAGCCTAGGGCATGGGTACTGAAGAGGGTCCACTGGGGCTGCAGAACGAATTTTGCCACCCCAGAGACCCCTCATCAAGACTATACAAAGTGCCCCTGCAGGCTGCATGTCTTGGTGCATAGAAAACCAAAGAGTCAAAATGGCACACAGCCCTGTGTGTCATGCCCTCATACACTGCATGAGCTATAGGTAAGTTCACCCCTATTGCAGGCCTTACATCCCTAATGCAGGGTGCACTACACCCCATGTGTGAACATATCTGCATGAGCAGGTATGACCCTGCAATATCTGAGCCATTCCTGGATATTATAAGTGCACAGGGAAGCTATTGAGAGTACATGGGCTGGATGCTTGCCATTAAGAGTTTCCTAGCTCCATGATGGCTTCAATGTGCCCTAAGATGTTTGGTACCAAACATCTTGTCTTAATAAATCCTCTCTGATGCCAGTGTTGGATTTATTAATAGATGCACACAGGATACCCTTTCGAGAGTCCTCTGAAAACCTACCAACCACTGGTGTGGTCTCTGATTAGTCATAGCCAGGCTGCCACCACCAGACGTGTTTGTGACCTCATGGGGTGAGAGCCTGCACTCTCAGAGACTAGAAACTAAGCCTGCTCTGGGCAGAGGTGCTTCACACCTCCTTCATGCCAGAATAGTCTTCCAGAGCGGGAAGCTGCAAAGGTGATGCCATCTTTGAAGCACAGCCCAGGCTTCCACAGATAGTGGGGGATTCCAGCTCCCCTTTCCTGCTCCACATTTGGCAGGAGGACAGGTGGGAACATTAGTTAGATGAGGAGGAGTACCCACCTTTAGCCAGGACCACCGCTAAGGTGTGGCAGGCAATGTGGACTGCTCTCTTGAAAATTTGCCATCTTGATATGGTGGGAAAACCACCTATCAGGGCTAGGGATAGTGCCCCTTCCCGCAGGAAGTGGTCACTTAGATGGGGTAGATGTCAAGTTACTCACCTGGAGAACTTGTCTGCATAGACGATGTTGGACCCTCCTCACTACCAGCACAACACCCGTCCAAAGAATGATAACCTCAAATAAGGTGCTGTTCAAGGAGGGAAGGGGGTTGGGACAAAATAATAAAAGAGACAAAGACTTGAGCCCTCTGAGTGGTGTCTCGCTCGCCATCCTGCTCAGGAACACCCCAAGTGTCTTCCTCTATCGGTGTGCATCTTCTAAGGGTATATATTATCATTGATACACATTGACATAGTTCAAATAACATTTGAGCAATGGAAGTACTTACACTCAGAGATATTTATAACAACACAGAAAATGTGTATTCTTTTAGTTCTTGTGGATAGAAGTACCCACTACTTTCATGAGCTTCAAGTAACAGTTCACAGGTTTCCCCCTGTCAGCATATTTCATCATATGCTTTTGTTATGTGACTGTTCTTCCTTTTGTGAATTCTCCTTTTCTCTTTTCTAAAAGTTCACAAATTGTCTCTTGAACTTCCAGCAGATAGTGTGGGGTTCTTATGTTGAGATTATTCACAAGTCTTTAAGTTTTTATTTTGTAGAATTGTAGTGGGCGAGTTTTTGAAAAAAAACAAAGAATAGCACACTAACCTTGTTTTCTCTTCTGCTTTGTCCTTCATTTCATTGCAGGTTATGCCGTCACAATGCCGGGATGACCAACGGGCTGGCTCCAGAACAGCTTCAGCCTTGGAGAAGATTCAACTCCTTCACTCAAAGATAGGTCTTTTCTGGGATGTGGGGATCGGAGAAGACCGATGAGTCACTCAGGGATATCTGCAGGAGCACAGATGTCACAGGACCAGGCGAGAAAGCTTGGATCGGGGAGAAGAGGGTGCGATGATCCAGGAGAGTAGGAAGGATTCTCTTTTCAGGAAAGAAAGCCAAGCGCCAGGCTTTGGTTTGGCTGAGTATTTATAGGTAGGCTGTTCTTTCTAGAAGAGCACGTGTTTATTTATAGTTCAATGGTTTTGGAAAGTCCTTGACTGGAAGCACATGGAAAAATACCAAAACATGTATAATTGGTGGCTCCCGCACTGCCAAACTTGTAATGAGGCCCTTAGTAAGTAGTTGCCTAATGCATTCACTTACCATTGATCAGCAGTATGGCCTTCCTAACCATCGCTGTGATACCCCTCACATATTGTCTCCATTTTCTTGTCACAGGTCGAATATGTTTACCCAACAGTAGAAGGTATATTTCACACTACACAGTTGATTTGTTTGATTGGGTACTTAACTTAATACTACATCTACATCCCCAATCACCTGTAGATTAGGCTACAATTGATCCTGATGGCTTGCCAAGATCTCCCATGGCTACTTAAGGCAAGAGACTACTAACTGAGCTGTCAATGAACATCATTTCCAGCACAGCCACACCTTGTTTTTATTCATGAAAGAAGCACTCACATATTAAAAAATTTGAAGGGTTCCTCCTAGTCCTTCTTAAGTCACACTTTTCACCAAGGAGAGATTTTCTCCATTTTGGACTTTTTATCATGGCATCTTAATATTTGTTAAAGTTCTCTGGCAAAGAGCCCCCTCGAGGGGCCCGTTGGGCATTGCAGCGCCGGCCCAACAGGGAGTTGCCTGATAATTAAGCATGACACCCACCTGCGTGTGTGAGGGCTGCTGCTTCTCATCAGTTGGATCCCCCGTTCTGACTGATCAGCCCTTACCAATCAACAGCTTCCCCCCTTCCCCTACTTCACTTGTACAGGAACAACATACCTTCTCTGGAAAAACTTATACAGAGGTGGCATGTATGCTGGATCTTGAACATGCTCCCTGTCCCTCCTTGTTTCATTTGACTTATGCATCTAGTCTAGCTAGCGGGCTCAGCTGACCTCTACCATGGGAAGCCAATATCAAAAGAGAACAGGTATTGCACCGTTGGTGGGTGTTCGGGCTCCTCTAGTAAGCACAAGCCAAGCCACATTGGCCTAATGCTGGCTGCCTCCAGTTTACCCAAGAAGCCTGCTGCCTATTGTCTACTGCCATGGCATGCTTTGGACACCTTCTGGTGCCTCCTGTCTTTCGTCCGTATCGGAAAAACAGTATGGTAGCAGTACCACCTGATGACCATGGGAAGCGGGTCTACAATCTCACTTTTGTCACCCTGTGCCTTGCTCTCATCTGCTCCGCTCCTTGCCGCTTTGTCGTTTTGCTCCTCCCACCGGAACCAGATGTACTTGGAATAGGACATGCTAGGTAGTACCCTGAAGACGAGAACACATCAAGAAACTACTGATAAAAATAGTCTCTTATCTTTTGATGGCTTCCATTTGCGCGGGAAACAACCTTTAGAACGCATGCATTACATCGCATGCCATTTGATCGCGTTTTTTACAACGCAAGTCGTTACAACGACTTGCGCTGGAGGGCGCTATAGGACAAGGGATAGTTTAATTTACTATCCAACACCTTCCCTACTGTACATAGGCTGGATTTGGAATACTAAATTAAACTACTCTTAAGTCCAGCGCCCTCCAACGCAAGTCGTTGTAACGACTTGCGTTGTAAAAACCGCGATCTAATGGCATGCGATGTAATGCATGAGTTCTATCATCATACATTCCATTTGCGCACTCTGGGGGAGAAATTATGGTTCCCGCAATTTTTTTAAACTAAGCAGAAAGTGCAGTAATGTGAATGACTTCAGAATACAGGCACAAACACTGAGTGAAAAACTGAGACTTAGGAAATATCCTGAGAACACTATTAAGAAAACCATGAGGGGGGCATATAATTGAAATAGAGAAGTGGTATGTGTGACCACATACAAAGTGATATCAAACGAGATCAAGAAAATAATAAATAGAAACTGGAAGATTCTGAACCCCAGAAAACTAGGATTGGAGAAACCCCTCTTTACTCACTGAAAGGAGAAGAACCTGAAGCATGCTTTAGTACATACAAGACCTAAGAGACAGCAAGAAAACACTATGTTCACTTCATGGAACCTACCAACGACGAGGTGGTCACTTCCCGTGTGGGAACTGTGCATATGACAAGTGTGATAAACCAGGGTTTTTTGCAGTGTACTCCCACTTTTTGCCCCCATTTTTACTACTAAATGCTGTTTTTCTGATTCTAAATGTGCCCTGGGCACTGCTAACCAGATCCAGAGCCTAAGCTCTGATTTAAAGGGCATGGTAATTAAGTGTAATTACAATTGGTACTAATAACCTACCTGTAAGTCCCTAGTATATGGTAGGGCAGGTAGGTTTAGAGGCCCAGCAGATTTAATGCACTTAAGTTTGTACTGCTGTGTGGCCTGCTGTCATTTTAAATATTAGCCTGGCTTCAAAATAAAATTATATGCAAATCCGTCTTTGGAATTAAAGGTACTTCCAAAGTCTTAAACTACCTTATTTTTACATATATGTTACCCCTAAGGTCTACCCTAGGTGCCCCAGGGGCAGTATGCCTCGTAACTATAAGCAGGCACATTCTAAAAGATGTTTTATAAGCCCTGGTGAGTAAAAAACTGCCAATATCGTTTATCCCCATTGTAATGCATTAGCTCCATAGGCTAACTTTGAATGGCTTTAATAAACTTTATTAAAGTCTAATTATTGACAGGCGTAAACTAAAATGAAACTTCAAAGTGTCAAAATAACAGTTAGAATGAATCCAACAACTTGCCAAGGTTAGATTCATTATACATATGACAGAAAATGAGTTATGGAACTTGCTGATCTGTTGTGCCAAAATCCAGCCTTCCAGCAGCCTCTCCTGATTGGCCAGCCTTTGCCAGGCTGAGCCACACTGTTCTGATGAGGTGTGAAGTGGCCTACATTAAGACAAAGGAGACATCTGGTGGGAGGAGAACTGCTGCTGT
Organism: Calotriton arnoldi; assembly: GCA_963921515.1. Classification (NCBI taxonomy): domain Eukaryota; kingdom Metazoa; phylum Chordata; class Amphibia; order Caudata; family Salamandridae; genus Calotriton; species Calotriton arnoldi. Next base: position 3,119,805 of record CAWUFW010000915.1, read on the forward strand.
CAAGCACAGGATAGAAAGGGGGCTGGGTAGCCAAACGTCTTCAAAGAGGGAATGGCAGTTTTGGATAGGAACAGGCCCACCCCCATTTCATGTGCCCCCAGCCAGATAGGAACCACAGTAATTGGATTTAGCAGAGGTGCTGGAAGGGGAGTAATAGGGAAGGTTAGCCATATCAGTAGGTTGGGTTAGACATACTTTAAGCTCCAGGAGATATTTTCTCCATTTTGGATTTTGACAAACAGTGCTTTTTGGGACAAAAATATGCCACACTTTGGATGAAGTTGTCATACCTGGGGGTTGCACCCTGTACCCTGTACCCCATTGGTCAACTCAGAAGCATGGATAAATATAGGAGAGCTGCCCAGTAATTCAGATCCCTGCCTTGAATCTACAAGAAGAAGAAAGACTGCCCTGCTGGACTCTTAGACTGCACAAGAGATGACTGCACTCACAAGGACTGCACTAGCCTCACAGTTTGGTCTTCATCCAAAAAAGGATCTTGCCTTGCTGTGAAAGTTGAAGGAGTGGACTCCCTGAAAGCAACAGGTTAAGAGAGCACTACCTGCATCATCTCTACCAAGAAGAACCCAGCTGACCACCATCAACTGGAATTTTAAAGATGTGTCCAGGTACCTTGTGGGAATTGTAGTCCCAGTACACTAAGAAGCAGCTGAGAGATTCTGGGATCTGGAATCTTGGATTAGTGCTGTGGACACTTTGGAGCCCCCAAAAAGAACTTCTGGAGGCATCTCCAGATGTATTGAGATCATTTGTAGCATTTTGACCAAAAAGCTCCACAAGTTGACTAACCACTGAGAAGCTCCGAAGCTTTTTGTCGTAGACAAGACTTCCATGAATCGCCCGAGGTACCCCACTGAAGCAAGCCGCCGTCGTCGAACACAAACATGGCCTGCTGAGGAGACCCATACTACGTCGAGAGAAAAAGCTTGACGGGCCCTACTGCTCACTGTATCCGACCCGCGCTCCATCACGGTCATTCTGAAACTTTTACTTTGTCCTGGTCAAGCGCGACCAGATTTCCCAAGTCGGGGCTATTGGCTTTTAAACACTAGAAAGTGTTTATTCTTTAAAAACTCATATCGCATATTCCCCCACATTGGATTTTTTTCATTTTGGTGTCATATTAAACATAAAAATATTTCTTATTTCCATACATTTGAGTTGGATTTATATTGTGTGTTGTGTCTTACTTAATTAATATATTGGTGTTTTTAAATGCTTTACACACCTATCTCCTAAGTTAAGCCTGCCTGCTTGCAGCCAGATAAAAGGGTTGAGCAATGGAATAATTTATTTTAATTTTCATTATTTCATTTTTGATTTTTCTAAAGTGTTCTTGTGTTCAATTGGTGCCAAAGTTTTTTTGTGACCCAAAATTAGGGATACCTGTCTAACCTGACTAAACTGACAACAGCTGAGCTTAGGGTGCAGTGTAGGGCTAGGGTGTTACCAGCTAATAGGATTAAAAAAGCAGAGCTGGTTAAGTCCCTTAAGGACTGGGCAGTGACTGCTCCAGGGAATGAAGGGGAGGGGAGGATGACCCCACCAACAGCCTCCAGCAGTAGGATGATGACAACGTGTCCACTGCTTCTAGCATGAGGTCCAGACATTCAGCTAATGGTGGGTGGGGAGGCACCTTCAGAGGGGCTCCAGAAGTGTCCCTCAGAGAAAGAGAGCTGGCGGCTCAGCCAGCTTCCACAACTCTAGAATAGAAGATGTTGACCTAGCTAGAGAGAAGTGGGCCGGGGCAAAAGCAAGAAAGAATGGTGGCAGCAAAGAGGAGGTAGAGGAAGATATGTCCAAGGGTGGTGGGTTTGATCCCAGACTTACCAAGGGGATAGTTCTCAAATACCAGGAGGGTGATGATATTGATAAATGGCTGACAGCATTTGAAAGGGCCCTTAAGATGAGAAGGGTCCACTCCAAATACTGGGGTTACCTTCTGTGGGATTTGGTCCCAGTAGCTGGGAGGGATAGGCTCCTGACCCTAGAGGGGAAAGTAGAGGAATCTTACTTCCACACGAAGCAGAGTCTGATCAGAAAATGTGGTCTCACCCCAGGGTAGTACACAATGAAGTTCAGGGACACCCAGATAGTCAGAACCTAATGCTGGGTGGACTTTGTAGAAATCTCAGTAAAGGCACTAGCGAGCTGTATATAGGGTACCAAGGTAAATACCCATGAGGTGCTCTATAATCTGCCCATTGTGCCCCAGGCGCTTTCCATTACACAGTCCCAGATGTCCCAAGTTGGCGCTTTTCGCATGTAGAAAGTGTTTATTTTTAAAACCCATATCTCCCATTTCCTTCATTGGATTATTGGCATTTTGGTGACATTTTATTCATTAAAATATTCCTAATATTATAAATTGGTGTTGGATTTTTATTGTGTGGTGTGCCTTGCTTATTTAATGTGTTTTTAAATGCTTTACCCACGTCTCCGTAGTTAAGCCTGCCTGCTCGCAGCCAGCTACCAATGGTTGAGCAACGGAATCATTTATTGAGACCTTGAATGAAACTTGTATTTTGAGTGTGGCCTTATTGCTAAGGATAGGTGTCTACCTACACCTACTAATAAACCACCTTCCAACAACAAGACCAACAAAAAGCCTGAATCTGAGATTGAAAAGGGAATAGATTCAGGACAATCATATCAACTGTAATTCTAGCCATGTGGTGTATCTAATAATGTGTCCATGTGTCCTCAGATACGTTGAGATGACCAGCAAAAAGTGAAACTAAGGATAGGGGAACACAGAATTAACTTGAGATGCCAAAAAGTACTAATGAGAGTGATGAACCATTCTATAGAACTGGGCTACACTGAGGATGATTTCAAATGGACCCTGTTGGAACACCTTTCAAGGAAAAGCCAAGAAATAAACATCATGAGAATCCTCTTTGAAAATGAACAGAGATGGATATACAAATTGTGCACAATGTCCACAGTTTGAATGATGAGATACTGTGGATAATAGTGGGTTACCAGAGATGGTAACTTTCCAAAGGACCCCTGACCAGACCTATAGAGAGGCAGCAGAGTAACATGAAGGAGAAAAAACATGAGACTAAATTAGCAGGAAAAGACACCCAGATCCTCTTCCACAATCTGGCACACTGATTATATGTGGAGATAAAAGCCTATGTGTGTCTGGTCCGCCATTTTGGAAGTACATAACTACTTTCCCCATGACTGCCTTGATCTAGGAGGTAATCATGATACAGATGTACTAGTTTGTTCACATACAGAGGGTCAGCAGATTAACACAAAGGGGTAAGAGAAAAGATGACACCAAATAAATTAGAAGTTCCTTCATTTAGGAAATCCATAACTAAATGTCCCATGATGGCCTTGATCCAGGAGATAACCATGATACAAAAAATATCACAGAACACTAGTGTAACATGAGGGAGAAATAGAGGACTACATTTCCCATGATCACCCAGGTTGACAATTGTGACTGTGGACTTGGAAGACAAGATCTCATGCAGTGACATTACACACCCACAAGGGTCCGAGGCACCTCCATAAATAGTGTGATCCTAAACATAAATGTATCCGTTTGGGAGAAGGCACGACCAGACTAGGAACAGATGGCAGGGGAACCTGTGAAGTAGTGAGTAGAGGTCAGGTCTTTTTCTTTCTGACATGCAAAATGGAGAGTACATCTATTAAAACTAAGTGAGTTACTGTTTGCTTTTCCTCTTTTGACCCTATGAGTGTGATGGAAGGTTCTACATGCCTGTTCTCTCCTATGAGGTACTTACCTTGCCACCAAATGTATGTACCCAGCTTACTGGACAATATTACATTTGGGCCAATAAATGCATGAAAGTTAACACTCATCCCACGAAAACATCTCAGGATGTGAATGCGGCATATAAATAAGAGGGGCTAAGCAGGCACATTTGATATGGAAGTATACGCTTATGTCTTGTTCAAATGATTGCACAGAGGTGTATTTTGAAGATAGACAACTATCAATTAGGAGTTGGCAAAGATTGGAGAGGCAGTGGTTTAGCATAACAATGAGACAGCAAGTTGTTGCAGCATGTAAAATGCATGCCATGCATAATATCTGGTTTACTTAAAATTGCAGAACAAACAATTGACAAGATGTCTACATATCTTTATTTTACAGGTGGCCATGCCGGGTAATTCCTGAGTACTCAGCAGAGGGGCAAGCAACAACCAAAACAGTTGGTTTGTAAGCATGAGTGTGGCATGTGAAAAGTGAATGTGGATTACATAAATAGGGCCACCCAATAAGAATGGATGGAGTAATGGACCAATTGGTCCTGAGGAAAGCCGAGTGACCCAAAGGGCAGAGAGAGAATCTGCTGAACCATGCCGAACTGAACTGACGGGGGAATAATAAGTATCTCCAAATAAGTCTATTTTTGTTATAATTTAGTCCAACACAGAGGGGATTAGAAGCTATTTTAAATTATTTAATAGGATCCCTAACAAAAAAGAGTCAGAGCTCCCCTCCCTATTGGCTAAGGGTTGGGTTGAGCGCATTCGGGAACATTAGGCATTCCGTATATGGACCCAATGATGAAACAAGGCACACACATTTTGTGTGGTTGAGCGTCCTATTTAAACATCAAGCAGTTGCCTGAAGATCAGCTGGATCACTGATAGAATATTGGAAACTAAAATATTGATTGGACAAAATAATGTGTCAAAAATATCGAGGACCAAAATAAGGTAAGTGCACCCAGGTAAGTATATTTTCTATTATTAACTCCACATTTACTTACCGTGAAGATATATATATAGTCAAAATGCATATATGTGGAGTTATATATAGTAAAACTTTGGAATAGGAAACTATACACTCAAAGACACAGAGATACTTTTCTTTGTGGGCTTCTCCGTCCCCAATCTTATATTATTCATCACAAGACAAGAAAGCACATAAATGACATAAATGTAAATAATGACTTAAGACCACAAGAATGACCATGAAATTTCACATAAATGACATAACTATTCTATATAGTTTCCTTTTCCTTGTCATTTAATGTGAGCATTTAATGTCTTCTTTAGAATGTGGGCATTTATATGCTATGTTGACTACTGTGGTATAACAGTGAGAGGATATGTATAAATAACAAATGGAATAAGATTTCTAATATATGTTGATATTGGGAGGCGCAAAAGAACCACGCAGACATAGTAATTTGTTGACGAATCTATGGTGAAAGGGATCTTCTGTGTATAGTTTACTTTTCTAAAAGAGGCATTTTCAAAATTGGACAAATCCAACTTTACCATAACTTCATTACAGTTCCAGAGACACCAAACATGAAACTGTTACCTGTTCCTCTTTGGAAATTCCAATTATAACATGTAATAAGGTACAATAGGAGAGGTAGGCCTTATAGTAGTGAAAAACAAATTTAACAGTTTTTCACTACCAAGACTCGTAATACTTAATCGTACATGTAGCACTTTTTAAACACATTGCACCCTGCTCTCTGGGCTGTCCAGGGCCTACCCTTGGGATGACTACTAAGTATTAAAATGAAAGGTTTGGGCTTGGCAAAAGGTGTACTTTGCCAGGTTGAAATGGAAGCTTGAAACTTAAAGCTGCACACACACAGGTTGCAATGACAAGCCTGAGACATGTTTATTGTGCTACTTAAGTGGGTGGCACAAGCAGTGCTTACAGGCCCTCGGCATAGATAGTGCCACTTTCCTAGGGATTTACACGTAAATTCAATATGCCAATTGGGTATAAGCAATCTAACATGTTTTAAGGAGAGAGCCCAAGCACTTTAGCTCTGGTTGAATGGGTAATTAGCACAGAGTCCTAAGGCCAACACAAACTAAGTCAGCAAAAACAGGAGGTCTGAAGGCAAAATGTTAGGGGGGAAACCACTGCAAGGATACCTGGTCTTACAGGTGTCCGTCCCCCTTAGCTGAAAGTGGAGAGAACTAACAAAACCCTTGGGAGTACTCTTCAGTAAGGTGGAAGAATCTGGAAAGACCATCAGCATTGGCGTGGTCTGTTCCACGATGGTGTTCCTCCGTAAAGTCCATTCTCTGTAGGGAGATGGACCCCCTCAACAGTTTGGAATTCTCACCCCTCATCTGCATTAGCCATCTGCAGTTCTGTGGTCTGTCTGAAGCAGTACCAAACATGTAGGGTCTCATCTTCTTCAGTGGGCAGGAAAGATTTAGATAGGGCAACAACAAAGGTCGGCAGATACCACAATTGACTGGAAGTTCTGCTGAATACGTAGAGCGGAGGTCTGTACAGAAGCAGCCATCACAGCGGGTAAGAAACCACATCTGAGCCTGAGACCTTTTTAAAGCATTTGGCATATGGGAAACTAGGGAGAAGCATGAAAAGATAACCTGAGCGCCCTGCCACTGACAGGGTCTGGCATATTACCTATTTTTTATGTCCCAACTGTATCAGTCTTATGGGGGCCTCAGAAGGAATCCAGCGGAAGTCACCTTTTTTTGATAGTTAGGACTCTAAGAAAGTGCCAGCACTGAGCTCCCAGTACGTAAAATTGTAGGAGTGCACGACATATGTTTGTCCCCATGATTAGAACAAGCAAAAACTACCAAATGATTTGAGATACATTTATTCACAAAACTACTAAAATTGTCATGGATTCCCCATTAAAAGCACATGGAAACCAGGTTCCCCACACAAGGTAAAGAAACATAATACATTTTGCCAAGAATGGCACGTGCACACAAAGATACACACATTTATCAGGCCTAAGGAGGGGACATTAGACACCAACATAATTGAGCATACTAAAACACAAATAAAAACTAAATATACAGGCCAAAAGAGAGACAAAAGAGAGGCGTTATTAGAATTATGGGCCCTCTTCAAAGAGGGCAAGAGCTGTAGCTCTATAATGCCGGTAGCGAGCAAGGTGTCAGCGCATCCCCCACAATATGTAGGACTGTAGCACCCACTTACCCTCGTCTCCCAAAAACTTACAAAAAAAGGACTAATAAGACAATAGTGGGAATTCAAATTTGTACTTGCATCCAGAACTTCAGAGCTACTCAGAGCTGTGTCAACTGGGTATCCTCACTAAAGTTCAACATCAATGGCGACCCCACAAGAGTGTGGAATAACCAGGTTACTTTGGGTGTCTTTGGTAGCTAAGTCCCCACTCTGCCCCTGATTCCCCAGGGTGGGGTTGGCTGGCCATGCTCCAGATGGAAGGCAGTCTGATGAGGGAGCCGGGCGGCACCCAGAAAGTATTTAAATAAATAGCAGTTACCCAGGTCCCATGACCGAAGTCAAAAGGAAAGCAATCCGATTACCAAGTCAAAGGGTCCCCATTCTCAGGCACCATTTCCAGGGCCAGTGTTTCCTTCGTGGTGTATAGTCCCAACAGTGCCTGGTAAAACCCCAAAAGACTCCACAACCCACAGACAAGGAGCCAATACGCAGCGAGGCCTCAAAATTATGTTGAGTCCAGTCTCCAGTTCAGGAGGGTGTTTCACCAGGGTGACTAGGCGCCCAGATTTGCATAGGCAGTCCTGTTTTTTCCGTCAGCAGCCAGCAGGCATTTGCAAATTTTGGTCAAAGGTCCCGGGTTCTACGTTTTCGATGTTACAAGGTGAATAACTAGCTTAGCCAACCTTGTATAGGGAGCTAGGGACAGTGGGCCCAACAGCGTGCCGAGAGGAAGCAGGGTGTTGTCCAAGGGAGAGAGGGGTGCCAGGGAAGAGAGATCCCAAATCTCTACTCCAGACGAATATAGGGCACTGGTTGGATTCCCCTCCATACCAAGCATAGTGACTAATGGTGCACTAAACCTTGCAGGCTCCGACAAGGGAAAGCAGTTGGGCCCAACCTCAGATACCATGAGGTGGCATGGGTGGGAGAAAAGTGTGCACAGAGCAGCCCCGACCCTCTCCCCTGCATGACAAGCAAAGCAATAAATTACGCACGATTCAGGGAAATGCTCGAAACTAAAGAAAACCGCCCAAAGCTAGCACAAACAAAAGGCTCCAGATACCAAGGCAGGGGTCAAGATCAGCCAAAGTCTGGTACCTGGAAGACACGAGGGAGGGCCACAATACAGCACACCGCGTGCTGTGACCAGAGAGATACATAAACACATGACATTGCAGACACCAGCAGCACTAAGCAGGGATGCTCCCCCTCATAGCATTTTCCCTTGCGCATATAGACAGAAAAATGCAACTCACAGCAATAGTGCCCTCTTGCACTCACCAGGCAAGACATCTTTGTTGAGAACTAGTGACGTCCATGGAACCCCTGATAAAACATGATGCCATCTGGCCCTATACCCATCAGACCACCCTACAAATTATTTTTGCACCAATCTAAGCATCTCATTTGGAGGGGGGTCTCAGTAGCTTACAAAAAGAGTTAATCCGTTGAGATAACTAATAGCTCCCCGAAATCACCAAGTCATGCCCAACAGGTGTCACCTTCCAGTGACTCACTAGATCGCGATTTGTGGAGTGTGGACATCACACCCCTTAGAGTAAAAATACAAGGACTACGGAAACCAATAATTACAGAACGTATGTAATGTATCTGTGTTAACCATTAACAGAGGTTTTTCAAAACCCAGTAACAGAGAAGACAACAAGAGTGCACCAACGCACCGCGCCATCAACTTTCACTAAGAAAAAAATAGCAAAAGACAATTTCTGCACTTACGCCAACGGAAGGAGGAAAGACCCCCAGCCTGCTTAACACCCAAGTGGGTGCACCATTCCTTTGTGTAGTCAATCCCTTCCATAGCGCTGACCTCCATGAACTAAACTTTGTGAAGATTTTCCAATTTGGGCAAACGCAAAATAAACACAGCCACCGGAAGATCACAGATGGCTCCGAAGGAATTCCCACCTCAAACAACCATATCACAACCAAAGTTATGTATATTTCTGTGTATATGTACTCTCTGTCTACTATGGGTAATCCCACACTTGTTTACCATTGAGGAACTGCCGGGTCAAAAGGGACTCACAAACGGGGAACTACAGGGCCTGGGTAGGGATCTCTTGTATGTCACCGACAATCACAGTAATCAGAACACTAGCATCCCACACGCACTGCATAACTCCCTCCTACATAACACTTGGTACCAACACATGACTTCTTGTTGTCTGTTCACTGATTCCCATGCGGTAGGTGCAGATAGGCTTTACCTGTCCCAGGACGTAGCGCCCGAAAAAGCAAAATGCCTTATTCATCTTTACTAATGTAGGATAAGGGCCAAGATTCAGCCTAACAGGATAGAACCTCACATGAACTAAAGAGCGTTCTACCTCTTCACTGAACCTAATTATATCCAAACTGAGCTGGACAGGATGTGTAGAAAGGACACCATAGGGGAATACACAAGACTTACCAGAAAAGAGGTTCTTGGAGTTAGCAAATGCCCTAACTCAGTTCACAAACATGTCTGCTCCTACATCCATCTGTGGGCCAATAGTGGTCCTTAGCATTTCTGGCGCAGTCTTTCTTAAGAACATATGGTCTCCTGACACAGAGATCCTGTGTAGGGCAGTCCAGCTCAAGGATAAAAAGGGGAATGAGTCACATGGGGGACTGTTGAATAAGAGTATACCCACCCCATGTCAGAAAATATGGGACACCGAAGTAGGAGAGTACACTTGGCTTGAAGGGAAAGGCCAACACCTGATTGTTCGAAAGGTAACACTGTATTCCTTATGTTTCAGAGGTAAAGGTATGCTTCTGATGGGCATGAAGGCTAACTGCGGCATAATATTGTGCATTCCGGATATGCAATGGGGCACCTCCATGCTGATGGATTACTACTGGCAATGTGGCAAGTTTGCCTACACTCAGCTCATCCCCGGATGGCATGGACTCTGTTCCCTAGTAACCATGCACACCCGAACCTGGTCATTCTGCCTTGTACCAACACCTGTTAAAGAAAAAGACAACTTTATGCACCAAACCTATGACACAAGATCTGGGGACTAATTTGGCTGGGCTCAGTTCAGAGACATTCTGGAAGAATTCAAACTGTTCACAGACACGCAAGTATTGGCGGAGGGTCTACACCCTTATTTACCTTGCAGACAAAAGCTAAAGCCCGCTAGTTTCAAATAACCCAGTGGGAGATGCTTGAAATGATGCACAGCACTGAGCTTGACCTCAATTGAATGATGTAGAACTGTGAGCAATCCGTCTCATGGTGATACAGCACCGATATGTATTGGACTTAATGACCGTAATGGAGGGAGGGGTGTGTGCCAAGATCGGTACGGCCTCCTGCACCTTTATCCCAGGGAATGATATGGATAACGGAACTCTGACACTTTCCATCCAAGCATTGCACAATTTACAAAGAGACATGCTTAAGGAGGGAGGTGCCCCCGAGTGGGAGTGGTTTTCCAATTGGTTCTCCTGGCTCTTACAATGCTTTTCTGGTTTGTGCAAATCATTGTTGCCAGTTATCATTGTGTTTCTATTGACATGGGGCTGTACAATTGGAGATCAACTGCTGTAAAAACACAGTCCTCAAATTAGGTAGCATGCAAGTAACTAGGAAGGTTGTCATAGTCAAAAGAGAGCAAGGGGAACAGCACAAGCCTAATAAAATAATAGTGCAAATGCATAAGTTAGGTAGTGTAGTTGAAAAATCAACTAGAGGGGGAAATGTTAATATGGAAAACAATAGTGTTAATATGGAAAACTATACATTCAATTATGAACATGAAATCACATCGTTATTAACAAAACCACCCATTGTGAATTGCACATAAACCCGACTACCAAATAAATAGTCAGTCAAACACTAAGACCCAAGGCCGGGGTTACTGATGTATGGGTCACAGGCAGTAGCGGCCCGTGGTGGGAGTGCTGCCGGGTTCTGACATGGGGTGGGGGAGGGGCAGGGTGGGAGGTAGTAAACTACAGATTATGGCCGATTTGGCAATGCAGCGCGCGCAACGAAATTCGTTTTATTTATTTATATGTTTACTTACCTCTAATCAGCCGTAATCCGTAGTTTACTACCCCCACCCTGCCCCTCCCCCGCCCCACTTCAGCGCCTGGCAGCACTCCCACCACGGGCCGCTACTGGTCACAGGTGGGATGGCACGCAGCTAGCAGATAACCGCACAAAGAGGAAACCCTAGATCAATCCCGCTAATAGACGCAGGGGCATTACAATGGTCAAGGGAGAATGACCCCAATAAAGCACACATGGCTGGAGGCATGCTCCCAAAACACCATAAAGTCAGCTCCCACATTAGTTAGGAACAGATAGCCAATCAGAACACAGCACACACAGTGAAACACGTGCTTCCCATGCCTGACATCTGGACACGTTATCCACTGGCCACATAGTGTCCATGCAAGGTTGAGGCCCACCTGTAGTAACCATTTGACCATTAATTTATGACTCTAAGGACAGCAACCAGCATTCGTCACCTCATATAGTTTGCAGGAGAACTTTACAACCTGATGAAAACTGTATTTATTCAGGATGCCAACTAAATGTAAATTGAGACAGTCTTCAAACCCTGCGTCTGTAACTGATATCCCGGACGCTATGTTTAATAAAACAAACAGTTCCTGTTTTGCCAAGCGCCTCTTGTCTCTTGTTTTTTTCAAAGTAGATACTCAAGTTACAGATACACAGTTATCATATTTCATACCCAGATTCTTACCTGTTTCCCCCGTGGAACTGGGGGTGGGGCATCTTCAGGCCAAAGCGTCTGCCGTGTTTCTGGGGGATTATTACCGAAGACTAGAAATTGGGTTTTGTCTGTGTTACATTTTAGTTGGTGGACGACCAACCAGTGGAATACAACTATATGATAGGCTTTAATTGATTTGCCCATGATCTTTTCTCCCTTACCGAAAGTGAGTAGCAGCTGAGTGTCATCAGCATATAATCTCACTTTTGCCTCTAGGGCTTCAACCAGCTGGGAAAGTGCTGTGAGATACACGTTCAATAGTGTTAGACTCAGGGCAGAGCACCGGGGAACCCCCACTGCCCCCCACTGTCAGTACACAAGATCCTGAAGATAAGGGGGAGATCCATACCTCCTGTTCTCTGCCCTCCAAAAAGGAGGCAAGCCAGTCCAAGACTTGAGCAACTATCCCAATGGATTGGAGATGGGCTAAAGGTCTAGAGTGGGGAGCCATGTCAAAGGCCGCTGACAGATCTAACATTTAATCGTACTCTTGGTAACCAGGTATAAGAACAGCTCAGGGCGCTCTTCACTGTGTATAGGGGAATGTAGACAGAACAAGGTATTAGTGGTGCTTCTAGGAAAGGAAGGGTTGGTTACCAATACAACCCCAATTAGCCCTTCAAGAAGGGAACAAAATCAATCCAAGTTGCGGTAATTAGTCACTGTAAATAATTTCGAGATCGAAATTATTTACAGTGACTACTTACCGCAACTTGGATATACTCCCATATGATGGCCATTTGAGCATTTGGATATACTTCTTGAGGCCTTCATGGTTCTAAACAACCCTGAAGAAGTTGAGGTTTGATTTACCGAATGACGAAAGACGTGTTGGCAGTATCAAGTAACAGAAACTGAAGAAATATACGCTGATTACGTGAAATGGACTAATTTTGAACTTTGTAATGAATCTGGATTGGCTGTAAAAGAATTGGATATCAATTGACCTGGACTTAATTCTTTGGATTAAAAGTGGACAACGATAACACTTGTGTTCAGCGACATTATTGACTTTGGACTTTTCAGTGTGCTCGGATTGGAGTTTTGATGAGACAGATCTAACCTGATCAGCACCGCCTTCCCACCACCATCCAGGGTGCCTCTGATATTGTCTGTCACCTCCAATAGCATTGTTGCCATACTGAAGTTGGGTCTAAAGCTGGACTAGCTAGGATGAAGCAGGTTATTAGTTTCCAGCTATAGTGAGAGGTGCTGATTTACATGCTTTTCCAACACTTTAGATAGGGCCGATAGTAGAGATATAGGCCTATAGTTGGTCTGCTCTCCAGAGTCCACCGATGGTATCTTTAGCTGGGGCAAGATTTCACCCTGTTTCCAGGTGAGAGGTACTATTGCTGTAGACAACGAAGCATTAAGCAACTTATTTGCAAAAGGGTTGATGGTAATTGCCCCTAGTGCTAACAGGTTGGGAGGGCAAGGATCTGAAGTTGATCCAGAATTAAGGTTGCGTATGGCTGCTAAAGAGCCCTTCAAGGGGATGTGCTGGAAGCTTGAATGTGTAGCTTTAGTTGTAGTGACAGTACTAGATTGCAATATGTCCAGTAAACCCTCTTCTGCTGAGAGCCAGAGGACAGACTTGCGTGGATGATTAGAATCTTATTTTAAAAATAGATAGCCAGCTGATCACACCAATCTACTGAAGGATAGTAGATTCTGGCACAGGCTTCCAGGGACATAACGTTTTTTACAGCTTTACAGATTTCCCTTGCTTTCATTTCTGCTCCCACTATCCTTCCTTCCAAATGCTTAGTTATTTTAACTTCAGCATAATATTTTTTAAGAGCTGCCTTATATATGCACTTGTTAGTAGTATTATATTCTTTCCGCCATTGTCTTTCCACGGTTTCTACACCATTTCATTTCTGCCCTGAGGCTGTCTATGGCTTATTTCTTCATGGTCTACGTTGGGCAACCAGTGCTAGTTTATTGGTGGTGTTCCAGATCCATCTGTCAAGGAGGCTGGCGTCATACTCTACTGAGCCCGAGAGAGAGGTGACACTTTCTTCAAGGAAGTGTCTGAACTACTCTGGCTGGACTTTGGGAAGTGCTCTAGAGACGCATGGGGCTCTGACTGTTGGTAGTTGTGTTTTTATTAAGGCAGGCCAAGAAAACGTAATCATGTAGTGATTGGACTTGGTGAATTAACTTCTTGAAAAAGTCAGGGGCCTAAGGCACAGGTGCTGAGCACATGGCCTCCTTTAGGGTGTCGAAAACAATCTGGCACGCATCCGTCCCTATCACCTGTCCGGGCTGTTTCTTAGTAGTCAGCTTTATCAAGGCCACAACAAATATCCTGTAATAACCAGTAAGGCCTAAGAAGGATCTCATCTCTGTCTAGATTTTGGGGAGGGCTCCAAAGCCAGAATGGCTTTAATTTTGGTCTGGAGGAGCTGCACCTTGCCTCCTCCCACTTGGTGTCCCAAGTAGACCACTGAACCGTGTCCTATCTGGCACTTACTGGCTTTGATAGTCAGGCCTGCCCTCTGCAGAGCCTGAAACACTTCCTTAAGGTCCTCCCAGCTAGAAATGAAGACCACAGTCTCATATGGGTAGGTGGCACTGAAGTTCTCCAACTCAACCAGGACCTGGTTCGCCAACTTCTGGGAGGTGGCAGTGGTCTTCTACAACCCAAAGGGCATTACCCAGAACTGGAAGTTCATTTCTGAGATAGAGAATACAGACCTCTCTTTGGCCCCCTTGATCAAGGCTATATGCCAGTACCCAGATATTAAGTCAAATATGCTGAGGAACGTGGCAGCTCCTAGCCAATTAATGAGGTCTTCAGCTCGGGGGGGAGTGTGCATCAGTCTTGGTGACTACATTGAGTCCACGGTATACCACACAGAACCTAAGTACAGATGTGACACCTGGAGGGGCAGCCTAGGGGACCAATACCACTGGGCTGGATCAAGGGGTGTTTGAGTGCTCAATAACCCCTAACACCAGCATCTTAGAGACCTCCTCCTTAGTGCTGGTTTTCACCTTGTCAGAAAAACTGTAAATAGTATTCTTCACAGGCTTCCTGTCTCCAGTATCAGTATCATGGGTACACAGTATAGTGAGTCCTGAGGTAAGGGAGAATAAAGAGGCAAACTGCGCCAGCAACTGGCAGCAGTCTCTCTGTTGGCCCAGGGTCAGTGTAGGGGAGAGGTTGACACCCTCCACTGACCCATCCTGCTCTTTAGAAGAAAGGAGGTTGAGGAGTGGTTCACTCTCCTCTTCCATCCCATCATCAGTGACTAGGAGAATGATTATCTCAGATTTCTCAAAGTGGGGCTTGAGGCGATTGAAATAAAGGACCCTTAAAGTTTCCTGGTTGTCTTGAGGTCCACCAAGTAAGTGACATCACTCTTGCCCTCCCTCACCTCATAAGGCCCATACCATAGGTCTTGTAGGGCCCATGTTTCCACTGGCTCCATCAACCACATTTTTTGACCAGGCTAAATCTCAACCAGGGTGGCATTCTGGTAATAACGCCATTTCATGTATTCCTGGCTGGCTTCCATATTCTCCTGAGCAAACTTCCAGAAGTGCGCTGTCTGGTTGTGGAGTGCTAGCATGTAGCTGACCACATCCTGGATATCCTTCCTGGGAGCTTGCTCCCAGCCCTCCTTCACCAAACTGAGATGTCCTCTCACAGGGTGCCCATACAGAAGTTCAAAGGGGCTAAAGCCAACCCCCTTCTGCTGTACTTCCCTTTAGGCAAACATGCATGGCAGGAGTATGTCACACTTCCGCCTTATGGGCTCTAGCAGGCCCATAATCATGCACTTTAGGGTCCTGTTAAACCTTTCCAGAAGCCTATTGGTTTAGGGTTGGTAAGCAGTAAAGAACCTGTAGGTTACTCCACACTCCTTCCACATGGCCTTCATGTACCCTGACATGAAGTTGGTACCACAGTCGGATACCACCTACTTAGGGAAACACACAGGCGTAAAGATCCCCATCAGTGCCCTACCTGCTGCGGGCACAGTCACTGTCCTCAGAGGAATAGCCTTTGGGTACCGGGTGGCATGGTCCACCAAGACCAGGATAAGCCTGTTGCCCATGGCTGTCTTGAGGTCCAGAAGCCCAAAAATGTTGATGCCCACCCTTTCAAAGAGGGTGGAAATAGAAGCAAAAAGTTGGGACATTGCACTTCCACCTTGACTTGCCACTGGTCTGATAGATAGGAAAGGACCAGCAGAATGATTCTGAGGCCTTCCTCATTTGAGGCCATTAGAAGTGGGTAACAAGCCTGTCAAAGGTCTTGAATTGCCCCAAATGACCTGCCAGGGGTACATCATGAGCCAGCTCCAGTAGGCAGGCGCTGTACCACTGGGGGTCCACCAACAAACGGGTTATACCAGGCTCAGGGACCTTCAGCTTGCTACACAGGGGACTATTCTCCCAGTAAATCAGGTAATTACCAAAGGTGTCACCAGCTGCCTGGGTCTCGGCCTGCATCCGTAGACCTACAAGAGCAGGGATTTCCCTCTGTTCCTTGCAGTACTCCTCCCTGGTGAGACCCCCTTCCTGCTGCCAGTTGGCCAGCTCAGTCAGGTTTCCCAGTTCGGCCACATCCTCCCCCATAGGTTCTGAGGTGCCCCCCTCGGGGTCAGCCTCCTCCCAGACCATGGGAGTTTCAGGAGAGGGTTTCCCGTGCCCAACTCCTTTCCTCTTCTTGGCAGATACCTGGGACATTCATCCAGCTCCAGGTCCTCCTACCTACCCTCTTAGGCTGACATGGACTGTGTGGTCAGGCACAGCCACTAAGGCAACCCTAACATCTCCGAGTGGGACCTGAGCTTCACCTCCTTCCAGGCAGTATGCTGCAGATCATTGCCAAGCAGACAATCCACAGGCATGGACAGACTCAAAACTACCCTCAAGGAACCAGAGACCCCCACTATTCAAAGGAAACCAGAGCCAACGGATAGTGACTTTCATGGTTGTCACCTACAATAACTTGGTAGAATACATTAGGGACTACCTGATCTGAGGTCACCAGATGACATCTGAATATTGTCATGCTGTCTCCAGTGACTCTTAGAGCCTCCACCCTCTGCCCATTGATAGTGACCCACTGCCTGTACTTCCTAGTATTACTATGCATGTGCGTTCTCTGCACTATCCCTGTGTCACCCAGGGACACTCGGTTAATCTCTACTCTGTCCCCATGCTATCTGGGGCAATCTCCTTGCCAAGCTCTACAATAGCCAACCCCAGTAACTGCCCACTGGTGGGGGCTGTACCCGAATGGGACACTTGGCATCCCCCTTGAAGTGTCCTTGCTGTTGGCACTCATAGAACTTAGAGGTTGCCTTTCCTGAAGACTTACTGTCATGGAACCATCTCTTCTTCTCAGTAGGAGGATAGGAGTCCTTACCCTAGGAACTCGTTTTCAGCTCTTTAGAGACATTTTTGTGTTTATTTCTATCTCCCCTTCCTTCTTTTGATTGGGACACTGCCCACCCTTGGGGTGATCCCCAGAGAAACCTTCTTATGGGCCCTGGTGCTGACCCAGTGGTCCATCTCCTTTGCAAGATCCCTGGGGTCAGAGAGCCTACTATCAATCAAGTGTTGGTGCAGATCTACAAAACAAAGACTGAACATGTGCTCCTTTGCAATCATATTTTTCAGCCCCTGATAATCCTTTACTTCACTACCCTTCACCCAACCATCTAGGGCTTTGCAAAAGGAATCAACACAATCCACCGAGGTCTGTTGGGCTAGTTTCTGGCTGTCCCTGAACTTTTGTCTATACTTTTTTGGGTCAGACCATATTTCCTAATAGGAGCCTCCTTCATGGGGGACACCTCGTTTTCTCCTCCTTTTCTAGGGCCAGTAGGGTGTCCCTCCCTGTGCTAGGGATAGGCCTCCACAATCTAGCCCCCAATCTTCCGCAGGGATTCAGTTCATCTGTAAGGCAATCTCATGAGCCTCAAACCACTTATCAATATCATCTCCCACTACAAAGTCAGGCACCAGACCTTTAGGAATGTGGCCCCTCATGTCTCCAGAGGGCACTGACAAAATGTTACCACCATCACTGCTCAACTCTGCCTGTCTGGTCTTGATGTCCAGCTCCTTAAGCCTTCTCTCATGAGCCAAATGCTCCAAACCTTTTCTCTCCTCCATAGCCAATTTCTTTTGCTCTGTTTCCATGGCCAGCCATTTTTTCCTCTAAGGCTTTTTCTTTCTCCAGTTTCAACTAGGCCAGCTACTACTTGAGCTTCATTTTCTCCCTCCTGTCCTCCAACTCCTCTGGGGACAGACACCTGGATGAAATATTGCTCCCCGCCTGGGAAGGGATGTCCTATCCTGGGAGTAAGTTACCCCCTCCTCAACAGACTGCCTTTCAAGATCCTCCTTTTGATCCTGCTCTAATTATTCCTTATCCAGCTCTTCCTCCTTATTATGTGTTGGGGTCTGCTCATGCCCTAAAGGCCTTTTGGAGCTCTGTCTTTTTAGTGCTCATCTTAGTGGGCAGCCCTCTCTCCTGACAAAACTCCTTGAGCTAGGCAACGGTATAGCTCTCCAAGTTGGCCAGCTCAAACTCCATCTTTTCAGGTGAGGTCACAGACACAACAGCCAGGTAGAGAGAGTATACCCTTTGATCACGGAAAAAAGGCTAATCAGGGATAATGTACTCAAATTGTTCTTAGGTATGAGATGGTAGTGTACACCAAATTACTTATGGTACTGCACGAACACAAGTCCTATCCTCACCACTGATCACGGATATTAGAAACTGGGTTTCTGGTTGACTGGGGTGTGAGCCCTGGTCAAGCAGTATCAACAATCCTAGTCAGAGTAAGGCACAAGCAAACCCCAAATTATTCTGTGCTCACCTTCTGGCAGCTTTGCACAGAGCAGTCAGGCTTAACTTGAAGACAATGTGTAAAGTATTTGTGCAATACTTTAAACAATAAAACACCACACAAAAAGATCCAACACCAGGTTTAGAAAAATAGAGTGATTTTTATTAAATAAAACAACACCAGAGTGACAAAAATCCAATCAGTATAACGGGAAACATTTATTTTTAAAGTTAAAAGGTAAAATAGAACCAAAAAGCACAAAGCACTATCAAGGGAAATCTGGTCACGCCGTACCGGGACAAAGTCACAATTTCCAGCTGACCATGATGGAGTGCATGCAAGCTAGAGGGACCCAGTTAGGCCCACTGAAAAAAGTATCTTAAATTCTGGTTGCAGAGCATTGCTTGGATCCGAGGCAAAGAAGCATTGTGGAGCCACAGTGATGCATCGGTTATGATATGCGACGAGGCTGCAGTGTAGGGTCCTGTTGCATCGATGTCAAGGATCTCATCGATGGGGCTTGTAGTGTGAAGTACGGATGCCGAGGATGCGGCGTGCAGCTGGCGATGGGTCAGGTTCGAGGAGCTTTGAGGCTGTGATGCAGACGACGGCGTCATCATCGACCAGCTGCCGATGAGAGATGCAAGGTCCTGGGTCAGAGATGGGCCTAAACTTTGGCGATGAATCGATTCCCAGAACTGCAAGGGCAATGCGGACTTTTGGCGCTGGGTACAATCCATGCAGCAGTGGCGATGCGCCAGTTCTGCCAAAGGATGCGCAGCACAACTGCAGAGATGCTTCAGTTTGGCTAGAGGATGTGCCACTCAGGAGAACAGATACGTTGGTTCCTCTAGTAAGCAGCTTAGACCCACTTCCGAGGGTCCAGGACTGGTGTGGCACCACTTGGCAGAGTAAGCTCACAGGTACAGATGCAAGGTTGCTGGAAGCCTGTTATGTCCCTGGGGCCTCAGATCAGGAGGCCAGCCAGCTAGTCTTTAGAGTCACTCTGGGGTCAGGAGATGCAGATCCAGTCCTTCTCACCCAGGCAAATAGGGCAGCAGGTCAGAACAGCGATTTAGGAGCCCAGCAGAGTAGCAGTCCAGCAGAGTGGCAGCACAGCAATCCTTCTTCAGAGCAGAGTATCTACTGCAGTGAAGGTGTCTGACGCCCAGTAGTAATTCTCAGTGGTGCCTTCCAAGTGTGGGAGACTTAAAAGAGAAGACTCTAAAGTGCACAGATGTCCTCCCTTCCTACCCTGGCTCCAGACTCACTACAGGGGGGTATGCAGCCCTTAATGTGTGGACAGGACACAGCCTATTCAGGTGTACGTGAGGCTGTGCCCAGCTTGTCCCTCCCGTGCTGCCAGGATAGCCCATCAAGTAACACCGAAGCTCCCATTGTGTGTGCTGTCTAGATGGAATGCACTAAGCCCAACTGCCAACTGAACCCAGGCATGTGATCAGAAACAGGCTGCAAACACAAAATGGCTAAGGCAAGAAAATGCCAAATTTCTGAAAGTTCGAAAATAACAATTGATGAACAGAATGCTGAACAATATCAAACATTCACCCCTGTACAGAGATCTGGGCATAAATCCATCGCTGTTTTGCTCTCCATGACATTCCAGTTTAAACCCAGACATATGCAAATCAGTCTTGACCCTACTCCCCATTGGAACAGTCCAGCCCGAACTTCCAGGCCAAGTCCACCCTACACCGTAAACAAGCATCCTAGGACTAGTTTGGGGGTATCACCCCATATCAGCCAGGCTAGCTAGACTCCAGTGGGCATACCTGTCCCTCTCGGGTGACAAATGCAAAAAGAACAATTGATGATCAGAACCCTTAACAATGTAAAACATTCACCCAAGTACAGAGATCTGGGCCTAAATCCATCGTTTTTGTGCTCCCCATGACATTCCTGTTTAGACCCAGACGTTTGCAAATCAGTCTTGGCCCTGCTCCCCATGGGAACAGTCCAGCCCCAACTGCCAGGCCTGGTCTTCACTGGACCACATATAAGCATCCCAGGACCAGTTTTGGTGTATCACCCCTTCTCAGCCAGGCTAGCTTGACTCCAGTGGCCTGGAGAACCCGGGACCCATGTCTGGGCATACCCGTCTAACTCGGGGAGACAAATCAAAAAGAAGAATTGATGGACAGAATGCTGAACAATGTCAAACATTCACCGCAGTACAGAGATCTGGGCCTAAATCTATTGTTTTTTTTGCTCCCCATGCCATTCGAGTTTAAACCCAGCCGTAGGCAAATAAGTCTTGACCCTGTTCCCATTAGGAACAGTCCTGCCCGAACTGCCAGGCCAGGTCCTCCCTAGCCTGAAAAGCATTCTACGACCGGTTTCAGGGTATCACCCCTCATCAGCCAGGCTAGCTTGACTCCAGTGGCACGGAGAGCACGAGACCCACGTCTGGGCATACCCATTTGACAAATGCAAAAAGAACAGTTGAAGGTCAGAATGCTGAACAATGTAAAACATTCACCCCAGTACAGAGATCTGGGACGAAATCCATAGTTTTTGTGTTTCCCAAGCCATTCTAGTTTAAACCCAGCCATATGCAAATCCAGTGGCAAAGCGAGCAGGGGAGCAACGTCTGGCGTATCCTTGGCCGCTTAGGGCAAACATAGCAAACACAACACAACAAGATGATGGACGGAGTGCTGGCACTTTATTAGGGACATAAAAGTAAATTAAATATGCCAACAGGGTATAATCCAATATTACCATGATTTAAGCAGAGAACACATGCCCTTTAGCACTGATTAGCAGTGGGAAAGTGCACAGAATCTTGAGGATAGCAAAACCCAAGTCAGCGAAAAAGTCCAGGTTGAACACGGGCAGCTGCAACAACAGTCAGGTAAGCAGTGCTTCAGCTACCGCTTGGGTAAATCTGAGGCAGGCGGTGGCGAGGAGGGCTCAACCTTCATAACCTGTATGCAGCCCTGGAGCAAGGGAATTCACAGAATGAAAAGGTGCCAGTTATTCAGGCTGGGGTCAGTTTTTCTTCCTCAGTGATAAGACTGGAATAGCTAGAACAGCCTTTGTTGACAGAATCAAATGAACACTCCAGGGTCTTCAGTGCCTGAAAACTATAGGGTTTATTTAGGGAATGGAGGAACAGAAGAAGCACTATTAAAACATACTAATCCAATTCTGCCCAACCCTAAATTCCCCCATATTTTGATAAGCTGAAGGGGAAGGCACTTCTCTATGGTGAGAAATGCTTTCCTCATGGACAATATAAAGGTATAGGTATTGTTCAGTTTGACATTTCCGCCATGCGTGCTCCATTGTGTCTTCACGGTAAATTATAAGGA
The DNA here is from genome assembly GCA_963921515.1 of Calotriton arnoldi. Taxonomy (NCBI): domain Eukaryota; kingdom Metazoa; phylum Chordata; class Amphibia; order Caudata; family Salamandridae; genus Calotriton; species Calotriton arnoldi. The sequence continues at coordinate 3,141,682 of CAWUFW010000915.1, forward strand.
CTAGTGACACACCTGGAAATCTACAAATTATGATTTCTTTGATTGACTAAAAAACATAAATCTACATGAAACATGGGCATAAGTATGTGATGTACTTATAGGGCCATTTTCATGAATGCAGTCCACTAATATTGCAAATTTTATCAAGTTCGATTTCACGGGTAGATCTCTGTGTCCATTTATTCTTACTTGATAGATAACATTACCACCAACTTTTATCGGCTTCTATTTAAAAGCATGTCTTATCGTGCAAACTCGTTTACTAAACCCGATACTTGACTTGCATTGACATGGAATGTTTGTGCTAAGAACTGCAGAACATATCATTCTCATTAGCTTCATCGAGCACAATAATGGAGTCTTTGAACAGCGAGTGTCAAGTCCTAGAGCAACCTTTCAGTTAATTGTGTGCAACCTTTGTACCTCCTTGGTCAAAGGGCACAGCTTCTCGGTAGAGCCACTTATTTATATCCTCCCGTGTTCAGCGTAAACCTAAAGCTAACAGACGAGCTACTTATGCTTTTGAAAAGGCCATGGAATGGCAGTGAGAGGGAGTGGACACCAGTGATTCATGAACAGCCACCGGAAATTGCATAAATTAGGATTTTGCTCATGCATTTTTCAGTCGAAGATGCTTCATGTTATTGGAAATAAATACAGTATTAAGACAAATTTCTTCCTACCATCAGTGCTGACCAGTTGCAGGAAGCATGTAAAGGCTTTGCAAAAATAGACACATTTTTAGTTCAACAATTTGGCTTTTTTTTTTCTCCTATATTAAATTGTGATCCTTGATAGAGAATCAAGTGGGCTTGAAAGAAAGTGAATGTGAGCTTCACAATTATTGCCTCAGCTAGTCCACCAGAAAACGTTGTAAAGGTTTATAGATTGTGACAGAACATTTTCTTCATGGAAAAGTGAATCACCATCAGTTAATCCTTACCGTCAGCATATGCGATTTCAGATTTTGTTTCTCCATTTTATTTTTATTACTAAAAAAGTCCTTTGGCATTAAATGGCAGACTTCTGCCTCCCCAACCCAACCCGCCCCCACCCACACACGCAAAATATCTCAGAAAAAGCTTGATATACTCTAAAACCTGTGTTTTATCCTGCACATTTAGGGGCAGATTTTTAAGCCCCTTGCATCATTTTTGCACTGCAGTTGTGTCACTTTTTGTGACGCAGCAGCGGCGGCATAAAAAGGCGGACCATTTACACTGTGACGCATCTAGGGAGCTGCGTCACGTTGTAAAGCCCTGCATCACATTATACCTGCGTCAGGTATAATGTATGCAGGGTGGGCGTTCCCACGCAAAAAAGCCGTGTAGAAGTGACGCAGTGAAATCGACGTTCACACACAACCTGCCCACAGCCTACCTACTCTGAAACTCGACGTGAGTGAAACATCCTCACCAGCACCCCTGCCTGGAGCAGCGAGGTTTGAATAGGATAATGTGGTAAGTATATCTTATCAGAATGTAAACCTGCTGAGTCACGATGGGGCACATGGCAGGTCATAGGTCAGCTGACAGAATTGAGATCTCAATTATACAAGCTTGTATTTGTCTGCCTTCTACTTGCCTTGACCACTGACTCTTTCTTACACCACACTGATGCTGTAGGAACGATTCCAAAGCATATGCTTGGGAATTGTTGTAATCACTGAGATTTTTAGAAAGCTCGTCAGAAGGTGTTAATTGAGATTTGCCATCAAATGCCCTCATTCAATTTAATCAGCTCTGATTGCAAAGATGGCATTTCGGTCAGCCTTGGAAGCAGTCTGCTCCACCCAAACCTTGGATGCAGTCACCAATCCTGGATCCAGGATGGAAAGCAGCCTGCTTCCCACTGCCCACCTGATGATTCATAAATCTTGGATCTGGGGTGGAAAGCAGCCTGCTCATCACTGTTCCCTTTATGCATTCATAGATCTTGGATCGTTACATGTTTCTAGCCTTCAAACCCAAGAGACCTCATCCTTCTCCACTCCAAAGCCGCTCACCCAATGCTTCATACAGCCATCGTAACTTGCCGATATCATCTGAGAGGAGGCTATCAGAAACAGAGTAGGAAAGATTTTTCATGGTATAGCTGATACCTGAAATGTTGGCACAGCACATTCAGTGTCCCTCATCATCACATGATCAAACCATGCTTCCTGGCCATTTTCGAGACTCCCTTGAACGTTTGTCTAGTTATGTTATGTTATTTTATGTTACATTATGTTATGTTCTATACGTTAGGTCATGTGCGTTTGTATAGCATAGTACTCACTAGGAGCGTATCCTGACACTTAAGCAGGAATTGTATGTGCCGAGCCAGGGTCAGGGTAAGTTAAAGAGCCAAGTCTTCAGTTTCCTGCTGAATTAAAGAACTGAGAAGGTGGGAGAAGGCACACTGCAGAATCTGGCTCTGTATATGCTAGGGTTGTGTGAGAGTAGGAGTCCAGATTTGCGGAGGTGTCTGATAGGCTTGTGAATGTTTATGTCATTGTTGAGGTACATTGGGCCAATGTTGTATAAGGTTTTGTTTTTGTGCATTAGGAGTTTGAAAAGTGGTTGTTTGTGGATTGAGAGTCAATGGAGCTCTTTGGTGTGCAGGGTGATGTGAATGCAGGCTGGCAGTTTGAGAATGAGCCTGCGGCTGAGTTTTGTGTAGTCTGCATTCTTTTGGTGAGTTGAGCACTGATTTCAGCATAAAGTGTCTTGCCATAGTCCAGCTTGTTGGTGATAAGTGCTTGGGTGATAGTTCTGCGAGTTAGTAGGGAGCCATTTAAAAATCTTCTTGAGCATCTTGAGTAGTTGGAAGCAGGAGACAAATACTGCGTTCATGTTAAAAATGGGATCTCGGCAGGTCATGGTGTGTTTGTTTCCGATTACTATTCTGAGGTTCTTTGCATGGGTTTCCAGGAGGGAGGCGAGTCTGTGATCATTGGCCACCAAGTCCAAAAGCAATGTGTTTGCTGAAGATTACCAGTTCTGTCTTGTCTGTGTTAAGCTTGTGGCAATTATTTTTCATCCATCCAGATCAAAAGCTCCATCTTCACCTTCCCCATTCCCTCTCTAAACATCATCCTGTGACTGATTTTCATCTCTGTGTTTTTCAGCTCAATCCCCTCCTGGTATGCTTCTCTCCTCTTTGTTTACATGTTGACTCCTATATTAATATATACTGTCTGCTACAGCACTGTAGTGGTTCACACTAGATCATGTGTGAGTTTGTCAATGTGTTAAGTCAAAACCACACACTTCAAGGAACAAACAAGGTACTGCCAGTGCAATGGCATCAGGGCTTAAAGTTAGAGTGGTCCACTGTACCATCATCATTGTCACTGTGCAGTGTCAGAGCCTTGTGTGATTAATTTGTGACAGGAATAGAAGAACTGAAACAACTTCAGGAGTGAGAGTGCAGCAGCCGATCAGCATCTCAGCCTGACTTGCCTGCACCCATAAAAGCCCTGAAGGCCAAGAGTTTGCCAAAGGAAATAAAGTCTCCTATTGTTGGAGGTGGTCGGGGAAATGAGTTCAAGCGCTATAGAAGGTTGATAGATGCTATATTGCATTTCAACTCTAAAGTGATAAGAATACAAAAATGAAATGAAAGCATAATTGAACATTTTCTGTGTTAAAATAATCATTCTTTTATGATCATAAACCTACTATTCATAATAAGGTTTATGTAGAACTTAATTGCTTTGTAATTATCACTTACTCTAACCTGCTACCCATTTGAGAATGGAAGGATGAACAGCTGAGTTGGCAATGTGGAATCTAAAGCTGTCAGCTGAAGTAGATAGTGCTTAATCAGCGATACTGTTTAAACGATGCACTTAAAATTTTACTTCATAATAAAGCCCAAAAAATTGGAGAAAACTTGTAAATAAACTTAAAAATGTAAAATAGCAAATAATTAATAAAACACTGTCTAACTTCAATCTCTGTTGTACGGTTCCTACTAGTTAAGTAGGACTGTGGTTCTCGAAAACATAAACATCAAAATATGGGGACTGAGTCCACTCATATAATCAGAGTATGTTGGCCCAATTCCTGACTAGCTCGGAGTGCACCATCTGGACCCCTAACCTGACAGGCTACTGGATGGTGTCTACAACCTCAGTGCATGACCACTCTAATTCCCCCAAGGAAATCATGGAAACAGATCTACCCTTTCGTCACTTAGGCATGCCTGAAGGGATACACAATAAATACATGAATTTGCATTTCGAACATTAATTGACACAATTATATTCTTGTGTAAAAAACATAAGCTGCAATTATTAGTAGAAGGAGAAAAAACGTTGTTACCAGCTGTTAGACCTGGCAGCCTTGGCGTGGTTTTCCCCTGTATTTTTGCCTTGGCCTCCAGAATTTTTGCTGTCTAGATGCTTTGGGCACTTTGCCACTGCTGATCAGTGCCAAAGTGCAAGTGGTCCCTCTGTAAATTGTGACTATGGATTGGTGTTTCCATGATTGGCTTATTTGATTTACTACTAAGTCCCTAGTACAGTGCCCTGTGTGTTGCCAGGGCCTGTAAGTCAAATGCTGCTAGTGGGCCTACAGCACTGATTGTGCCATCTACACAAGCAGCCTTTTAAAGGGTTCTCAGACCTACTAATGCAGTGTCGGTGCGCAGTCTCTATTGCCATGTCAACCTGGCAAGTGCACCCAGTATGCCTGAATTCAGAATGTAAAGATACATCTTGTAGTGAAGATGATTAATGCGTTCTGCGCTTGAAAATACCACTTTTAGAAAGAGGGTATTTTATTGCTTAGCCACCCTGTGTGCCTCTGCTGGGTTGTGTATTGACTGTCTGGCTTTGGAGTGACAGGGGCTGGGGATGTGCATTCACTGAAGACAACCAGTGGGGGGGGTGAGGTGTGTCCTGCCCTTCCTGGATGAGACAGGGCTGGGCTGAATATACCTTGGCTGCATTTAGAGTAGGGGGAGAAGATTTCCTTTCACTTGAAGAGGCCTGATCTGCCTTACACAATTCTGTCTCTACCTCCTGCTGGGAGGCTGGGCCAGAAAGGACAGCACTGGTTTGGACTGAGCACAGAGCCTCTCTGCCACAGAGAACATGCTGTATAAATATTGGGGCCCAGACCTCAGAACTTTAGAATACTTGTGGACTCAAAAGGAACCTCTGCCAAGGAGAAGTGCTGGGACAACTGAAAGAGAAGTACTGCCCCTTTGCTGAGTGCTGTTTGGGGTGGGCCTGCAGTGTCTGTTTCTGCCAAGGAGAGGACAAATACTTGCTGTGTGCTGTGTATCCTGCTTGAAGAACATCTCCAAGGGCTTGAAGTAGAGCTTGCCTCCTGTTCTGAAGTCTCAGGGACACAAAGACTTCACCATCAGCTCCCATGTACTTCCTTGCTGGGAGTTCTGACCTGTTGCTGAGATGGGCCTCTGGAGGTTGTTCCTGCTGTTGGGAGCTGGAATAGAGATGCAACTACTAGAAGCGCAACACACCCACACCTCCACTTAGCAGCTAAAGAAATCGACGCAGCGCCTGTCCGCGGCCAGAGAAATCACCACACGCTGAATCCCGTGCACCGATTTCCAAAGTCTGAGATCCCCACACCGATTCGGATGCAGGCCCTGCTGTGCGGCTACAAGAACCAAGGCATCGTGGGACAGTGGCTGGAGAGACCAACTCAGCGCTGTTGCTGCCATCACTGCATCGAGAACCGATGCATCCTCGATCCCCAAGCATCGTACCAGGGCACCAAATCTACAAGGATACCGGGGCCGCAGTAAGAAACCACAGCATCACCTCCCCACACAGTGAGAAACCGATGCATCTTCTCCCCTTCAGTAAGGAACTGACGCATCACCTCCCCTGCATGGCAGTAAGGTACCGACGCATCACCTCCCCTGGAGTAAAGAACTGATGCATCACCTTCCCTGCGCGTAAGGAACCGATGCATCACCTTCCCTGCGGCTGTTTTTGTTCATAATTGTGACGCATCCAAGGTACTCAGTGTTGCATCTATAGTTTGCTATGGACAGAACAGTTTTTACCTTCTAAGAACTACATTTTGATTACTCTATTGTGCATTTTTGTCGTTTTGGTCTTGTTTGGCTTAGGTAAAGACTACTTAGTTTTGCTAAACTGGTGTGGTGTCCATTTGTAGTGTTTTCACTGTATTTATGTGTGCACAAATGCTTTACACACTGCCTATGAGATAAGCCTGTCTGCTCGTGCCAAGCTCCCAAGGGGGTGAGCGGGGGTTAATTTAGAAGTATATTCCCCTTACCCTGACTAGGAAATAGGGTTACTACTTGGAAAAAGTTGCAAACCATTGCCAACTAGAGACCCCCATTTCTAACACCAGCATTACAAGAATAGTGAAAAAGAAGAATAATTCAACCATCATAACTGTGCACGGATTATATGAATATATATATATATATATCATACTGATACCTCATACCTAAAACTATATTATAGAAAGTATAGTGAGAATGTGTTCTGCCAGATCACTTGGAGCAACCTAACTACCCATTATCTGTGTGTGATGTATCAGGAAGCCAGTCTGGTGTAGAACAGGTCATTGTTCTTTGGGAGAATGCAGTCAGCAGGGCTGGATCTCAGTCACGGGTGAAAGTTTCAGGATAATCTATTGAATTGCTCCTCTGAGGAACTTGGCTCAGAAGCAGTTTATATAATAATAGCCTTGTTCCATTCGCACTGTGTCGGAGGTGTAATGCTGATCTGTGTGTTTGTCTTTCCGATTCAGAGATGTCTCCAAACGGAAAACAAAATGCAAGAGAAGCGTGCTCAGTGTTCTTGTAGCCTTGAACAGAGTGTAGAAATGTCATGATGAAATGCTTACGAAGAAATGTGCTTGCAAGCAGAACACTTTCTGAGTATGTAATTGTTAGAAATGGGGGTCTCTAATTGGCAGGAAAAAGGCCCTCACCTCCGTCTGGGTCTTGGGGGCTAACAAGTCAGAATGGTGTCAATTTTAGGTTGTATGGGTGCCACCTGGCCGCTTCCTACCTGGTTCTCTAAGTACACACCCACCCTTGCCCTATCTGGCATTTGCTGGCCTTGATAGTGAGGCCTGCCTTCTGCAGAGCCTTCAAAACTTCCCAGAGATGGTGCAAGTGATTTTCCCAGCTAGAACTGAAGACTGTAATGTGATTTAAGTAGGCGGCACTGAAATCCTCCAGTCCAGCCAACACCTGGTTGACCAACCTCTGAAAGGTAGCAGGGGTATAATTCGACCTAATGGGTATTACCCGGAACCGATAGTGCCGCTCAGGTGTTGAGAATGCAGACCTCTCCTTGGCCCCATCAGTCAAGGTAATCTGCCAGTACCCAGATGTTAAATCAAATGTGATGAGGAACTTGGCAGCTCCCAACCGATCTATGAGCTCATCAGCTCTGGGGATGGGTGCGCGTTAGTAATGGTGACAGCACTGAGACCACGGTAGTCCACACAGCACCAGTTCAGGAGTGGCACTGGGTGCAGTAGGCTTTGGGACCAAGACCACTGTTGGAGGGCTCTATAACCCCTAATGCCAGCATCTTAGAAACCTCTTCCTTGATGCTGGCCTTGGCCCTGTCAGTCAACCTGTAAATGTTGTGCTTTACAGGAGGACTCTCCTCAGTGTCCACATCCTGGGTGCACCAGTTCGTGACACCAGGGATCAGGGAGAGCAGCGTGGCAAACTGCCCCAACAGCTGGTGACAGTTACTATGCTGTTCTGGGATCAGTGTAGGGGAGAGGTTCATGCCTTCCACTGACCCATTGTGCTCCTTGGCAGATTGGAGATCAGGGAGGCCTTCACTTTCCTCTTCCACCCCATCATCTGTTGCCAGGAGCATACTTACTTCAGACCTCTCAAAGTGAGGCTTGAGGTGGCTCACATGGAGGACCCTCAAAGTGTTCCTTAGAGTCTACAAGTTCACCAGGTAGGTGACATCGGTCTTGCGCTCCACCATCTCAAAAGGCCCACCCACTTGTCCTGAAGAGCGCAAGGCTCTACTGGGGCCATAACCCACACTTTCTGGCCAAGTTGAAACTCAACCAAAGTGGCAGTCTGGTTATACCAACATTTCACATTTTCCTGGTTAGATTGTAGGTGCTTTTTCATCAACAAAACCTGCTTATGTCTCGGGATCAACATCATGAGCATACCCCAAACCCATTCATGGTTAAACTATTTCGGTACTAGCTCAACAATGCTGTACACACTGGGTGCTCCTGTCCCTGTTTAAAATTCTCACAAGTGTCTATCTCCCCCAGGAATTAAATTGTATGTGTTTCTCTCACCCCCACAATTTTCTCACATCCAACACCAAAAAAAATATGTGAAAGGTGTGAAGGCACCTCATGGAAACACCAACCAGGGAGCTACTGGTAGGTTCTCATCAGTGTGCTCCACTTATCATCATTGGCAGCCTCCACACCAAAAAGAATATATGTGAAAGGATGTGCACAACTAAATTGAAATGAAAGTGTGAAAAAAGGTAAAATAAGCACCCAGAAATATATTCATGTGCCTATCAACCCTGACCCCTTACTACAAGAGCAATGGAGAGAAAGTTCTCTAGCTCCTGCACTATAAAAACGAGCTAAACAGTCACTGGCACTGTTTCCAATTTTAATCACTGCTGTGTGTTTGCTCACGTTAAAAACAAGACCTACTGTCGTGCTCCATCAGTTTGATAAGAGAAGCCAACATGTTTCATTGCCTTTTAATGCTTTTCGGCAATTTCTTCAGGGCTAGGGGTCAATCCTCGCCACACTGTAAATTGCAATCAAATACCTAGGGATAATAGACACAAACAACACAACATAAAACACTGAGTTACACAATGCTCACATAGAGATCGCTCCACGCAAAGCGTGTATTTCTTTATATCACTGCTCACAAATACGGAACGTCAGGGATATTTACCCGGTGGTTGCCCCCTTATAGCATACCGGCCGCCACCTTCCCGGGGTTTGTGTATGCGTCCACAATACCCCGTGTATTTATCCCAGTTGCTCTTCGTCAACCTGGAGATAAAATATGTAAACTATGTATGTACACCTTTAATCGCTATAGTTGCTCTTCGTCAACCTTGAAGGTCAAATATATAAAATATATATACCCCTTCATCGCTTTTCAGGAAGGCGCAGCTTGACTAATTAAAGCGCGACCCACAGGTCATCTCATTCTGACATGCACTGCTCAAACGGGGACACTCACACCTCTCACCCCCAGCGGTCCGCGTCTATCACACCCCCTTCAAGTGAAGTGCTTCTCGCTATCTTAAATAGAGGCACTTCTGATCTCCTGTCTAACTCACGCTGCCGCCCATCAAAACTTCTCCCGCTTACCGGTAAATCACCAGCGTTCGGCTTACTCACTCCGCGCTCGTCTGTGTTGAGCATTCCCGGAGTATTTGAAAGCCCGGGGGTGGGCGTGTAGACACACCCATAAACTTCCGGTAGAGGCCGATCACCCGGCCTTAACTCCGGGCGCCATCTTTGAATTGTGTACTCCTCCATAAGCCTAATAGCCCCTGATGATTAATGCCTCACATCCGGCATTTCGCAAGGCAGCGATAATTAATTCAATCATTTCAAATTTAATAATTTCCAATTTAAAAACTGAAAATTAAAAAATACAAATTAAAAATTGAAAAATCAGACAGCATGTACTTTGGGCCCAACGTTCACAGGCAACGAATAAATCTTGCTTCAACATCCAAAAGGACCTGGTGTTACCCATTCATTCTCTCATTCTTACTTCGTTTTTTATATATACAATGACAACCCTCCTTTTCATGTAGGTGTAACCGCATTGGATTGGTTATCACTTGCAGCAAAAAGATGTATGGCAATAACTGGAATTCACTATAATTTCAATATCTCCCCGCACAGTGCTTGGCCTCAAAAGGTTGACTCCACCACCGTTCACCTATATGTAAGCAGTCTTCAATATGCCTCACAATATTAGGCAAATGCTTGATCCCTGCTTCTAGGTTCTCACTGCAACCTTATTCCACTCAATGACATCATTCAGGCCCTGTTGGTCCACCCGCTCCTGGTAGATCCAACGGGCCTCTCTAGTGGCCAATCTGTTCTCGATATTGAATGTGTCTCCCCACACCTTCTCTAACACAACCCACTTGATGTCCTTGTAGTGGTGTTTCTGTTCACGAAAGTGCCCCACCAAGCGAGTCCTGAATTCTAATCTTGATCTTCCGGGTTGTTAATCCGATATAATGCAACCCACACGGGCATGTCAATCAGTATATAACGTTTGTTGTGTTACAATTGGTGAATTTGTTTAGATACCACATTCTCCCATTCACCAATTGAATACTTTTAATCGTCCCTGTGAGTTCACACACAGAACACCCACCGCATCGATGGTGGCTTGAGGGGAGCCCTGATGTCTTAGATTCCTGCCTCGGGCGGGTATGTACCAATTGATCCCGTAGGTTTCTCGATCTTTTAAAAGCAAACCTCGGGGTGGCATTACAAAACTGCTTGTACTCAGCAGAGGCCAATGTTTCCTGATACTCTGTCGTATTCTTGTGGATAAAGGGTCAAATGTTGTAACCACCGGAAGGCAGTCCCCTCTCTCCTTAGCATTTCTCTCCAGCAAGGCTGCTCTAGGTGTATTTAATGCTCTTTTCCTAGCTTTGTTCACAATTTTCCTGGGATATGACCGATTTTCAAGTTTACCTGCCAATTCTGCTGCCTGCTCAACAAACTTCTCAGTAGAGCTACAGTTCCTGCGATAACACAAGAACTGTCCCACAGGTAAATTATCCCGAAGTGCTCGGGGGTGGAATGACCTATAGTGCAGGAGAGAATTTTTATCTGTAGGCTTCTGATGTACATTTGTGCACAATCGATTACCCACTGCACAAATGTCCAAATCCAGATAAGTGGCTGTGTCCCTACTAATATTCCATGTGAACTTAAGACATTCATCAAGTCCATTGAGCCAACTCAGAAATTCCTGAAGGCTCGACTCGGTACCAGACCAAATGCATAACACATCATCTATAAATCTCTTCCAGAGACAGATGTTATTCTGGAAGGGATTAGATGAGTGATTAATGTAATTGGCTTCAAACTGGCCCACATATATTCATGCCAGACTGGGGGCAAAAGTTGCCCCCATTGAAGTACCAGATACCCGCAGGTACAGTTGCTCCTTGTACATAAAAATGTTTCTAGTCAAGGCTATTTCAATACATTGGAGCACAAAAGACTGAGGAGAGTAGTAGAACCACTCACATGCCCCCAGTGCATGTGCCGCTGCCATCAGCGTAGCCTCCTGGGGTATGCTTGTGTACAACGACTCAATATCAATCGCAATCAGGAATTGGTGTTCAGGGTCATAGTCAACGGTTTCCAGGATGTTCAATACATCTGTGGTATCCTGCAGATATGATGGTTGGGTGACTACACATTCCCTCAGAAATAAATCAGAGAATTGCGACAACGGCTCCAGCACAGACTGAATCCCCGAAACTATCGGGCGGCCTGGCGGGGGCCGTTGCGCTTTGTGTATCTTTGGCAGTATATAAAATGCTGGTGTCCTTAGTTTCAAATTTATAAAAAAATCTGCTTCTTTAGACGTAACCCATTTCCTTTCTTTGGCTTCTGTCACAAGTTTGATTATTAATTCTTGCAGTTCTCCCGTAGGATCACGTACAAGGGGCCTATAGTTTTGGCATGCCCCAAGTAGCCTAAAAATTTCTGCCTCATAGGCGCTGGTTTTCATCACAACCACTGCCCCGCCTTTATCAGCCGGATTGATGGTTAATGATCCATTGTTCTGTAAAGATTTAAGTGCTGTCAAGTCAGCCCTGCTCATATTACTGAACGCTTGTTTTTTCTCGGCATGCTCCAATTGTCAATGTCCTGTAAGACCTTTTCTTCAAAAACCTGTACCTCAGGGCCCATCGAACTATTCGGGGGGCAAAAGGGTGATGGACGATGTAGGTTGGTAGAAAACACAGAGGGAGGATCACGTTCCTTATCTGCAAAAAACTTAATCCTCCTCATCACTTCAAAAAATTCACTCCTGCATTTAAAACTATCATGCATGGGTGTGGGTACAAACCCAAGTCCTTTATTAAGGACCCGTAACTCATCGTCAGTTAATACATAGTCCGATAGATTTACTACTATGTCATTCTCCCTGGCACTTTTATCCACATTCACAGGGGATTCCTGCCTCTGCTGCGTGTAATTCTCGGGGAGTAGGTTTGCCATGTTTGATTCAGATTCTGACGGGCCCTGCCTCACCCTCTCTGAGCTCCACCTCCCCCCCTCCCCTGGCCTGTCTGGTGCTGTCCTAAAAAAGAACGAAATAATGCACCTAGATCCTCATCTGATCTATCCTGGGGATTAAATCTCACTCGGCTCTGGTTCGAAGTGGAAGGTTGGGCACTACTCTCGTCTTCTTCGCTGCTTGTATTGTCGAAGGTCCAATTCTGGGGCGCCCTCCTACCCTGTGGTCTACCACCCCTTTGACCTGGAGGTTGATATACCTGTTCAGAGTTTAACTGATAATATTTATCCTCTGTGTATGGAAAAGCCCATTCATGCGTGTATCGCTCTAGATTCCTTTTGAGCCCTTTGATTTTTTGGTTCACCATATAAGTTTTATATTCCCCCAAATCACTCTGGATTCTGGCAAGTTGTTCCCTTGCATCGACGATGGTGGTGTCAATCTTAATCGCCTCCTCTAACTCAAGGATTTCCTTCAGGAGTTCCTCACTCAGCCGTTTGGCTGTGTTAATGATGAGGATAAGCCAGTCCCGGGTGCTTTTATTGGGAATATAACTCCAATCAACCCGGAACCTCTTATCCTCAAGAAAAATCTTTGGCTCCAAATGTACTAGTAAACTCGCTGGTGCTGCCCCTGCTCGAAGATACTCTGTCATAAGAGCGCCATGGAGCGCAACCCTTATCTGGCGCTTCTTCAAATTACTCAATTTGTCCCATTCCTCTCGCGCTGTTGTTATGCCTATCAAAGGAGCATCTGGGAGTAAAGACGGACCAGACAAAATAGATGCTATTTGATCCTCTGAAAAAAGATTCTAGGTGCGCCTGAGTGAGTCTCCTGAAGCATGCAGTCTGGTTTCTAAAGGCCAGAATGTAGATAAATACATCCTCGGGTTTTCCTGGGAGATGTCTCCCAGCCTTGTTTCACCAGACTGAGAGGTTCTCTCAATGGGTGCCCATACATTAACTCAAAGGGACTAAACCCTAATGACTTTTGTTGTACCTCCCTGTAAGCAAAGAGAAGGAATGGCAATAGGACATCCCACTTATGCCTCATGGGATCGGTCAGACCCTTGATCATGCTTTTTAGAGTTTGGTTGAATCTCTCCACCAAACCATTACCTTGGGAGTGGTAAGGAGTAGTGAACTTGTAGGTCACCACACTCCTCCAAAAGGGATGTCATATACTTGGATATGAAATCGGTACCCCGGTCAGATACCTCCTCTCTGGGGAACCCCACATGGAAAAAGATCCCCCTCAATGCTCGGCCCACCACAGGCGCCATCGTTGTCCTGAGAGGGATAGCCTCAGGGTTCCGGGTGGCATGGTCTACCAAGACTAGGATGTACCAGTACCCATGGCTGTCTTGGGGTGCAGAGGCCCCACAATGCCCATCACCACTCTCTCGAAAGGGGTGTCTACAACCAGAAAAGTTTGTCGAGGAGCCTTACACTTCCTCCCACTCTTACCACTTGCCTGGCAAGTTTGGCAAGACCTACAATGTGCATCAGACTTCTTTCACATTTGGGGCCAAAAGAAGTGGGTGACAATCCTGACAATGTTTTTGTCCTGCCTAAAATGTCCTGCTAAAGGCTCGTCATGAGCCAGACCCAGTAGGGAGGTCCCTAAGCGCTGGGGTACCACCAGCACATGGGCTGATCCAGGCTCAGCGACAATAGGCTCGCTGGATAAGGAGCCCATTCTCCCAGTAGATCCAGTGAGATCCAGGCCGATCATCAGCTGCCTGGTCTGCAGCACACTGCTACAAACCAATTAGAGAAGGGCAGTCTCTCTGCTCCCTGCAGAACTCTTCCCTGGTGGGACCCCCTTCTTGCTGCCAATGGGTCAGCTCAGATAATTTCCCCAGTTCAGCCACTTGTTCCCCTGTAGGCTCCGGGGTGTCCCCCTCGAGGTCAGCCTCCTCCAGGACCACGGAAACTTCAGGAGCGGGTTTCCTGCACCTCTTTTCCTTTTTTTTAGCAGGCACCTGGGCTGCTGTTTCAGACTCCAGGTCCTTCTGATCACCCTATCCATTTCCTTCCACAAGCACTGCTCCAGGTCGTTACCTCACAGACAATCAACAGGCATGGTTGGGCTCACAGCCACCCTCAAGGGACCTGAGACCCCCCCACTCAAAGGGAACCTGTGCCACCCTACACTGGTACTCTGAGCTGTCCATAGCAACTACTTGATGTAATGCACCTGGGACTACTTACTCCTCAGATACCAGGTGACACCAGACTGAGGTCATGCTGGCTCCAGTATCTCTGAGAGCCTACACCCCTCGCCCATTGATGGTCACCCACTGGCAGTATTTCTCAGTGTTTGCAGGCACTAGGCATCCCTAGACCATCTCACTGTTCCCTAGTGAGACAAGGGTAATTTCTGCGGGGTCCCAACTTTCTACGGGGACCAACTTCTCCCCAAAATCTACACTAGCAAACACCTTGGACTGCCCACCGTGGGTGGCTGTGCCCACTTGGGAATTTGGGATCCCTCTTCTTGTGGCCCACCTGGTCAAATGCAAAGCAGTTACGGGATCCCGTCTCTGCAGGTCTTCCAGATTACCTATCTCTTGGGGGTGGGAATCTTTACCCTGGATACTAATTTGGGGCCCTTTTTAGAACTCTTTTGCTTTATCCTTGTCCCACCCACTCTTCTGTTGGGGGCCCTGCCCACCTTTAGTGGAGTCTCCCCAAAACCTTCTTTTGGACCCTGGTACTCACCCAGCGGTCCGCCTCCATAGCAAGCTTCCTGGGGTCAGTCAGCTTACTATCAGTCAAGTGCTGGTGCAGCTCTGATAAACACAAATTAGACAAATGCTCCGACACAATCAAATTGTACGGCCCCTCAAAATCTGTAACATTACTACTCCTCACCCAATCATCCAGTGATCTATAAAAAGAATCTACACATTCTAACGAGGTGTGGGAATCAGTTTTCCTACTCTGCCTAAACTGATCCCGGTAATTGTCAGGAGTGAGACCATATTGAGGGAGAAGGGCCTCCTTCATTTCAGGATAGGTGAGGTTGAACCCCTTACCTGATGCTAACAATATGCCCCTCCCTTCCTCTGTGAAGTGGTTGCACAATCCTGCCTCCTAATTTCTCTCAGGGACCCCATTCATGTGGATAGATGCCTCATAGCTCTGCAACCACCTCTTTATGTCATTTCCCTAGTGGTACACTTGTCCTACATTCTTGGGAATGTGTACTACTCTATCTTAGTGCACTGATGAATTGCTGCCACCATCTGTGCTGGATGTACTCTTTAACTCCAGCTCCTTGATACCATTCTCGTGGTCTAAGATCATCTTTTGTGACTCAATCTTGAGCCTCTCAAGCTTTATTTGATGCCTCATAGCTTCTCTCCTATCCTCCGGTTCCTCTGGGGACAGACCACTGCTGCCTGGCCTGGAGGGTCCCTCCCCTCCCAAAAGCAAATCCTCCTTTTGAATTGGTTCCTCAGCATCCACACTAAGATCTACATGCTGCCCACTGGCATCTCTGGCTGCTAGCTAGGCCCTCAGCGCCTTTTGTAGCTCCTCCTTTTTGGTGAGGCCTCTAACTTGGACTTTTAGGTTTTTGCAAGCTACCTTCAGTCCCTTCACGGTGTAGGTTTCCAACCTATCCTCCTCAAAAACCAATGCCACTGATGAAGCACTTGGTTTAGGCATGATGCAGTAGGAAGTTAAAGTAAAAAAATGGAAAGATTGAAAATAGACCAAATTAAAGCAGTATGTGGTATGTATTGGTCTGCGATACAGTAGTATTGTACACCAATCACTGTAGGTTAGCCCTTTCGCTGCTAGGCCAGCCCCCCCTTGCCGGGATAAGCCTTTTTTGTGGCTAATTGGGTAGTTCACGCTTAGGCCCCTGTAACGTTTTGTCCACATAAGGTATCTATGCCAAATTTGCGTCCTTTTCTTCCAACGTCATGGGGATTTCAAAGTTATCCAGGGTTTGTGGATTCCCCTTCAGGGGATACAGAAATTAGCCAAAACACAGCTACATTTTAAATTTTTTTAATGAGAAAGAGTGCTGCATAAGAAAGCATCTGGTTTTTTCCCTGCAAATGGTATCAACAAAGGGTTTCTGGTGCTGAAATCACCATCGTCCCTGCTTTCAGGGACAGGCAGACTTTTGTCAGAAAACTAAACTTTTGTACACAGTTTTGGCATTTTACTGGGACTTAGCCTATTTTTGCTACTTTTTGTGCTTTCAACCTCCTTCCAGTTAGTGGTAGATATGGTTGTGAAAGCAATAATGGATCCTGGACAGCTATACATTTCTGAAAAGTAGACAAAATTCTGAATTCAGCAAGTGGTCATTTGTGAAGATCCTCCCAGGTTGTTATATAGAAACTAACAGTTGAAATTAAGAAAAATTAAAAATGAGTTGAAAAAAACAGCCATTTGTTCCAACTTTTTCACCTGCAACTTCTACTAAGTATGACAGATGTTTGAAAGCAATATAATGTTTCATCCGCTGGACCCTTCTGGTTGTGGGGATATATAGGACTCGTAGGTTCACCAAGAACCCGAGGAACCTAGAGCCAATAACTGAGCAGCATCTTGCAATGGTTTTTTATTGTGTACCAGGTATATAGCAAATCATTTGGTAAAATATAAAGAGTGAAAACTAGGTATCAAAGACACCTATGTGTTTCTGAAATGGGAACAAAATATAGAGTTTAGAAACAGTAGCTATTTGCACATCTCCAAAATTGTGGGTACCCATATTAGCATGTGAATTATAGGACATTTTTCAAAGTGACTTCTTTTTTACATATTGTCTTACATTTGGTAGGCAGAAATGCATCGAAAGTCAATAGGTAATAACAGTTGCTCTACAATTCTGTGTTCCTCTTATCCTCCTGATAAAAATGGAACCTCACTTGTGGGGGTAGGCCTAGTGCCCGTGACAGGAAACGTCCCAAAACGCAAAGTGGACACACCACATTTTTACAGTGAAAACAGACCCTTTTTTTTGCACAGTGCCTAGCTGTGGATTTTGATCCCTAGCTCAGCCGGCACCTAGGGAAACCTATCAAACGTATACATTTTTGAAAACTAGACACCCAGAGAAATCCAGGATGGAGTGAATCGAGTGGCTCTCACCAGGTTCTGTTTCCCAGAACCCCTTGCAAACCTCAAACTTTGTAAAAAAACACATTTTCCTCACATTTCTGTGATGGAATGTTCTGGAATCTGCATGGATCCACAAAATTGCAGACACCCCGCATTCCCCGAAGTCTTCAGATAAAAATGGTACCTCACTTTTGTGGGTAGGCCTAGTGCCCGCAACAGAAAACGGCCCAAACCACAACGTGGACACACCACATTTTTACAGTAAAAACTGACCCTTTTCTTGCAAAGTGCCTAGCTGTAGACTTTGAACCCTAGCTCTACCGGCACCTAGGAAACCTCGCAACCCTATACATTTTAGAAAACTAAGCACCCAGGGGAATCCAGGATGGGGTGACTTGCGTGGTACTCTCCAGGTTCTGTTACCCAGAATCCCTTGTAATTCTCAAACTTTGTAAAAAAAACACATTTTCCTCACATTTCTGCGTGGATCCACAAAATTCCACCCACCCCGCATTCCCCAAAGTTTTCCGATAAAAATGGTACCTCACTTGTGTGGATGGGCCAAGTACCGACGACAGGCAAGGGCCCAGAATGTATTGTGGAGACATCAAAAATACCTATCGCAAAACGACCTGTTTTTGCAAGGGGGGGTCACCTGGGTTTTTGACTCCCGGCTCGGCGGCCATCTAGGGAAACCTAGCAAACCCATACATTTCTGAAAATTCAAGACCCGGGGAAGTCCAGGGAGGTATGGCTTGCATGGATCCCTCAACGTTTTCCTACCCAGAATCCCCTGCAAACCTCAAATTTAGCAGAAAAAATCACGTTTCTCAAATTTCTGTGTGGGAAAGTTGTGGGATCACCGGGCTGACACAAATTTCCTACCACCCAGTGTTCCCCCAGGTCTCCCAATAAAAATGGTACCTCACTCGTGTGGGTTGGGCAAGGGCCTGTGACTGGGAAGGACCAAAAACATAGGTATTAAGGGTATAGCACAGCGAATTCTAAGCTCTACATTTAAAAAAAATATATATGTTTTTAGCCAATTCTGCATTGGCCACCCACACAAGTGAGGTATCATTTTACTCGGGAGACTGAGGGGAATGCTGTGTGGTAGGACATTTGTGCCAGCACGGTGATCCCATTAATAAATATGTGGGACATGTGATTTTTTCAGCTAAATTTAAGGTTTGCAGGGGATTCTGGATAGGAAAACGTTGGGGGATCCATACAAGCCATACCTCCCTGGACTCCCCAGGTTGTCTAGCTTTCAGAAATGTGTGGATTTGGTAGGTTTCCCTAGATGGCCGCCGAACCCGGGGCCAGGAACCCAGATGCCTCCCTTGCAAAACCAGGTCATTTTGTGATAGTTAATTTTGATGTCTCCTTTGCCAACCCACGCGAGTAAGGTACCATTTTTATTGGGAGACCTAGGGGAACACTGAGTGGTAGGAAATTTGTGTCAGCCCGGTGATCCCACAACTTTCTCACACAGAAATTTGAGAAATATTTGATCTTTTCTGCCAAATTTGAGGTTTGCAGGGGATTCTGGGTAGGAAAACGTTGGGGGGTCCATGCAACCATACCTCCCTGGACTCCCCAGGGTGTCTAGTTTTCAGAAATGTGTGGGTTTGGTAGGTTTCCTTATATGGCCGCTGAGCTCAGGACCAAAAACGCAGATGACCCCATTGAAAAGCCAGGTCGTTTTTGATAGATAGGTGTGCGCCTGTGTTTTTGGTCCCGGGTTTGTAGACATCTATGGGAACCTAAAAAACACAGACATTTCTGAAAACTAGACACCCATGGGAATCCAGGGAGGTGTGGCTTGCATTGATCCCCCATCATTTTCCTTCCTAAAATTTGCAGTAAACCTCAAATTTAGCTAAAAAGTCAAATTTTCTTCTAATATCTGTGTGGGAAAGTTGTGGGATCACCGCTCGGCATACATTTCCTACCACTCAGCGTTCCCCTCAGTCTCCCAATAAAAATTATACCTTACTTGTGTGGATGGGCCTATGACATGGAAGGGCCAAAAACGTGCAGAGATAGAGGGGGCCCAAAGTGAGTCCAAAAGGGCAGTTTGTTTATACGTTTTTATGGCTGACGCTACTTTGGGCACCCATACAAGTAGGTATCACTTTTCTCAGGAGACCAAGGGGAATGCTGGGTAGCAGGAAATTTGTGCGTGTACGGTGACCCTACAGCTTACCCACACAGAAATGTGAGGAAAATGTGACTTTGTAAGTACATTTGAGGTTTGCAGGGGATTCTGGGTAAGAAAACACTGGGGGATCCATGCAAGCCACACCACCAGCCAAGAGTCAGTACACGCACATCCCCATCCACACACACCACCAGCCAAGCGCCATCCACAGACACCGCCAGCCAAGCGCCATCCACACACATCGCCAGCCAAGCGCCATCCATGCACATAGCCAGCCAAATGCTATCAATGCACACAGTCAGCCAAAAAATATCCAAGCACACCGCCAGCCAAGCGCCACCCACGCACTCCGCCAGCCAAGCGCCAGTGCCACACACTGCCAGCCAAGCAGGGCCAGACTAGGAACAGCAACCAGTCCTGGCAGATTGCTGCTCGACCGGCCCTGCTGGGGGGGGAGGGGCATGCTAGTAAAAAGCACCGCTCCTGCTTTTGTTACTGGGGCTCGATATTGCAGCACTGCTGCAAAACCGGCTCCCAGTGACAAACCGCCCCCACGGCCAAAAAACTGACCCCCACCCCTCCGGCCTACCGGATAAACATCCGGTGCCCGCTACGGCCAGTCCGGACCTGCAGCCAAGCACCATCCATGCACACAGCCAGCCAAGCCCCAGTCCATGTACACCACCAGTCAAGCACCACTCCACACACACCACCAGGCAGTCCCCAATCTACACACACAGTCATCAAGCACAAATCCACCCATACCATTAGCCAACTGCAGGTCCACACACACCGCCAGCAAAATGCCAGCCAAAGGTCAGTACACGCAGACCGTCAGCCAAACTCCAGTTTACACACACTGCTTTCTAGAGGTTTTCTGCCCCCGCTTGGGTGCAGATGAGAAGTAAATATCACTGAAACAGCCAAAATGTATGCCTGAAAAAAAGGGAGTGACCCTTGCCTATGGGGCTTCTCACTGGCATGCCCATAAACATATCTCTGGTGCCTAGTGGGCTTTCTGCCGCCCCAGCGGAGGGGCATATAGGGAGCTATTACCCTGATCTTCCTTCTGAGGGGAGGCAAAAAGCCTTTTTTGGCAGTGGGGGCATTAGCATGTCCATTCTAGGCAGCCCCCACCCCTACAGATTATAAAAAAAATCCCTGGTGCCTAGTGGGCTTTCTGCCCCCCCCAGAGGGCAGATCAGGGGCTATTGCCCCATCTACCTCTGGGGGAGGCAGAAAGACTGGAATTTTTTTTTTAGGGGGGGGTTGGGGCATAAACATGCCAATTTTGGGCAGCCCACTCTCCTATATACATAAAAAAATCCCTGGTTCCTAGTGTGCTTTCTGCCCCCCCCGGGGGAGAGATTGGCGAATACTGCCCCCATCTTCCCCCCAGGGGGGCAAAAAGACTAATTTTGCGGGGTGGGGGCATTGGCATGCCCATCTTTGGCAGCCCCCACCCCTAAATCAAATTTTTAAAAACCCTGGCTTTTAGTGGCCTTTCTGCCCCACCTGGGGGGCAGATTGGGGGCTACTGACCCATCTGCCTGCCAGGGAGGCAAAAAGACTGGAATTTTTCTGGGGGGTGGGGGCATTGGCATAACCAACTTGGGCAGCCCCCACCCATAAATCATATAAACAAAAAAAAATCCCTGGCTTTTAATGGGCTTTCTGCCCCCCCCGGCGGGCAGATCAGGGGCCATTCCCTCCAACTTCCTCTGGGCGAGGCAGAAAGACTGGAATTTATTTTGGGGGGTTGGGGCATTAGCATGCCCATTTTGGGCAGCCCACTCATCTATATACATAAAAAAAATCCCTGGTGCCTAGTGCGCTTTCTGCCCCCCTGGGGGGAAGATTGGGGGATACTGCCCCCATCTGACCCCCAAGAGGGCAGAAAGACTTTAATTTTGCGGGGGTTAGGGCATAGGCATGCCCATCTTGGGCAGCCACCACCCCTAAATGGAATGAAAAAGAAATCCCTGGCCTCTGGTGGGCTTTCTGCCCCCAGGGGGCAGATTGCGGACTACTGCCCCCATTTGCCCCACAGGGGGGGCAGAAAGACTGATTTTGCCCAATTCATTTTGGGGGGAGCAAAGGCCCTTGCCCAAGGGGCCACTCCCCCCTTCCTGGTGCCTAGTGGGTGGATCCTTGCTTGGGGATCGCCCTCCTGGGGACATCCCCAAGCAGGGATCCACTAAGGAGGGGTACCGTTGAAAAGGGGGGATTCTCCCCTTTCCAACGATACTTCTTTTGACTTTCTACGTGCTCAGGGGGCTGAGATAACCCCCTGAGCACGTAGAAAGCGAAACTGAAATGATCCTATCTGCTCATTTCAGTTTTGGTTTCACTGAAATGACGTCAGTGCGACGTGCGCGATGATCGTCATTTCAGGGCAACCAACTACACAGCCTCGGGAGCTGGGGAAGCTCTTCCCCATCTCCCGAGATTGTTGAGGGGAAAAGAAATCCCTCTGGTACCCACACCAGAGGGATTTCAGATGCCAAGTGCGAGGACAGCCGGGAGCCGTCCTGCGCACACGCCCACCGTGGCTCAGGACAGCTCCCGGCCGTCCTGAGCACAGAAGGGGTTAAGTGCAAACGCAAGTCCTATTCTCACCGCTGACAACCAATGTTCGAAATATGGGTCTCCAGTTGGCATACCAAATAGGTATCCATCCTTCTAGTCAGGGTCAGGGGATTACACTACTATAATAACTCCTGATCACCACCTTGGTAGCTTGGCACGAGGAGTCAGGCTTATCTCAGAGGCAATGTGTAAAGGATTTGCTCTTAACACACAGTAATACAGTGAAACCACTACAAAAGGACACCACACCAGTTTTAGAAAATTAGCCAATATTTATCTGTGTAAAACAAGACCAAAACAATAAAAATCAAACATACAGTAATAAAGATATGAATATTGCAAGAATAGTCTTAAAGTGCAGTTCCTTGAAGTTGATAGCTCCGTCTGAGGCTATCACAGATTTGTGAACACACAAATCCAACAGTTCAGACTGACCGCGAGGTCACGGCCCAGCTACGGTGTCATTAATACCAGCAAACTGTACCTTGGAAATGCAGGGCGTCATGGATTTGGCGTTGAGCTTCGAAGAGGCAGCATCGGCAGGCGCCGCTTCCGTAGGTCGGTGCAGGAGTTGTCGGGCCCTTGAAGTCATACTTGTTGCAGATTAAACTCCATGGGATTGAAGTCAGGAGCTCTGACGTCACTGCCTTCGGGGCTGTGAAGCAAAGTGGGATGATGCGAATTGCGTTGCCTACAAGTCCTGGTGCAGGCAGTGGCTCGGTGACGGCATCCAATGTCGTTGGTAAGAGCAGGGCTGGGATGTGAAGCATAGCAATGCATCGTACAGTGTCCACAGGTCTCAGGGCAGGCAGCAGTGTCATCGTTGCTGAATCGCTGTCATCTGTAGAGCCAAGGTTGAGATGCGAAATGGGGTGATACTTCGTACAGTGCTCACAGGTCACAGTGCAAGCAGCGGCATCGGTTGACGATGCTGGAGTCAATGCACTCACGTCAGTGGACCAAGGCTGTGGTGTGGGATGGGGCAATGCTTTGTGTACCTCACGAGCAGTAGGCCACAGTGCAGGCAGCAGCTAGGGTGTCGGCATGGATCTACGTCGTCGGTAAGGCCAGGCGGTGATGTGAAGTAAGGCAATGCGAAGTTCAGTGCCCACAGGTCACTGTGCAAGCAGCTGCTCAATGATGCCATCAGGCGGCGATGTCCGGGAGACCAGGGTTGCGGTGCGAAGCGGGGTGATGCTCTCTGTGGTGCCTTCAGGTCACGGAGCCGGCAGCTGCATTGTTGATGGCGTCATAGTGGTTTTTCTTCTGTTGCAGCACAAAATACACAGTTCCCAGTGCTGTTGGCAGATGAAGTTGAAGTCTTTGATGCTCCTGAGACTTCCAACAGGAGGCAAGCTCTTCTTCAAGCCCTTGGAGAAACTCAGGCAATAAGCTGCAGAAAATTTAGTCTAGTCCTTTCACTGCCCAAGACAGAAGCAGCAACTGCAGGCGATCCCAACAAATCAACACACAACAAAGGGGCAGTACTCTTCCTGGCAGCTCTTCTTGGCAGGTCCTTAGTCCAAAAGAATTCTAAAGTTTTGGGGTTGTGGGTATAATACTTATACCCCTTTAACTCTTGGAAACCTTTGTTCAGAAAGTCTCTCTGGCTCAGCAAAACAAGTACTGTTGTCCTTGTTCCAGCCACACTGCAGCATTGTGCAGAGCAGCAACAGCCTATTAAGGTGCTACTAACAACTTCTCCCACCACTCTAGACAAAAATGGCGCATCAGTATATGCAGGGCATACCTCAGCTCCCTTTGTGTGAGTCTCTGGAGTAACTGCACAACCCAGCCCCTGTCAATTAAATACTAGATGTTAATTCCACAAGCAGGCAGAGGCACAGGATGGTCAAGCAAGAAAATGCCCACTTTCTAAAAGTCATGAAATCAGGGGCGTCGTCACGCCCCCTAGACAAGATGCACTGCGATGCAGAAAAATTGCAAAAATCAACAGACAAATCCATATTTTTAAACATAGTCTCAATGTTTTATCCATTTTCTCCATGTGTTTTTCTCATTCAAAGTAGGAACAGCATAACTCCTCGCTTTACATGACAGGAATTGCCCCTCCAGGCGTTATTCGTGACATATTGAAGTACGCTGCGAGTCCCGGGTTACCCAATGCATTTCGGCCGTGAATGGCCCTTCGTCAGGGGTAACTAGAACATAAGGAGAGCCTATGAGACGTTAAGAAGGACGACATGCCACAGAAACATGACTCATGTTATTAATCTACAATTTAGTGGCAAATCCAAAACCATGCTGAGCTGAGCGCAAGGTTCAAGTCATACGAATTGTGCACACACCCTCCATTCATACCAAAAGTGCTCTGTGCGTCAATGAGCCAAAGAGAAACCAAACGGAAAAGAGAAAAGACGTGAACGAGACGAACCCGAAAATACACTGTGTATGTTTACCTAAATTGATCACGCTTCGTGTGAAACAGAGAATCCCAGCTCCATTCCAGTGCTGAAAGCAACTAAAAAACAAAAGGACAAACAAGCAAACCAAAAACAGAAACCCATACACCTCCACCCACTCCAGTGTGACCCTTCGCTCACCATAATAACTCTGTGTGTTTCAAAAGCAGTCACATGGCTGCTATCGTCAGTTTACGAGAAGTCAAGGAGGTGGTGCGAGAAGCGACCTCATCGTGAATAAACCCAAAAGAACGCCTGTGTGCAAATCTATACCTTCTGGTGTAACACGTGACCATGACCCCACCCAACAGAAAACATGAAAAAAATACTACATCCACTAAACATAAATATATCATTAAAACTAGCGCAAAGAATAAGGATCAACGTACAGATAACAATAAAAAGCCTAATTAAATTTATACCGTGCCATGATAAAAACTGTGCCAAATAAAATTACATGTCTAAATATACACAATCCTCTAACATTGACGAAGTGCAAAGCTGTTGAAATACGATATTATGTCCAAATATATCATCTCTGTGTAGAAATGAACGTCCTTGACTGCTGTTACACTATACTGGTGTTGACCAAAAGACTCTCTCAGAGACCCCAAGAGTCCTACTAGATGGTCTTTTTCTTTGTAAAAGTGGCATTTTCAAACACACAACTTAAAAACCACCTTTACTAAAAGATGTGTTATTCAATTCTGAGCTCAGGGAACCTAAACTTCATTTCTCCATCTTGTCCCAATTGTCCCGATTGAAAGTTACACTTGTAAAAATGTTACTAGGCAGCTCCAATGATCACTTATGGGAAAGACAGCCTTTCCATATTGAAAAAAGAAATGCATAGTATTTCACGATCAGGACATGTAAATCATACCAGCACATCCCCTACCTTTCACATACACTGCACCCTGAGGCTACCTTGGGCCTACCTTAGGGGTGACTTAAATGTGATAAAAGGGAAGGGTTAGGCCTGGAAAGTGGGTGCACTTGCCAGGTTGTCATGACAGTTAAAAACTGCATGCGCAGACACTGCAGTGGGACGTCTGAGACACATTTGAAAGGCTACTCGTGTAGGTGACACAATCTGTGCTGCAGGCCTGCTAGTAGCATTTGAATTACATGCCCTGGGCACCCACAGTGCAATTTACTACAGACTTACCAGTAAATCAAATATGCCAATCATGGAGAACCAATCATAACACAATTTACAATAGGAGCACTTGCACTTTAGCACTGATTAGCAGTGAAAAAGTGCACAGTGACACTAAACCAACAAAAACAAAGTCCAGCATACCATCAAAAACAGAAGGTAAGAAAGCAAAAAGACAGGTGAAACACACCAAAAGATGCAAGATCTAACAGTTATCATGTAGTGCAAAGCATGTAAAAAGTCACTGTTTAAAAAAATGACAATTTTAAACGTGTAAGTCAAGATGGACAGTTTTGTGCACGGGTCCTTTGAATTCCACAACACCCACTCTTTGGCTGGAGGGGAACTTTTACTTCAAACTACACTTAAGCATATCCTAAAATTTAAACGTAAAATATATGTAAGCTTAAAATTATAAAAAGGAATATAATAATGCACTTTAATAATGCTGGAAACAAAAGAAGCCAAATTGAGTTAGAGTACTACTCCTGCAGCATTAAATGCATTAACTATGTGGTGCACAAGTTCTCCAAAGTGTTGAGGGAGGTTAATGTGTAATAGCGATTGTATTTCAGTAAAGACCTTGAAACTTGGAGATTAAACGACTCTTTAGCAGATGTTAACAACACCTCCTTCTGAAATAATAAGGATTTCAGTCTGCTCAGTTTGTCACGGTTTACATTGATAATAACTAATGAAGGCCATACTGTTGCTTCCCAGACTGTACGTGCAGGTGGAAATAACACGTTAATACAGCAAGTCACACACCTGGAAACCATCACCACATATGGTACTCCTGGTTTCATCCCACAACAGCCTTGGTCGGACAATATCAAATAGCTTTCATTTTAAAGCAATTTCAATGCTACCTGAGTCAAAGCAGCTGGGTTACCATTCAGACAACGTAATAAGTTGGCCACAGACACATTACATGCGCCGCAAAGCATGATCTCTTTACAAATGAGAGAATAGCCAAATGAAGTTTTGAATTTATTTCCACTGAGAAATACCTTAGTTTCCCCAATCCTACATTGGTAATCTAAAGGCAGGACCCATATCACATGTACAAATCTCCCCCCAACACATCATAACTACCCGCTTGAAGAAATTTCTAACGTGAGGTAAAGTGAAACTTAGAAATTGGCAGCGCGATAAATCCATGAATTAACCATACGACAGATGGTGGTTGACAATTTCTCCAACTGCTCAATGCTTAACATTGTGTAAATTGAGCCTTTTTTTTCCATTACTATCTATGAGCGTGTTAAATTATAAGGCAAAAATAAATCAGTCACATACAGGTATTTCCAGGACACACAACTAGATTCCAAAGTCTTCAATGTTCAGCTAAACTGCATAATCGATCTAAGCTGACTTTACCCGTATTATAAGAGGGACACGTCACTTTGTATGATATCAATTGCTAAGGACACAATGTTATTATGAGGCTGAATCCTAGTTGATAATGTGGTCATGCGATTATCAATAACAGCCATTGTCTTTTCTAAATTAGCCCTGTAAATTTCTCTACCAGCACGGTAGGTTCTTGCTGGGAAACTTTCCACAGTTTACTGTAAATGGCATATAGAAAGCGTTTATGATGTGGTGATCTAGGACCTAACAAGAAGTCCTGTAAATCCATGTAATCAGAAGGGAGAGATAAGTGTTTTATAACTGCATTTAAATTGGAATGTTGTAACCATTCCTGGCATATCTTTTACACACTGTAGGTGGTGACCACTCCAGAGTGTTGTGTCTGCAGATATCGCAAGTCTGGTCTGTTTGCTTTGAAACACTTCGTGTTGCCTAGAAAATGTGCATGACAATCTTTAATGTCTAATGGCCCCACTAGCCTCCCATCTGAAACGGAATGTGAAGAATTGTATGTAGCAATCTGCATCATTTTATTAAGGTGTTTCTCAGTGTAATTTGTAAACTTTTGCCAAATATCAAAACATGTAATAGTGGGAATGTTCGGCGTATTCCCGTAATTAATTTCAGCCAAACCCAGGCATGTTGTTGGCTGTACTGTTTAGTCAGAAAAATCATTAGTTTTGTTATTAGACATGCTCTAAGCTGCTTTGCCCTGGACTGGCCAATCTTTTGTCCTCCAAACAGATTTCATATCAATGTTGTCTTTTTAAATTTCATAACCTTGTTCAGATAATTGAGAAATAAAGGAAGCTGAATAAAAGAATTTCGTTTAGGTCAGCATATTTTTCCTCACTGGTGAAGAGGAAAGTTTAAAATAATAAGACACTGCGTCTACAGGGTAGTTGCTAGAAAAATATGCAAACTTCTGAATGTATGTTTTTGAGCTACCCACTGGTGGCATTGGCTAATATTCCATTGTGTAAAATTAAAAAATGCACATGGAGTACTAGCTCTGTGTAAATAATTATGTGCATAATGATAACAGAACATTTCCCCACAATTAGAAGATGTACTACACATTTTTTCAGTCTCAAAGACAGTGTAATATTCTAATTCAGAAAGCAAAGAAGTCACTGTGTTTACATCCCAATCATCAGAAAAGCTGCCAGGAGTAATTACATCACTCAATGAAATTTTGAATACATAAGAAACCTGAAAAATATCTGTAGGACCAAAAATGTTAAATGGGACCTTTTCCCTATCAATGCCATCTGGGACAGGAAATGCAGAACCATTCACAAGGTACAGGTCTCTTTGCAATTTATGTGATGAAGAATGAGGATTCAATACCTCAGCTACCAGTTCAACAGCAGAGCATTTTGGGAGATAATGTCCCTTTAGGAGCAAAAAGAAAACTGTCACAAATCCAATCCATGCGAAAAGGAAAAGTAATGAAATGGCAATCCAAATATAAATCCAAGGTGGAATCATTTAAGTCTGATTTAGCCAAAAAATAAATGCACAAATCTCATGCAATGGTGTTTCTGACTAATCTGAAGAGTCATCAATGTGGGTAAAATAACCAGAGGCAGTCTGTGCAAAAACATGGACCTCACGGGGAAGTGGAGGACTGGTAAAATCCTCCAAAGGTGGATCATAATAAACAATTTAATTGCTAGAAATGGAAGTCAAAGACTGTGAGTTCACATATGGTGAGTGTGATGTGTTAGCAGTAGTAACAGGAAGTAGTAGAACTTTAGTATCTGATATCCCACGCCAGGGAGTCAAAAGTTCTGTATTATTTAATGCTTTTAGTGGTATTTCCCGTATTGTAGTGAGAGAAGACAGGTAACTACTCAGGATCCCTCATGACCAACTCTTTAGGACTGGACACATGGTGTTGTTTATAAGGTCAATTGAGACAAATCTTTTGTTTTTACAAACAGCAAGGGGTGGCAAAAGAACTGTTCTGGTATCTTTAACTGCCAGGACTGACACTGTTGCTCTGTAGGATGGGCCAAACTCCTTCTTATCGACAATCTTTTATCAAACTAGATCCCCAAACTTTGGAATCCAGACAGGAGTTGCTGGTTGTTCCTTTACTTCTTCAGATGCAGAACATTTCAGTTGTTCATTCGAATGGTCATCTTGGAAGTCCCTGAGTACCTGTAAGACAGCCAAACATTTATTGATGTCAAAAGGCATACCTGCCACCACTGTACCAGGATTATAAAAATCTGAAACACACATCTGGATGCCGAACAGGACCTCATAGGGAGTCCTGCCACCCATTGATCATCTAGGCAGATAAGTTGAAGCTCTCTGGACTGCGTACAGCAGATGGATCCAACTATGACTTGAACCTAATACTCTAGCTGTTAAAGACTGCTTTAAGTCATGGTTTTTCCCCTCCACTATCAAATTTCCCTTAGGATGATAGAGGGAGTAATAATGCACAGCAAAACCCAGGATGCCCTAGAGGAAAAGGCTGGTCCGTGCATATGTCCAGATGAAGAGTTGCAGATCTTTTAGAACAGTTCAAGCTGCAGCCAATCGCTGTGGCCACAACCACAGAGATGCAGAACATGAATCCACTGCTAATAGAATGTATTTAATGGAACCATCGGAGTTTAGTGGTCCACGGTGGTCAAGACACACATAAGCCAGGGGTTTGTTGGAAGGCAGGAGAGGTGTCTGCTGTGGGCATGGTGTGGTAGAGGGTAAACAACATTTACAATGCATTGTTTACAACACAAGCCATTACAATGCAAGTCGTTCCAACGACGTGTTGTTATATTGCATGTCATTACAACGCAAGTCGTTACAACGACTTGCAGTAGGGGGCAGAAAGTGTTGGATTTGTAGGATTTTCAATCCAACACCTTCCCTACTGTTGCACACACTGGAGTTGGAATAGTAAATTTTACTATTCCAAACTCCAGCGCCCCCCTACAGCAAGTCGTTGTAAATACTTGCATTGTAATGGCATGCGATGTAACAACGCGTTGTTGTAATGACTTGCGTTGTAATGGAATGCTTTGTAAATGCATGCGTTGTAACGAGTTCTATTCGTGGAAGAGGCTATTATTTGTTGACAAATACACAGCTAGACATACTGTTTAGTCTATTTGTATAGACCATGCCACCAGTAGCGTTGCTGTAGTAGTGAAACTGTAGCCGCCACACCTGCATAGGCAGAAGCTATCCCCTCATGAGCAGCTTTGATTAATGTAGCGTATGGTCTGAATTTGGTATCACTCGATACCCTACTCCTGCATAAGAGCAAAAAGTATGCTTTGCTCACGCAATGCGTAGGAGTATTTTGCTGGATATTCCTTAGGTAATGAAGTGCCACCACATTAAGTGGTAATAGCTACCACGATTTCTCCATCCACTATTGTAAGGGAACAAGTAATTGCAGCTAAGACAGCAGTCTGGACTTCATCAGCCAGTGAATTCCCAGCAACGTGGATTCCAACACGTTGGTGACTTAATGCATGAATTACATGAGCCTGTGGCAAACATTCTTTTAAATGTGCCACCTTTTCTCAAAGCAATTTATGCTTGATAGTATTCTCTTTTGAGTCTCTGAATTCATTCAGGAGCGAATACTGTAAGTGTTCATTGAAAGACTGGACACAATAATATGAATCACATTTTACGTGTGCAGAATTCAGGATCGGTATTTTCTAGTGCCAGAATTAGAGAACTGAGTTCAGCCAGCTGTGCAGTACAATCTCTTAGGGATTGTGTAAAGGTTTTTTGAGGCTGGAAGACTCCATCTCACATCACTCCACGTGCCACTGCGCAAGCGGCCGAGTATTGTTGTTTAATTCCAACTGTGGGCTGGGCTGAGCCATCAGTGTAGACAATGAAGTCGTACTGGTCATGAGACAAAACGTCATTGGGCACAGGGTATTCGTGTTCATATTGAAGGAATCCTTGTGTTTGCAGTGTAGGGTCAAATACATATTCTACACCGGGAGCTAATAAGGGGGTGGCCCACTGTATACCGCTAGTATGGAAATCCTTTGCGTTAGGAATGCTGGCCTTTGTGACAGCCTCTAAGGCTGGAATGGGAGTACCCACAATTATGCACTTTCCATGAGCCAATGATCTTTCCTTTATAACAGCAGTCTGAACTGCAGTCACTATTTTTCAGTAGACGTAAAATACATTTCTGCATTTGAATATAAATGCAATTTATATGCAATCGGTACTGCAACACCTACATTGAAAGTGATATTTGTGTAGTCTGTAGTACCCACAATTATGTGGATCACCAAATTTGTGGTCTTAACATGTGTGTAAATGTTTAGATGCAAGCATGTCAGTTTGCAATGTCCTCATAGTCTGTGTATGTTTTGGTGTTGAATGTGTGCTTGAAAAGTCTGGATGTATTAAACCATTAAATGGTTTCACCCACTGTGCATAGTCTGGAATGTATTTTCTACCACAATTGAGAAAGCCCAAAGTGATTATAGCTTTTTCTTGTATTTGGTGGTTATAGCAGTGCACATTTCACCTAAGAAATGTGATGCTAAGCTTTTGCCTTCATTTAATAACCCATATCCCAAGAAAAGGACACTAAGATCAGCAATTTTTGTTTTCTTGAAATAGAATTTTTAGCCATTTTCTGCAAATTCCATGACAATGTGCTCTACTCTGGCTAGATGTGTGTTTAAGTCATAATCCATAAGTTATGTCATCAACATAGGACAATGCTTCGGAGTCAATTTCTTTTAGAATTTATCTAACACAGGCCGAGAACAAGCCTGGGCTGCTCTTATACCCCCTGAGGCAGTCGTCAAAATCGTTTTACTGATTGCAGCCCTGTAAACACAGTTTAATCCCATCTCACCATATTTAATGAATGGAATTTAGCAAAAGGTCAAAACTATAGTGGGATGATCCTTTTAAAGGTTCAAGCTTTAACAACCTACAGAGAAAAACAGGGGTTACTTATTTAGCTGAAGAGGATTATTCCCTAACACCACAGACGTCTCCATATAAGGTGATTAGCGGCTTTGGACACATATATGAACTACTCAGGATACCCATTAAATAAGTACCTGACCTATAATATAGGTGGCACCATATTGTATGGTTCCTACTAATTAAGTAGGACTGTGTTTCTGGACAACATAAACGTCAATTATGGGGACTGAGGCAACTCGTATATTCAGGGTATGTTGACCCAATTCCTGACTATCTTACAGTGCGCCATTTGGACTCCTAACCTGACAGGTCACTGGATGGTGTCTGCAACCTCAGAACATGACCACTCTAATTCGCTCAAGGAAAACCTGGAAACAAATCTACCTATTCGTTATTGCTGAAGCATGCCTGAAGGGGGACATAAGAAATACACATATTGACATTTCAAACATTTATTGAAGCAATTGTATTCTTGTGTGCAAAAACATGAGCTGGAATTAGTAGTAGAAGAAGAGAAACATATTTACCAACATTACAAGAATGGTGAAAAAGATGAATAATTCAACAATCCTAACTGTACAGGGACTATATGAGTTTTATATGATTATATGGATATCTGTCATATTGATACTCCTACCTAACGCTACCTATATCATGGAAAGCATTGTGAGAATACATTCTGGCAAATCACTTGAAGCAACCTAACTCCCCATTACCTGTGTCGTACCATAAAGCCAGTCTGGTGTAGGACAGTGACCTTTCTTTAAGAGATTGGAGTCAGCAGGGCTGGATCTCAGTCATGGTCGAGAGTTCCAGGATAATCCATTGAAGTGCTCCTCTGAGGAACTTGCCTAAGAAGCAGTTTGAATAATAAAAGCCTGGTCCCATTCGCACTGTGTCAGAGATGCAATGCTGATGTGTGTCTTTGTCTTTCCGATTCAGAGCTGTCCCCAAATGGATAACAAAATGCAAGAGCAGTGTGCTCATTGTTCTTGTAGCCTTGAACAGAGTGTACAAGTGTCACAATAAAATGCTTACGAAGAAATGTGCTAGCAAGCAGAACACTTTCTCAGTATGTTATCATGTACGTTCAAAGCATGTAAAAAGTCAATGTCTAAAAAGATGCCAATTTTAAACGTGTAAATCAAGATAGACATATTTGTACATGGGCCCTGTTGAACCCCACAACATCTATTTACATGTACTTCCTAAAAGAAAATGCTACAACTTGGAAAAGTGATAAACTGTCAGAAAAAATACAACTATCACGAACCAGCAAAAAGATATAACAAAGTAAGTATACATAAATTATAAAAAAATATATATGCTCACCTAAATAGCAAATGAATATAAACCTAACAAACTTAACCTCTACAAATTAACAACAAATTAACATTTAAACTGAAACGTTCTTTTCATCCAACAGAAAAGAAAGCACGTGCTCCACATTAGCTCCACATTTTATTCACCCGCAACAGAAAAGCTTCAAAACAATGTGAAACATCTAAAAAGAACATACATGTGAGTATACAAAATAGAAGTAGTTGCATAATTTTACATGTACATAACAAATGTACAAACTTTAAAATATTGTATATATTTACTAACTCTGCTCTGCCCACGAAGTTTGTGGACTTTTAGCAACTCCACGTTCTGCGTAGAACGCGGAGTTGCCGGAAAACTCTGCACTCCGCAACGGAGCGGATATTTTTTTATGTTTGCATGCCCAAAATGCGTTTTTGTGTGCGCGGGAGCGACTTACCGGGTGCCTGCGATCGCCAACGAGATTTCCCATCCGTTCGCGAGTGCCACAAGATTTGCTAGGTTGCTGCGTGCCATCGGACTTCCGTTGGAAGTTTTGTGAAGATCGCGATCCCGAACACGCAGAAATTTTCCAGGCCTCCTGCTTGTTGTTGTTGTGAGTGACCATGTGGCTGGTGGCCATTTTGTGGTGGTGGTAGTTAGTGTGCTTTTGCCATAGACCTGCATGTCTTCTTCCCTTTCTACTGTCGGTGTCCCATGGCGCTATAGCCTTCAAAGACAAAATGTCACTATGGCTGGTCAGAGCTTAATCTGCCTGCTTCCGTAAAGTTTTCTTCTTTCCTTCTTCCACTCCGCATGTGCAAATTCACAAGGAAGTCAACTTGACATCTCAAAAATGGATACTTAAAGCACGATTCATAGCATACTGCCTAAAGGCCAAACCAGCATGGGAAAACTCATTAAAGAAACACATCTGGCTAATGATAAACAAACCTGGGTCATCTTGGCATAATTTCCTTAGTCATTCAGTTGAAACATTGGAAGCCCGTAAAATATGGGCCGCCCCTATACCCATACCGGCGGCAGCAAAACGTTTAATAAAACAAGCAAAAATAACGTTAGTGGTCAATGATGCAACAAGCTTGAAAAAACTAAAGCACGGAAGCTGGGCTTTAAAATTATACAATAGCAGAGGCTTACCATACTATCTGTCCTCCCCCCTAAAGCTGAAAACGAAGTACCAACTAATGAGGCTACGATTCGGCTTGATCCCCCTTTTGGCATACAAGTATGGACAAGGTTATAAAGAAATGGTCGCCAAGCAGTGGCGTGCTTGTGGGGGGGATGAATAATCGCTAACTCATATATTATGTATTTGACACTGCGCCCATTAAGAACTTATTGGCTTCGCTCCATCTGGCGCATTTTAAATATTCAGACATGTCAGGATGCCCTGGTTGAATGTTTGAAGGGCGATTCGGCACAGTTGGCAGCACGCTTTATGAAATTTCAAATGGCTGTAAAGGACATTTTGACTTCCGAAAAATCTATAGAACTATAATGTTCAACCCACCATCATCAGTTTTAATCCTTTTTATTGTAAATGCCTAAATTAAAAAAAAAAAAAATATATAGATTGTTACGTTGCTATATTTTACCTTCAACATTGAAACTTATGCACTTTATTCTGTACCTCATCAACCGCGATTGTAATGATTTTAATTAATTGTGCAATAAAAATGTTTTGTTTCCTTCTTTGTTCCTCTTGGCATATTGCATCTTGTTGTGGCCTGCCTGACCATGTGGCTGGCAGCCATTTTGTGAAGGAAGACAGTGTGCTTTTGCCATCAGCCTGCATTGTCTGTCTTCCCTTTCTTGTTGTTGTGGCTTGGCCATGTGGCTGGCGGCCATTTTTTGTGAAGGCAGCCAGTGTGCTTTTGCCACTGGCCTGCATTGTCTGTCTTCCCTTTCTTGTTGTTGTGGCCTGGCCATGTGGCTGGCAGCCATTTTGTGAAGGGGCAGCCAGTGTTCTGCATTAGGCCTGCATGTATTTCCTTTGTTCCTCTTGGCTTATTGCTACTATCCATTGTCAGCTGCAGCTCCCTGAATGCTGAATCCCACGTGCTGCACAATGCCAAACCGGGTCCGTTACATTTTGTATTTTTGTTGTTGTTCTTCTTTCCTATCCTTCCTGAGTGTATTGTACACTAGTACACTAAGCATGAAAGCCCTTGTTGTTGTCAAAGTCTTACAAATGGCTACACTGTATTGCTATGTTTTTTTAATAACTGAGGTATTACATTTTATAATATTAATAACACTAACAAGTGTGACCACACACTAAGTTATATATTATATTTGTTTGTTTGTACTAGTAGTAATTGAACCACAACAATGAAAGCCATGTTTCACTGATGTTCTTCTTGCTTCTTTGCTTTTAGGTGCACAAAAGAGGAGCAGACAACATCACCCATTGTACTGCCATACAGAAGTCCTGCTGCGCACGACGTCACGTGACGTGTGACCACAGCCATCTCTTCTACTTGTGCCACTGTGTGCTGCTGACATCTTCAAGATGGCCCCAAAGAAAGGTACCAGGTCCAGTACCAAGAATGTTGCCAGTGAGAAGAAGGCACTGCCACTTACCATGACCTGTGTGTCGCCCAAGACCTTTTTTGGGAAACCAAAAATTGCGCCTGCAGCAGCGGTGTCCGGGGAGCAAGCTGGGAGCAGCACCCCAGCATCAGTGGACCCACCCCACCAACCTAGGCCAAAGCCCATGTCTGTCGCAGAGGCTGCCAGTCTAATCATGAGTCCAACGCCGACAAGTAGTGATGTTGAAATTGACTCATCGTTATCGCAAAGTAGTACCCAACTACTGCAGGAAACTCAGATAAGTGGGCAACAACAGCCGCAACCACCGTTCCAATAGTAGTTGTTCCTGGCGAAGTAGGGGCAGTTCAGGAGATCGAGCTTCCTGCAGAGGAAGAAGAGCAAGCCACTCTTTCAGAAGATCCATTGTCTTCCAGATCCCAGCAAGGAAAAGGAGGGTTAGTCCATCAATTTCTTCTGCAAGCCGCCCTTCTGATGATCTAGACGCCACTTGGAAGCCACCTCAGTCTGAGAGTGAGACACGCCACGAGACAAGGCTAGGGAAAAGGAAGGTTCCAGAAAGCCTTAGAGTTATGGAGGTAGATGTAGAAGAGGAGGATGATGATGAGCCAATCATAATGGACATTAGTCCCGCCCCAGTGGAGACCGACATTGCCCCAACCCAAATTGCTGTGAGGGATGTGGCACGGATACCACCAACACAGATGATACCACCAACACCACCTCCAGCTTCCATATTTTCCCGGCAGCAACCTACATCCACCACAACCACCGCAGTAGTAGTAGGTACTGCAGGGAGTCAAACGTCATGCCCACCTACTACCAGTTCATCCGACATTGCAAGTGGCATCAGAAGCGCCAGAAAATTGACCGCCCCAGTTTGGGATTTTTTTTCCGGTTAGCAAGAAGGAGGTGAACATTGCTATATGCTCCATTTGTGGACAAGGTGTTACTCAGGGTAAGCTTGTTACAAACTATCGTACCAGAGGCCAAACAACCCATCTGAGAAAACACCACTTGATCCAGTGGGATGCGCACCTTAGTGGCCCAAAAACTGCTCCCATTGTTGTTTGAGGGGATGAAGAAGTAGAAGATCCGATCACGGTGGAAGGTGAACAAGAGGGAGACATTTTCTCTGGTTTACAAAGCAGCCCTGTCCCCAGCAGTGCAGTAGTACCGCCCACATCCTCATCAGCAACATCGCAATGGCACAAGAGTCAGGCTGAGACACCAAAGGGTCCAAGGCAAGCGAGTACCGCAACGAGAAATCGTGCATTGAGCCTAACATCTGGCGTCAAGAAGTCACCTGCATCAGTGGCACCAGAAAAGAAAAAAATCCAGGGTACCATTATCAGCATGTTAGGTCGGAGGGGCAGTACAAATGCAACCACCCAACAGCACGTTTAAACAATGCAAAGCTGGCTAAAATGTTAGCGCCGGACCTCCTCCCTTTTTCTTTTGTGGAAGGGGTGGGTTTTCTTGAATTTGTGGCAGCCATCTGCCCGAAATGGAAGGTTCCCAGCCGGGCCTATTTCGCCAGAGTTGCTGTTCCAGCACTACATCACGACGTGCTTGAATTGCTTGGACAAGCTTTGCATCAGAGTGCTGTTCACAGTATCCACCTGACAACAGACATGTGGACCAGTTGCCAAGCCACTGATTACATGTGCATCACTGCAGACTGGATCTCTTTTGTGGGGGTTAGAGAAAAGATATCTGCAACAGGTGTTGTTTACACTGCTGAGATTTTTAATGCCGCTCGGAAACATGCAACTGTAGCCATGTTCGCCATGGAGAAATTTCATACTGCTGCAAACATTTTGGAAGACTTTGGCAGCAAGGTCTTTGAATGGCTGCGGCCAAGAGGGTTTAACATTGTTTTTGTTGCCACGGACAATGGCAGTAATTTAGTTAAGGCCATGGCCGATGGTGGCTATTTCAGGGTCCTGTGTTTGGAGCACTGCATTAACATCATTGTTCAAAACTTTCTGAAAAAAGAAGACCGAGTCACAACTTACACACCACCTACAGAAGAATCTGCACACATTTCAGTCATTATTTTAAAGCCCGGACACAGCTGAGGATCATTCAACGTGATACTAGAATGGCAGTTAAAGCACTCATACAGGGGGTGCCAACACGTTGGAACTCAACTTATTACATGCTTGAACGTCTGTTTGAGCAGTACAGACCAATCAATGAATATGCCATGCAAAGAGGGGATGCTACTGTGAAAGGCATGTTCATTGAGACGGACCAATGGGGGCTAGTTAAATGCCTGGCAGAGATGCTACTTCCTTTCTAGGTCTTCACACGTGAAGTCAGCAAGGAGGACTGTACTATGGGCCAAGCTATACCATTGCTGCACATGCTACAGGAACAGCTGAAGGGGGTGTCTGCAATGTAAGCAGGTGTGGAGGAAAAAAAAGAAGCATATGAGTTGGTGGAGAGCTTAACCCTTTGCTTATCTGAAAATACAAAATTACATTTGTGCCATAATTCTGGATCCACGGTACAAACCATTACTGCACACTTTAATTCCTTTTTCCGACGGGGATGTTGCCAACTACAAAACTTGGATCGCTGTGGAAGCCAGTCATCTAGAAAAAGAACGGGCGGGAATTAGAGGCCTGCAACTCCAGGGCACAACAAGTACTGCAGGGAAGCTGGCTTTTAGGTCTACTTCAGAGCCTGAGGGCAGTGCGGTTGGCTCACAGCAGCCAAAACCACCAACAACACCAAGAACAATATCAACAACAACAATAAGAACAGGAGCATTAGCCCCAAAATCGGCACAGGAATGGTTTCTACAGCAAGGGCTTAAGTCCAGTGCTGAGGCAAAGGCAAAAGAGGCCGAGCAAAGCGGAGCACCCATGGGCATTGAGCGGATGGTCCAGGCCTATCTGGATGACCCAACAGAGGTCTACTTTGATCAAAACCCATTGCTGTATTGGTATGGGAAAGGGCGCCAATGGCCAGTGCTCAGCAGGCTGGAGATAGATTATCTGGCTTGCCCTATTACAAGTGTCTCTTCTGAGAATGTTTTCAGTGCTGCTGGTGCCATTCTTACAGTGAGAAGGACCAGTCTCTCGCCCCAAAATGTCGAGAGGTTAACGATGATCAAAATGAATCAGCACTTTATACCACCTGATTACACCATACCTGAAGTAGCACAGCAGGAAGATGATGACAGTGACTGAGGTCATGCATGTTGTGTGTTAGGTGACCTACTTCTGGGCGAACCACCAGAGTTTGAGGATGAGCTCTACTTCCCTGACAACTAGGCTTTCGAGTCGACTCAAGATACTTTCTTTCTTTCTTTTTGAAGCACAACAAAAAAACATATAGCTGAGAAACATCATTTACTTTATTATTTGTGTGTGTCACTGTCTTTCTGGTTCACAAATCCATCCCAACCGTCTTACTCAATTTATTGCCCAATTGGAGTTGCAACTACAGTCAGTGAAGAAATAACTACTAGTCCACTCCTGACTCTCACTAAAGCCATTTCCCTCACGCCAGACATTGGATGGACAATACAACAAATGTGAAATGTGTGCTTGCCTCCAAACCTGGCCCCTGACTATATATATATTTATTCTGAGCCTAGAGGGACTGCCCCGGAAGAACAGATAAATGATGGCATGCATTGCATGCTGAGGGATTGTTGTTTGTTGTGCATTATATCAACTATTCTGAATCTACACACAAAAAAAGTGACTCAAGTCAATCTTTCCCTTCTTGTTGTTCAATAACAAAATTGTACTACGGCATGCTGTTCCATTGCATTTTTGAGTCGGGACGAGTCTGGAGGACTCAGTCGGGAGTTGGGACACTGTTGGTACAGAGTTGGACACCACACCATACTCGCAGTCAGAGTCAAGAGGATCAGAGATGTTTGATGGAACGAATAACTCAGGGCGTGAAGTGGCTTAAAGGGGTCAACAACAACACCAGACCTACATGTCTGTGTAGTGGTGGTAGTGTGAATGACAGTTGTGCATGGAGCTTTTTGCTTAATTTGGAAAATGCTATGTTGCTGTGCGTGTGTGTGTGCTCAGTGCTACTGCTGTCTAGCTCAAATTCGGAGCTAAGTGGAGGTTGGGTGGGGGGGCTGTTCCTGTTGTTGGAGGTAACTAACTGCCGGAAACAGACATGATTTAGTCATGCCACCTCAGAAAGTCTTCTTGTTGCACTCCTCCTTAATTATGCAGTTTAACTTTTCTCCTTGATTTTTCAATATCCTTTTTGTTTTTCCATCTACAGGCCCTTTACCCAGCGCCATACTGGGAAAAACAACTCACACTTACCTTACCAAACCGCATCCGCCAGGCACCCAAAATTGATGGACGGACAGTCCAAGGAAGGACCAAGAGGAATGTGGAGAGCTGCAACTCCAAATTTGGCAAAAATATAATACAGTAACAGTGTCTTCTTTATTTGATTCTTTATTGCTTTTTCTTTTCAATAATTATGGCTGTGTGTGTTGTTTGTTTGCTTATATTTTACTCCTACAGATATTTTACCTTTATTTTCTATCTTTCAAAGGAAGCCCGGTACAACAGAACATAATGTATGTATTTATGTATGTAACTTGGGTGTCTCAGGGGGCAAACAGGCAATTGCATAATTAACATACTGCCCTGTACTAGTCTAGTACTACTCCTCATCATGCATGCATTTCCTTTTTCTCCCTCAACAGATTTATGATGGTCAGCTGCCAAGATGAATGTGTTGTCCATGTGTAGTGTTTGTCTTTGTCAAACTTTTCCCTCAAATCCCAACCATTCATCAAACCCTAAACCTCTTCCCCCGGGCTGTGAGATTTATATTAAGGTGTGACTAAATTAAATTTACACCAATAATTGATCACACATTTGCTGGGGCGGATGTGGGGAAAGAAACACTAACTCAAGGCAGGGCGAGGATCTTCTTCTGCTCTAAGTATATATATATTCACTGAAAAAACCATAGGTTTCAGGCACGTTATAATTAGAAATTAGCATTTAAAAAACCTTAGAAATTCACTGAAAAAACCATAAGGTTTTAGGGACAGTTATAGTTAGTTGGACATTGCACTCGTACAAAACCCGTGAAATTCCCCCGTTATAGTTAGTTCAGGTAACTATAACTCGCGCCCCGCAATGCACTGCTGATGACGTCACATATTACATCACTCATGACATGGTCAGTGACATCACTGATGACATCACTGATGACATCTCAAATGACATCACTGATGACATCATCCAGTGACTGTGTGTTTCTGTAAAGTTTAAATATTTTTAATATATATAGGGAAAGGCGTATTGAAGAATGAGTGGGTGTATAAGTGTCTGTATGGATGATTTAGTAGGTGCGTGACTAACTCGATAAGTGAGTGATTAAACGTATCTTACTGAATGCATGGGTTAGTGACTAAACTGGGTGAATGTCTGTATCCGTCTGTCTGTTGCTGTGTAAGTGGTGCATGGGTTTGTGAATAGCTACATGAGTGTCTATATGAGTTATTGATTGGTTGTCTGAGTATCTGTATGGGTGCCTGAGTGTTTGTGTGGGTGGGGTGTGTGCGACTCTGTGCATAGATGTGTGAGTGGGTGATTCACTGGGTGGATGGTTTCAAGAGTGCATCTGTGATAGACTGTATGGGTGGGTAAGTGTGTGTAAGAGTGTGTTAGTGAGTGAATGTATGTCCCAGTGGTACATGTGTGAGTAACTACATATGTGAAAGGCAGTATATATGTGTGTTGGAGTATATAAATAGCTATAAGCGAGAGTGTGTGATTGTGAGAGTGACTGTATGGATGAGTGTGTGCTTGTATCAGTGATTGTATAAGAGCGTAAGAATGTGCTAGTATTTGTATGAGTAAGTGAGCTGGTGTGTGTATAACTGTATAGGTGAGTAAATGGCAGTGTGTTTAATTATTTGCATGACTGACTAGGTGTGTGAGTACCTCTATGGATGAGTGGCGGTGTTTGAGTGTCTATATAGGACTATGAGTGCATATGATAGTCCTGTACTGAGTGACCATAAGTATGAGTGACTGTACGGGTGAGTGAGTGGATGTGTGTGTGTAGACCTAAGAATCAGTGAGTGGGTATGTAGTTATTGTTGTTGGAGTGTCTATGGTTTGAGAATGGCAGTCTGTAATTTAGAGTGGGTGTATCAAAGGTTATATTAGGGTGTGAGGAGGTGCATTAAATTCTCACATGGATGATGTCATCAGTGATGTCATTTGAGATGTCATCAGTGATGTCATCAGTGATGTCACTGACCATGTCATGAGTGATGTAATATGTGACGTCATCAGCAGTGCATTGCGGGGGCGCGAGTTATAGTTACCTGAACTAACTATAACGGGGGAATTTCACGGGTTTTGTACGAGTGCAATGTCCAACTAACTATAACTGTCCCTAAAACCTTATGGTTTTTTCAGTGAATTTTTAAGGTTTTTTAAATGCTAATTTCTAACTATAACGTGCCTGAAACCTATGGTTTTTTCAGTGAATTTCAAAGGTTTTTTAAATGCTAATTCCTAACTATAACGTGTCTGAAACCTATGGTTTTTTCAGTGAATTTCAAAGGTTTTTTAAATGCTAATTCCTAACTATAACGTGTCTGAAACCTATGGTTTTTTCAGTGAATTTCAAAGGTTTTGTAAATGACAATTTTTAAATGTATTAATTGTTATATTTATTTTTTTGATACTGATTTACAACATTTTTTTAACTATTTATTTTTAGATATTTTATTTTTTAAATTACATTGTAATTACATTATACATTACATTACAAAATATACTTTCTCAGAATGAATTACTTTAGTTTAAATACTTTGCAAATAGGCAATAGACTTTTAAGTACAGTAGTTACAGTTGTTGCAATGGGCAACACAATTTCAAAAACAAAGCAACATTGAGCTCAATGTGAATTTCTAGTTAAATGCAATTAGTTACTTTATGGATTACTTTTCTAACCACAGGACTGGATCCTAGATCCAGTCCTGGGACATCTCCTGTAAACAGTTGAGTAAAAGCGTTTTGGTTACAGTAGTGATTTTTAAGGAATATTATTGTATTTTAAAAGTTGACACTTAGAAACTTTTTCATATAGAATCACCAATGTTATCCTATGGGAGGAAATTCACTTAGCAGGTAAGTAGTGTTATCGTTACTTTTTCTTACTCAGTGGTGGATCCTGGAACCAGCACTGGTGCATCTCCTGTAAACAGTTGAAAGAATGCGTTTAAGTCACACATGCGATTTTTAAGGAATATTTGTAGTTTGTGAAAATCGACACTTTGAAACTTTTCTGCTGAAAACCAGACAATGGATTCCTATGGAAGGAAATTCAAGTTACTGGTAAGTACGGTTAGAATTACTTTTCAGGGTCAGTGCTGGGCTAAAAGATGCAGCACTGGGTTCTCTCCTGATAACAGGTGAGTAAATCGGAATTCATAGTTCGGCTGATTTTAGAGGAATATTATAAAGTTCCAAAACTCCACACTTAGAAGAATTTCCAAGTGAAACCAGTCAATGTTAGCCTATGGAAGGAAATTCAAGTTACTGGTAAGTACGGTTAAAATTACTTTTCAGGACCAGTACTGGGCTGAAAGATGCAGCAATGAGGTCTCTCCTGATAACAGGTGAGTAAATCGAAATTCGTATTTCG
Source organism: Calotriton arnoldi (assembly GCA_963921515.1). Lineage (NCBI taxonomy): Eukaryota > Metazoa > Chordata > Amphibia > Caudata > Salamandridae > Calotriton > Calotriton arnoldi. The sequence goes on from CAWUFW010000915.1 coordinate 3,185,221, forward strand.
GCTGATTTTAGAGGAATATTTGTATGTTTCAAAAATCGACACAGAAACTTTTTCAGCAAAAAGCAGGCAATGATATCCTATGGAAGGAAATTCAAGTTACTGGTAAGTACGGTTAGAATTACTTTTCAGGATCAGTACTGGGCTCAAAGATGCAGCACTGAGGTCTCTCCTGATAACAGGTGAGTAAATCGGAATTCGTAGTTCGGCTGATTTTAGAGGAATATTTGCACAATGGTGAAGGAAGGGGTGGGGCCTAAGGTGACATGTCTGCAAACACGCCCTGTGGCGCGTTTTAAGTTGGACAATTAATTCCTCCTCAATCCCGAGGGTCCCTAGGGGCCAACTAGCCCACCAGGTACCTCCAGTATGCGCCAGGGGCTGCGTTGCAGAGAGGTGTTCAGAGGCCACGCCCCTTTTTACAACACTCTGCAACGCAGCTCCGTGGCGCTTACTGGAGGTACCTGGTGGGCTAGTTGGCCCCTAGGGACCCTCAGGATTGAAAAGGAATTTATTCCCCATCTTAAAACGCGCCACGGGGCCTGTTTGCACACGTCACCTGAAGCCCCGCCCCCTCCCTTCACCACTGTGCAAACGCACCCCGTGGCGCGTTTTAAGTTGGGGGATTAAGTCCCCTTGAATCCTGAGGGTCCCTGGAGTCCAACTAGCCCACCATATACCTCCAAAAAGCACCACAGAGCTGCGTTGCAGAGAGGTGTAAAAAGGGGCGTGGCCTCTGTACACGTCTCTGCAACACAGCCCCCTGGCGCATACTGGAGGTTCCTGGTGGGCTAGTTGGCCCCAAGGGACCGGCAGTATTCAAGGGGAATTCGTTCCCCCTCTGCAAACGCGCCAGGGGCGCGTTTGCAGAGTACTGCAGGGAGGGGCGGGGCCTCCGGCACGATGCCGGTCGTTTTTTTTTTTCGTTTTTTTTTTTAATGGGAGGGGGCTGCGTGGCCCCCCTTCCCTTGCCCACTTTTGGCCCGGGGACCCCATCCCCCGGGGCCTGAGCATTTTATTTATTTTTTTAAATTTAAAAAAAAAAAAACGGGAAGGGGGCCGCGTGGCCCCCCTTCCCTGGGCCTGTATTGGCCCCGGGGACCCCATCCCCCGGGGCATGGCCTCGATATTTTTATTTTTTTATTTGGAGCGGGCTGCGTGGTCCCCCTCCTCAGGCCATTTAAGGCCCCGGGGACCCCATCCCCCGGGGCTGGCCCTGCACCTTTTTTTCTTTTTTTTTCTTTTTTTTAAATTTGGGGAGGGGGGCTGCGTGGCCCCCCTCCCTGGCCACTTATGGCCCCAGGGACCCCATCCCCCGGGGCCTGGCCTCTGGTTGGGGACTGTGGGGGGTCCCCAATCCCACCACAGTCCCAACCGGCTCCCCGCCTCCTGCGCGAGCCGGCATTGCTTTTCCACATGGGGAGCAGCTAACATGCTGCTCCCCATGTGGAAAAGCAATCAGCTTTGGATATTGGAAGCGAGAGCAGGTTTCCTGCTCTCTCTTCCAATATCCAAAGCAAGTTTGCAATGACAGGACGGGAGCCGCGAGGCTCCCGTCCTGTCATTGCAAACAGCAGTGTCCCGGGGGTAGGCACCCCGGGACACTGCAGGAGCCGGCCCTGGGGGGTGGCGGTCCCCAGGGCCATCACTGGCTCCAGGAGGGGGGCCGCGCGGCCCCCCTCCCCACATTTTCAAAGCCCCGGGGAGGTGGTGGTCCCCGGGGCTTCGGGGGTCCAAAACGGACCCCCATTTTTAATTTTTTAGTGCCCCGGGGAGGTGGCGGTCCCCGGGGCATGTGGGGGGGCTGGAGCCCCCCCACACAGGTTAAAAAATAATAAAACAGAAGCCCCGGGGAGGTGGCGGTCCCCGGGGCAGCGGGAGGGCAAAGAGCCCTCCCGCACCATTTTTTGTTAAAGCCCCGTGGGGTGGCGGTCCCCGGGGCTTGGGGGCCCTTAGAGGCCCCCATACATAAATTTAACCCCCCACCATGCCCCCGGGACTTGGCCCACCCGGGGGCAAATTAACTATCGAGCGCGGGAGACCGCGCTTCGATTTTCTCGGCAGGATCCGCGCACCCTGAGCGCATCCTGCCGATTTTTTTTTTTTTTTTTAAATGCTTTTTTTTGCCCAGGGGGTCCTTATGGGACCCCCTGAGCAGGCCTAGGGGCTTAGGGTGTTTCTACCCTGCCCCCTTTGTGTGCTGTGCGCACTTGTTTCTGTCCCTCGGTTCTACCGAGGGACAAAATGGCTGCCAACACTTCCTGAATCGGAATGTTGACAGCCAGCTGACAGCCAATTAGCATGCAGCTCGTGATCGGGAGGGTACGCGGACCCTACTCAGCCATAGATATATATGTGACTTTACTTGTGAATTTCTCAGGAACTACTGAACGGATTTACACCATTTAAGCAAAAGGCACCAGTCTGAACCAAGGGCTACCTCTTTGCCAAATTTGGTGTAATTCCGTTCAGCAGTTCGGGCTGTAGCTGCGACTAAAGGTTCCTATGGAAAAATGAATGGGGAAAATGCGTTTTGGGACCCCCTTTTTTCTCGGCCCCCGCTTGACGAATCAACCCGAGACTTTCAGGGTAGGAGCGGAGCGGAGCGCCCCAACAAGTTGGAAACTTTCGCGAAGATTCGTCAACCGGCGCCAACGTTATTTCAAATAGAATGTCACGGATTTCCTATGGATAATAGGTCCTAACTATATCTATCTACTGGCGACCGCCAGTAGATAATATATATATATATATATATATAGTGCCACACTGGCAACATAAAGATTAGATTGCCCACCCATGCTCAGTATTCGCATTATTTTTTTTTCCAAAGGAACATAATCCATCATAATTAATTGCTGGCATCAATTCATCATCCTTCCGGCACTAAAGGTTACGCTTGTCCACTTCATAGGTCGAGTCAACTTCAGTTTGTAACTTGCACTAGGCTATCCCCGCCACCATTATGTTTTATTTTACTTTAGCATTGCTTATCATCCTCATGGTTTCTTGTTTGGCAGTCTTCTTCTTGTGTACTGTACTTCTACTACTCGTTCCCTAGTCTCCCTCAGGTGACTGACTGTCTCATTTTCTTTTTTTGCAAATGCTACTGTCTACTACTGCTACCACCACCCACCATGGCAACTTGAGAAACCAAACCATCACCATGCAGTCATTACTTTGCCTAAACATTAATCACAGGTAAGAGAAGAAGTGTGGGGGAGGCAATAATGTATATACTATGGAAATTAATTAATTCACACATCCACATCCTTCCTAGTAGATAGGGGTTTTAGTTGCAGACGGCTTAGACTAGGAGGAGAGACTGACAGTAGTAGGACAAGTGAGAGTACCGCATCTCTCCGTTGATGTGTTACACTATCGCAGATTTCAAAAACTGGCTGCGGCCCTGCAGCAAAGGAGGAAACAAGGCGAAGTAAAAGAGTAACACCCCAGAAAAGATTTAAATCATATGTATTGTAAAAATATAAATAATGTATTACCCTAACAAATAAACTAGAAGAAACCCACAACAACTGACCCACCCCTTTCCTTAACCCAACCAATGTCCAGTAAATGTCCATGATTGTCCACTCCAAGTCCAAATGTCCATAACATTTTTTTCCCAACATCCCACCCACCAAAAAAAAGATTAAAAAAGGGGCAAGGGTCAAGAAGACTGAGGTCTAGCGGCGGGTGTGCCGGCTAGTGTGCTCCAGGACCTCCTCCAGCTTGGCCTCTAGGCGCGCCATCCAGAGGAGCATGCAGCCCCGAAATTTCCTGCAGGAACAACAGGGGTGGGCAGCAGTGGTTGAGGATGAGTTGCGGCGGGCAGCTGCCAGAACACAGCACCGTACCACCGGAGGCACGGGGGCCCGGCTGGGGCCTGGGGCATTGGAAGAAGCTGCAGCTGCCACCTCCTCTTCTTCCTCCGCCAGGACAAGCAGCCGGCGATATTCGACCCGGTTGGCCTCCAGCTTCCATTGCCGTGTCCTTGCTGCTAACTCCTGCCTGTTGGGTTGGGAAGGAGTAGCTATATCAATAAAGAAAAAAGACAATTGTAACCAATACTCATAGCAAAACAGTAACACAAAATTATACACATAAAATATAGTGACACAGTAGCACTAGCAGTACATAACATTTGTGGTATCCTCACTTCCTCGGCCACTAAGATTTGGATGTGATGATGATTAGACTTTCAGGCATTAGGCACGCACTATGGAGTAGACAAGTATTCTTCTTCTCTCTCTTGTTTAGTTCAATTAATCTTGTAGGCATGCCAGCTCAGTCAGCATGTGCCCTAAACAGACATACTTGTGTCGCAGACTCGCGTTACTTCACTACTGTCTGCAGGTGGGGTAGCGGTACTACACAATTATCTATTTTTCCATTGCAGCCATACTCTGTTAAATCAATGGCTAATGCTCAATTTCACTTTCACCCTGACTACTACAACAAGGCACATGACATCTATGCTTAATATGAATGATGGTGATTTACGTCACAATGTCACGTCACGTGATGATGACATGACATACTACTATTGTTTGATTGTAAGTTAACCATGCAGCGATAGGCCACCTATGGCTGATACAGTCGAAATGACATGGGTAGGGAGCGGGAGTGGGCCTCAGAGTCGGAGGGAGGCAATTGATGATGGGTGGGTACATATGCATACTCATACACAATATATATGTTGTGCTTGCAAACTACTGTGAGTCAAGGGAGTATTCCATTCTGAAATACAACCTCAAACCTTTAAATCAAAAACTTTGAAAAAAACCAGTCCTTGTTTATTCTTCCCAGGGCTTTATAATTTTTCATTGCATTGCTCTTCTAGCATTATTTTATTCTTTACCCTTGGCTTTGGTACTCTGGCACAGTTTAATTTTCTTTTACATTCTCTTTATCCAGTCTGACTCTTCACATACTATGATACCATCTATGCATCCATCTATCCAAACATGGCTATCATTCTCAATCTCAACAAACCTTTCAGCAACAAAATACATTTGTCCTTTAACCACCAACCATGCGTCCTTGCTTGCATTTGAGTTTGACCCATCAAACACCCCGGACGATTCCTTTCACCCATAAAGTTTCACCCACCCAGGCAGCCATCCTTTCTGCTTTCTTTCACCTTTCACCCATCCTTCAACCACCCATGTATCCTATCAGCCACCTATATGCATCCCGGGGCCCCTTCCTTCACCCATGCATCCTTCTCCGCCAGTCATATATTACATGTCGTCTGACTCTTTGTCTTCGTCATAAAACTTTCTATGCTAAGTTGAAGATAGAATAGAATAGGCCATTAGTTACCTAACTCCCACTAATGCTAATGTTAAGTAAAGGGTGTCTTCTTCAACTGTCCACAACAACTTAGTCTCAGCAGCAGTAGAGTGTACTGGATGTTTACCCTTGCAACGAGTGTATTAATAATTCTCAATAAGTAAGGAATATGACTTACCACCGCCCTCCACTGCTGCTGGCTCACCCGATGCAGCTGCAGCATCCGCTCCCTCCGGAGTGGCGTGGCCCTCGCCGCTGGCCCCGGCACTGGTGGTCGGTACGGCTGGAAAAAACATTTCACATTATTTAGATGACATATACACCTCCACTATTTATTTTTTTCATTAGCAAGATTGAAAATACATAAACCACACACATCACTATCTACAATTCGGATACTGTGGAGTAGACAGTATGTCCTATCAAAAATAAAATATCCGGTTGGGCATTTTGTTGGTGGCAATTTCTGAAAAGCCTCTCAAGAAGAGGACAACCCAAAGGACTGGACTCAGTGGCTAGAGCTATTGATGCTTCTGATATTTTTTAAAGAAGAAAAAGAGTGGCCAACTGGGCGGACAATCGGACATGAGGTCTCTCTTGGCTGGAAAATAATGGTGCTGTCCTCCTCCTCATACTTCCTTCCAGCCATGGTGCACGGTAATCAGTTGTTCAGCGTTCACTATCAACTGCTGCTGATAAAAAAGTACTTGGCCTAGACGTGAAAAAGTAAAATACACCACTTTGGAGTGTCCAACGTGGTGTGATCATCATTTAATAATTGAGCATGAGTCAGTAAAAGAAAGCCTTCTCATTTCAACAAACATGCGTAGAATACCTTACTTGGCCATGCAATCTGAACAGCAGATTAGTAGTACTAGTAGTAGTAAGGAGTTGTTACTACTACTAGTACTAGTAGTAGGACCAATGGGTTCTCTGAGTCTTACAGTACCAACCACCACTAGGCAATCCACAAAATATATAAGGGGAGAGGGAAAGCTGAGTGGAAAACCAAAAGAAAGAAAGCTACAGACAGACTACAGAGTCAGTGATGTAAAAACAAATATATAAATAACAATGTTAGTAGGTAATGGAGCAATAACAAGAATTTAGAAAGAGATAGATCGAAGCGGATTTGGGAAAAATTTAAATTAGGAAATGGAAATAATAGAGCGATAAAAGTTAGGGAAATATATATTAATATAACACCAGGAGGACTTACTGGGACCAGCAGAGCCATCTGCGTCTGAGGCCGCTTCCTGTCACTGGGAGGCCCCTCCGGCACCCGCACCCGCCTCAGCAGCTCCAGTCTTCTTCTTGTTCTTGCCCCTGGATGCTGATCATGTAAGACATAATTAAAGAGACAAAAAATGATTAGTGTTAAATAACCAAATATAAAATAATCGCTCCAAAAGGATTTTTAGACAGGAAACGCCAATTGCAATAACATTTACCTCTCCTAAATCAGATCGACTAGTAGTAGACTAGTATCGCAGTCGCGGACCATCCTATCTTTATTATTCCACAGTTCCATTCCGATTCCTGAATCCTAAAGCTACCTAGCCCGCCTATTCCAAAGACTTTGGAATGAATTGTAAAAAAATGATATTCACTTCTAAGTTTCGTTCTCATTCGCAATCATCTCTCAGTCTCAACCCCCTGATGGCCAATTCACTAAGTCTGCATTTAGTCTTCTTAAATGCATCGATGGATGCATGTATATTGCATACGCAAAATTGGTTGGTTGCTATTCACTCACTATACAAACTACAATAGGTTCTACTAGAACTGAAGTCACATGAGAGGACGTGTCCAGCAGGCCGCTGAGTTACCAAATAATACTAAGTAACTAACTAACAAACTACTACCACTATCTTAGTGACAGGACAGCCTGACAGGACAAAGGAAAGGACTGGAGTCTTTCCTATCTGCATTACCTAACTTAAATTCTCTAACCTCTCTTACATAACCAGCCCAAGCGAGCGCAAAGTTGCAAACAAGTACGATTAGTAGCGCCGAGCACCTGTCTAGAAGAATAACAATCACATAATATAAGATTTTTAAACGTAAGTTACCTGCATGTAAGCAGCAGCAGCATTCTTGCTATTTGGGAAAAAATAATATTTGCAATAACACAGAACAGAAGAACACAATAGCAATATAATTAGCTACTCACCAAGTCCCGGGACCTCAACACCTAGCAGGTCCAGCAGGTCCTGCTCCCGGTCCAGGATGTCGGACCACCGGTGCGTCAGTTAGTTATAGGTGCGCCGGATCCCAGAGCAGCAAAACACTGCCCGGAGCACCCTCGCCCACTGCCAGTGACGCTCCCGGAGCCCGTACCCGGACCCATGCCTGCCGCCTGCTGCCAGGGTTAAGGGGAGGTGGCGCTGGACAAAAAAAACAAGTGGGGTCACCTCCACCTTGGAAAATAAGGCCCGGGCCTGCACCCCTTCTGGTTGACGCCTTCCGCAAGGAAGACGGCAGCAGCTCTCGCTCTTCCTCTTACCCTGCTTACTAGTCTTCTTCACCAGGGCTCTTGGGGGTTGGGGTGGGCGGAAAAGAAAATGTAGGAAGTAAGAAAGGAAGTAAAATAAAATAAAAAGCAAGTAATAGAAAAACAGTAAAAAAAACACACAAAAAGTAGAAAAAAACACAAAATATACACTCAGGAATAGAGAGGGATAGATAATAAATAAAAAAGATCAGGAAAAAGGTTTTAGAAACATAGATTGAAAAGATATAGGGAGGATTGAAAAACAGGCCCAGAACCATAGCAAACACAAAAAACAAGATGGCTGCGCCCAAGTGCGACCGCGTGGGTAATTTCGCGCAATATTTTCCCCCAGAGCACGCAATACGAGTTCCCGAACACACAAAATGCGTTCCCGAACATCAAAAACGCATCGCGAACGGGCGTAGCAAGCAACTCCGCATGCTTGCGGAACTCCGCATAGCTAGCGGAGTTTGTTTACAACTTCGCAGAATTCCACGTAGCGCCGCTACGCGAACTCCGCCCAGGCTTAATATTTACAATATTACACTACTTTCAGATACAATGATACAATGACAGAGAGAGCCAAATACATAACAAGGCAGAAAGGAAAACAGTTACACACTCACATGGGCTACATCTACAACCAAGAAAGTGCATCAACAGAAATTGGAAATTGGAAATTTACCAAATATCATTCTAATGCATGCTAAGAGAACACAACAACCCCCAAATGTGACAAAAATAGAAAGTAGAAAGTAGGTATTGCAGGATATAAGAGAGGCAAGCACTAGCTCCGAGTAACCCACAACCAAAATCCTAAAAGATATACTGCGTAAAGTCCCCGAACACATCACAGGCCAACTACCACTTATACCCACTTTAAAATGTTTAATTGCACAAATTAAAATAACCACCAGCGATACTCCTCCTGCCCCTAGAAGATACCAAGACATAGAAATACCTGAACATTTAGCAATGACACATAATGAGGAACCTTTCCTTTTACATGACAACCTAAACAATGAAAAACAAATAATAATATTCTCTATAGCAAATAACTTACTAAAACTAAGCCATTGTCAAACCAGGATGATGGATGGGACCTTTAAAATTTGTCCCAAACCATTCACTCAGAAATACACTCGACATGGTGACTATCAAAACACAAATATCCCTTTTATATTTCTGATACACTACCAAATAAACAAAGCAGCATTTACCACAAACTTTTAAACCACATTAAAAATAAAACAAATAACTACTACCCTCAACAAATAGTCATAGACTCTAAGAAAGCCATGATTCCAGCCATTTTAAAAATGTACCCCCACACAGCCATACAAGGCTGTTACTATCATTTCAATCACAGCATATGGAGACACCTCCAATAATCTACACTAAGGCCAAAAATTATGAGAATTTGGATGAGTTATGGTGCGGCAGTGTAAACCGCCGCGCCACGCTCCACCAAAGCTGCCCACCTGCTAGATTATGACTTATCCATAGTCTGGTGGATCCGATTGTGGTGCCCTTAAAAAGGCAGTGGTGCCTTTTAAAAAGGTATGGCAATGGGAATGCCTCACAAGGTTCTTGCACAGCATGGACTCGTAAGTCCATGCCATGCAGGGACCTATGTACATGCACACAGTTATGCCCCCCTGTGTGAATCCACATATATCTGAGGCACAGGAAGGTCCTGTAGGACCCTCTTTGTTTCCTCCCTGCCAGGCTTTTCATGGCAGTGGAACCGCCATGAAAAGCCTGGCAGAGGGGAAACTTGTAATATGTTTGGCGGGACAGTGGTGGTCCCGCCAAGCATATTGTGGCTCTGACCGCCGCTCCTACACCAGGGAATGGCGGTTCCCTGGCAAAGCCGGCAGTCCTAGGGTGGTCTGACTGCCTGAGTCTTAATCGGGTGATCGGACTGCAGGTGCGGCGGTGGCTGGATCTGTCACCGCTGTGCCACCACGAGTCTGGCAGTCCGAGGACTGCCAGACTCGTATTCTGGCTCTAAGTGTAGAATATTCCACAAAAAGACGATTTGCATTTGAAATAAACGTATGATAGCATTAGCCTATGTCCCTGTCACAGAGATAGTTAACCACTATATATACTAATAAAAAACGCTTTCTACCAACAAAATGAAGAAAAACTGAGCCCGCTAATGGATTATTTCAAAGACACTTGGATTGGCGATTGCATCGCTATGGACACAGACATCAACCCAAATTCCATATAACATGGTGAAATGTCTAGGACAGCACCTTGGCCCAGAAAGACGTAAAAACAATGCAGTGGAAGGATGGCACAATGCCTTCCAAACCATACTAGACAGACCTCAACCTAAATTTATAGTAGCATTACAAAAATAGCACAGCTACCAATAACTAGGAATGGGCCAATCTGTTAACAAAATTGCAGCTAAACCTAGCAAACAAACCACAATAATGTACAACATACTACAATGTAAAGTCAATCAATCAATCAATCAATCAATCAATCACGGCATTTATAGAGCGCGCTACTCACCCGGGAGGGTCTCAAGGCGCTGGGGGAGGGGGTAAGTTACTGCTCGAACAGCCAGGTCTTGAGCTGCTTCCTGAAGGCGAGATGGTCCTGGGTTCGCCGAAGGTGAGTGGGGAGGGAGTTCCAGGTCTTGGCCGCCAGGTAGGAGAAGGATCTTCCTCCGGCGGTGGTTCTGCGGATGCGTGGTACGGTGGCGAGGGCGTGGCTGGTTGATCGTAGCTGGCGTGTGGGCGTGTAGAAGGACATGCGGTCGTTGAGGTACTTTGGGCCCAGGTCGTGGAGGGCCTTGTGTGCGTGGGTGAGGAGTCTGAACGTGATTCTCTTGCTGACGGGGAGCCAGTGCAGGTCTTTCAGGTGTACGGTGATGTGGCTGTGTCGGGGGATGTCCAGGATGAGTCGTGCGGAGGCGTTCTGGATGCGCTGGAGTCTCTTTTGAAGTTTGGCTGTGGTTCCGGCGTAGAGGGTGTTCCCATAGTCCAGTCGGCTGGTGACGAGTGCCTGGGTGACGGTCTTCCTGGTTTCAGTGGGGATCCATCTGAAGATCTTGCGGAGCATGCGCAGGGTGTTGAAGCATGAAGATGAGACGGCGTTGACTTGTTTGGTCATTGATAGGGAGGAGTCCAGGATGAAGCCCAGGTTGCGTGCGTGGTCCGTTGGCTTGGGTGCGGTGCCCAGGGCCGGGGGCCACCAGGAGTCGTCCCAGGCGGAGGGTGATGAGCCCAGGATGAGGACTTCCGTCTTGTCTGAGTTCAGTTTAAGGCGGCTGTTCCTCATCCAGTCGGCGACGTCTCTCATCCCGTCGTGCAGGTTGGCTCTGGCGGTAGTGGGGTCGTTGGTGAGGGAGAGGATCAGCTGGGTGTCGTCGGCGTAGGAGATGATGTTGAGGTTGTGTCGGCGTGCGATGGCTGCGAGGGGGCTCATGTAGACGTTGAAGAGGGTCGGGCTGAGTGAGGATCCTTGTGGAACGCCGCAGATGACTTCGGTGGCTTCGGATCTGAACGGGGAGAGGCGGACTCTCTGGGTTCTTCCGGCGAGGAACGAGATGATCCATTCCAGTGCTTTCTCTCGGATTCCGATGTTGCTGAGGCGCTTCACTAGGGTGCGGTGGCAGACGGTGTCGAACGCCGCGGAGAGGTCCAGGAGGATGAGGGCAGCTGTTTCCCCGTTGTCGGTTAGGGTTCTGATGTCGTCGGTGGCTGCGATAAGGGCGGTCTCGGTGCTGTGGTTGGCCCGAAACCCGGACTGCGAGGGGTCGAGGGATCCATTCGTCTCGAGGAAGGCGGCAAGCTGTCTGTTGACGGTCTTCTCGATGACTTTGGCCGGAAACGGAAGGAGCGAGATGGGGCGGTAGTTCTTGAGGTCGGTGGGGTCCGCCGTTGGTTTCTTCAGGAGGGCGGTAAGCTCGGCGTGCTTCCAGCTCTCCGGGAAGGTGGCGGTGCGGAAGGAGGAGTTGATGATGTCCCGGAGATGGGGTGCGATGGTGGCGTCGGCTTTGTTGAAGACGTGGTGTGGGCAGGGGTCGGTTGGTGATCCGGAGTGGATGGAGTTCATCGTGCGGGTGGTGTCTTCGGTGTTGATCGGGGTCCAGTTGCAGAGGGTGGTGGTGGCGGGCATTGGTTCGGCGGTAGGGTGCGTTGTTTGTGCGTTGAAGCTGTTGTGTATGTCGGTGATCTTGCGGTGGAAGAACGCGGAGAGTGAGTTGCAGAGGTCTTGCGAGGGGGTGATGTCGTTGTTTCCGGCGCTGGGGTTGGAGAACTCTTTGACGATGCTGAAAAGTTCCTTGCTGTCATGGGCGTTGTTGTCCAGTCGTTCTTTGAGTGCCGACTTCTTGGTGGCACGGATCAGCTGGTGGTGTTTGCGGGTGGCGTGCTTGAGGGCGGTCCTGTTGTCTGTGGTCTGGTCGAGTCGCCAGGTTTTCTCGAGAGTGCGGCAGTTCTTCTTGGATTCCTTGAGTTCGTTGGTGAACCAAGGGGTTTTCTTGCTTCCGGGTCTGCTGGGAGGGTTTTTTAGTGGTGCGAGGTCGTCGGCGCAGGCGGTCAGCCACTTGGCGAGGTTGCTGGCTGCTTCGTTTGGGTCCGTTGTGTCGGTGGGTGTGTTCTGGCTGAGGGAGGCGGTGAGCTGCTCGGCGGTGATCTTGCTCCAGCTCCGGCGGGGAGCCTGTTGCGGGTGGTGGTGGGTCGCAGTCTTTCTGAAGCTGAAGTGGACGCAGCTGTGGTCGGTCCAGTGGAGTCCGGTGGCGTGGCTGAAGGAGATGTGCTTGCTGGACGAGAAGACGGGGTCAAGCGTGTGGCCGGCGTAGTGGGTGGGCGTGTTCACCAGTTGCTTGAGTCCGAGGTTGGCGAGGTTGTCCAGCAGGGCGGTGGTGTTTCTGTCGTTGTTGTTCTCCAGGTGGAAGTTGAGGTCCCCTAGGAGGATGTAGTCGGCGGAGGGCATGGCGTGCGGGCTGATGAAGTCTGCGATGTCTTCGCTGAATAGTGTGCGTGGTCCCGGGGGTCTGTAGATGAGGGTGCCTCGGAGGGTGGTCTTGGGGTCCGTGTGTATCTGGAAGTGTAGGTGTTCGGCGGCGGTGAAGGTCTCGTCGGAGTTAGTCGAGATGCGGATGGTGTTCTTGTGTACGATGGCGATGCCTCCTCCCGTCTGGTTGACGCGGTCCTTCCGGGTGATCTTGTATCCAAACTATTCATACTCAACAAAGGACTAGAAAACACATTATAAAATATATAGTAACCTATGGGCCCAGACTGAAAGCCATACTAGAAATATGGCAGGTGCTTTGAAATCATTAACATCCAACCTGACATTAAAGTACCAAGAGTTGTGCAGATTTGAGTTCATGTATTAACTATATTGCTACTTCTCTATAGGTTTGCTGTAATGCATTTTTTTTAACAAATCTGTCACAAAATCTAAAACAACATGACAAATTATTTTTATATAAATTATAAACATACTATTTTATTACATAAGTCTAAAAAATGTTTGAAAGCCCAATGTTCATTAAGACTGAGATAATATATAAATTATTTAAGAAAAATGTAATCCTCACCAAGTAAGAAGCTAAAAAACAAACTCAATCCATCACATAAAATAAATACAATACATAAACCACGCAATTCCAAATAACAATCACATAATATTTGCACAAATAATAAAATATAACATTTCCCACCCACAAGAACTGAAATAAATAAGAATTACTGTTCTGCAGCTGCAGATTTTCTGCTGTATCCATGTAGTAGAAAATAATGATCCACCAAAAATGGGAAAAATAGTGTCCAAAAAGCCCCCTAAAAATGCAATAACAAAATGAATCTAATAGAGACCCTCAAAGCAATCCAAAGTACCAAGGACTCATTAAAAAACCCAAAAATTGTTTTAAAAAAGAAATGCTCCAGGAAACCTGAAGAAAAGGACATCAAAGTAAAAAGCACTGGTTTATTATAAACCAACCGTGATTTCCTTTAAAAAAAAAAAAAAAAATCTGAAAGTCCCAATGCCCGTAGCACATATTTGTAGACAAAAACATGTAAGGAAGAAAATCCACCCGCAAAACACATTACATTCCCAAAAATATATATACATCACACTTAATCATCAAAATATAAGTAATATAACACAATTTATCATAACATAATGATACATTACCAAAATCGTGTACGAAAACCCAAAACTAGAAACTAGTGAAAAACACTAATATTAATAGAACTAAGGGCCTGATTACGATGTCGGTCGGAAAGCCTCCGACGGACAGTCAGATTTCCCTAGACGGTGTTGCAACCCATCTGCCTGACTCTGTCGGAATCCAATCCACCCGACCGATTACGATGTTCACGGTGGGAAGGGAAACCGTTTGGACATTCCGAATCGGCTCCGATCGGCTCTAGGAGAATCTGTGTCGGTCGGAGCTGAATCGTACAGCTCTACTGACTGCATTTCCAACCGACCGATCACGATGTTGGAATCCAACAGCCTTTCTGACTCGGTCTGTCCGAAATGAAAAGGCTGTCAGAATCTGACTTTGGGGGCCCCTAGCAGGGCCCCCTACATCCTGAAGACTGCGATTTGGGGCCCTGGAGGTACCCAAGGGACCCCCCTTTAAAACCATGCACTGGTGGCAGGCACCATGTGGTGCCCGAGACAGGGTTCATGGTTTTCCGCAGACACCCATTTTCTCTATAAGAGCCAGTGTTGTTGGTTGGAACACGGGCTCCCATAGGAGTCAATGGGAGTCTGACCGAACGGTGTACGGAGACATCGTAATCGGTTGTGTGCGAACCGCCAACTGCGAGTCGGTTGGATCCCGAATCTGAGATGGTGTTGGGCGGAACGTTTCCGCCCGACATCGTAATCTGGCCCTACAAAACAAAATACAAAAAACACTATAACTAACCTCAAAACCTCTCCCCTGGACACCACTACCCTCAAAACCATTAAAAATGGACTCACCTGCAGCACATTCCCACAACCTGGATCAGGGAAAATAGACTAAAATAACACAAACAGATTACAAAATAGAAGGCAGCGGTAAACAAAAACGTTCACTAAATAAAACAAAAAAAAAATTATCTCCTTATTGAAATGAATGGGAAATAATTTTTAAAATGTTGAATAAATGTATGAAAAAATTAAAACAATTATGAAACGTAAAACATGTCAAGAAATAGTGTAAAAATGGTATAAAACTGTAAATTCTAAAATAAATAATAGTATAAATTATAAACAATTATTTATTATATACTGAAAAAACTTATGTTAAAATGATTTTGAAAGTATGTATATAAACAATTTAAGAAATGTTAAAAATT
Source organism: Calotriton arnoldi (assembly GCA_963921515.1). Lineage (NCBI taxonomy): Eukaryota > Metazoa > Chordata > Amphibia > Caudata > Salamandridae > Calotriton > Calotriton arnoldi. Next base: position 3,200,338 of record CAWUFW010000915.1, read on the forward strand.
GTTAAACAATGGAAAAAAACGGAAACTGTATAACATACAACACTATTTATATATATATATATATTATATATATATACTTTTCATTATTGCCCCTTCTGGAACTCAAGGACTCATGGGAGGTGGTGTGCATGCCGGCAGAGCATACCGGCTGCAAATCCAAAGGCAAAAATAGGCAGGCGCACTCTCAGGATGCAGCAAAAAGTAGTCACAAATATGCAGAAAGCTGTTTAATTCACACGACGCGTTTCGACTGCCCAGCAGTCTTGGTCACATGTGTTTAACATCACCTATAGGGTGCCCTTAAGAATGCATGGTAAACATAAAATATGGACAACATAATGGTCTAATGAGTCGGACATATTGGAACGTGATTATAGACACAGGATAAGGAGTACATACCATGTAAAACATGTTGTATAGGAAATAAAGCAAAGCCCAAAATACACAGGACGGTTGGCCAAAATGAAAGAATTTGCTTATTGCAAAAAATGAAATCCAACTGGTCAAGGCCAGCTGTCAGGAGCGCGTATCTAAAATAAACAGTGCATTGCTATCCCGGACCTGGTATGTACTCCTTATCCTGTGTCAATAATCACGTTCCAAGATGTCCGACTCATTAGACCATAATGTATATATTTAAATTGAAATAGATATGTTTCAAAATGTAAAAATATACATTAAATAAAGTTTGAAAACATAAATGAAATGTGAAAAAGTGATTGCTCTTGCTCAGGTAACGTAGAGCGTGAGCATATTAAACTTAGTACGAAACATGGACATGTGAAAGCTATTGCGTGAGGGCTGTTTCTCATAATTGTGAGACATCAGAGATTCTGCTCATGGAAATGACATCTATGGTTGTGTTTGTTGTATAGTCCATATGCTGGTAAACAACTGTCGCCATAATGGAAGCGCTATGTTTTTGAAGGGGACAATAGATACCCAAAAAACCCTACAGAGTGGCCAGCAGGCACCTGGATACAGGAACACTCAGCACGTTGATCAAAATAAAGGGTTACACGTTTAGCTATGTCTCCCCCGTTTCAGGCTGCCACAACTTTGGCTCCCAGATATGCTCTCCTTATGGCCTTCTGGTAAGCTTTCACCCTGAGGCCATATGGTAAATATTGTAAATAATATTGTAAATATTATAATTTCACACTGGAATTGGTTTACATGGTATCTTTAAGAACATTTGAGGGGTATAATTTGGCAACATCTCATTTTCCTGTTGTCTGTCTGCTTCTTTTTGTTATAGGCCGGGGGTAGAACTGGGTGATTATTGGTATTGGTGCTCGTGCTCTACCCATAAGTTAACGTATGGCAATGAAACATGTCGGGTGTTCATACCAAAATGATCAAAATATATGAATTGGCTTTAATCATGAGTATGGGCATGGGAAAAAGACATTGGGCCTTATTACGAGTTTGGAGGTCTTCATCTGGGACCGCCACCCCGGCGCTCCCAGGAAGACCGCCAAGCATGTGGTACACCCACCTGCCAGATTATGAGTTTAATTCAGGGTGGGTGGGTGGTGCTGCATCGGTTTCATGGCAGTGGGTATGTTAGGCTCATAAGAAAGCCCATAAAACATACCGCTGCTGTGAGAGAGCCTGCTGTACGTATGTGCACTGTGTGGCATGCACCAAGTCATACATGCCACACAATGACACACACATGTGAAATTGAAGGGCTGCACATCATATGCCCCCGCACACACCCAATTGGCAGATTCGCCCGGCGGCCCGGTTAGGGTCCCCTTACCTGCATTTCCGCCACCCTATGGGCAGTGAAAATGCAAGTCTCAATATTCTCTGCGGTGTTGGCATCGGCACTGCCAGTATATTCAGGCCCATTTCCATATTATGGATCCTGTCGGAGGAGGAGGTCTTGTCCCGGTCCCACCATCACCATCGTAATACGGCAGTCAGGCCACAGGGGTGGTGGTGGTCTGACCGCCACCGTGAACACGGCTGCCCAAAGGACCGCCATACTCATAATTACCCCCATAAGCTATACACCACATTCAAATAATTTCTAAATAGATTGATGAGAAAGACAGTACAGTCATCTCTTTCTCTATAAGGACCCAGGAAGGCCGATGTCTGTGTATGACTTGATAGGGCTGCAAACAAACAGCTCTATCTGATTCAGTCTTGTTGTTGGTTCCTCCGGTTTTTGTAGGAAATTTAACAATGATGAGAAAGCGAGCCGGTTGGTGAGTAACTGCCAACAGTCTCATGGTGGTCATTTACATGAGGCACTTCCTATATTCATAATTTTTATGAACTGTATGGATGTGGAAGTCCTTTGTCACTGGGCGTGGCAAAAGTATTACACACAGGCATTTTAGTCTCTAAATATATATTGGAGCAGGACTCTCCCCTAACACAAAATAATGTTTAGAGTTGCCTATTGAGAAATATATATGTATATATCCTGTGTGAAAAGTATCATGGGCTGTAGAATTTATATTGGCTTTTTGAGTGGAGGGTGCCCTTGATACAGAATCTCTCTTTAGCCCCTATTGTATTGCTACCACTGCAGCCTATCAGTGAAGTTTTAAAGCTGAAAATGCAGTCTGTCAAAATAACCCTTTTTGACAGGCCTAACCCCTTCTCACCCCCACATCCATAAGGCAGGGTGCATTGTATTTAAAAGTAAGACATGTACAAGTTGAGCTCTGCTTCAGCTTCAGCCTGCTGCCTCTAATGCCAATAAACCCATTGATAACCTGTCAACATCCATAACTGTTTCTATGAAACGAAGGTAACTATTTAGCCGGGACGAACCCAGTCCCTATATCCGACCACAATCGTCTGTGATTGACGTTAAGTTTTTGCTTTGTCCCTGTCTAGCACGACCAGTTGCCTGCCGTTAGTGCTTTGCACTTTTTGGTGCGATTTGAATCTAAAACTTTACAAAATTGTATCTCCAGTTCCTCTTATTGGATTTTTGGTGCTTTGGTGTAATTTTGTTCTTAATAATATCCTCTATCTATATTAAGTTGGAGTGGGATTTTTATTGTGTTGTGTTTTTGACTTAGTTCTTGTTTTGGTACTTGTAAATGATTACACATTTTCTTAAGTTAAGACTGTCTGCTCTGTGCTATAACTAGCAGGGGTTGCACTGAGGTTTACATTTCTAAAGCCTTTACTGGACCTAACAGGAATAATGATTTGTTGGGGACTACCATCCACCTCAACTAATAATCCACTTTCTCACACAATAAATCCACAAACCTCTAGATAACCCCCTTTCTATCTTTGTGGATATCTTAGTGAGCATAAGTCTGATATTTAACAAGAGAAGAATGGAAACGGCTTCGAAAGTGTCAGTGTAGAAAGTCTTAGCATATAGGGCCTGATTCACAAAGGTAAACTTACACTTTTGTGTAAGTTTACGATAGTTTGCTATTCACAAAAGTATTTTAATAGTATTATCTTTACGACTGTGGAGTCTCCACACATAAAAATATAGGAAAGCCCTATTTTTTTTATATGTGGAGACTCCGCAGTCATAAAGATACTATTGGTAAAATACCTCTATGAATAGCGAACAATTGTAAACTTATGTAAAATTGTAAGTTTCCCTTTCTGAATCAGACTCCTAATTTTTTGGGCGTAGGAGTCGTTCAGATATCAAGGTTTTAGAGCACCCATGACGGTGCTTTGTCATTGACTGTGGCTGGCAGGTTGTCTCTGTTAACTTTAATTCAGAACAGTGAGGTTCTTCGCTGTGAGGACTTTCCTAACATATATCAGAGGTATTGGTGATGTGCTCTTGAAGATGGGGTATTGAACAGTGCTATCCTAGCCTCCTAAAGAAAAATTCTTCCAACTAGATGCTAACGTGGAAAACTGGAGTTGATTTCAGCCCACAACAGTTGTCACAGGAGTGACTCCAACTGATTCCTTTATACAAAGTTGAACTAACTAGCTCATGGTTTCTAAAAACTGTGGTCTTTGTCATCCAATACAGAATCACTGCCCAGATGAGCCATTCTGTTATTGCTGAAGGAGTGAGTGTTGTCTAGGTTGGGATATCTGAGATGGAAGGCAATACCACGCCTTTCCTTATGTGCTGGCATTTAAAAAGAAGGTGAACCGAATTTATGCATGATTTTTTTCTGTTGAAATTAACCCCTTCGATGCTCATGACGAGCTGGACTCGTCATGGCACACAGTGGTCGTGTGCTCATGACGAATCCAGCTCGTCATAAGACCACCCACGGGGGAAGCGCTGGCGCTCCCCCCGTGGGAATCCGATCGTCGGGTTTTTTTGGGGGAAGGCAGGGGAAGGGCTTCCCCTGCCTCCCCCCGCCCCCCCCTTCAATGACGTCAGCGCGCGAGGCGCGCTGACGTCATTGGGGGTTTCCCTTTGTTCCCCGACGCGCAGGAAGCCATTTGCTTCCAGCGCGTCGGGGAATAAGGTTAGTTTTGGCTCCAGGGAGGGGGGATTTGAAACAGAAGAGGCATCGAGGGAAAGGAAAACCCTTTCCTTTCCCTCGATGCCTCTTTTGTGCATTCCTGCTGCACGATCATGCGATCGTGCAGCAGGAATGCCCACTAGACGCCAGGGAATTTTTTAAAAAAACGGAAAATACTGTTTTGCCAGGTAGGTCGCTCCCCCACCACACAGCTCCGCCTGTGTTGTCTGCCCGCTGCTTCTGCAGGTAAGATCGCCCTCCGCTTGTGGCCCCGGTGCCCGTATTTTCTGCTTGTCTCCCCATTTTCCTTTCTGTGCCCCTCGCTGCCCCATTGTCATTGTGCCCGTGATTTTGTCTGCCTTTCTCCCCTTTTCCTTCTGTGCCCCTCGCTGCCCCATTGTCGTTGTGCCCGTGATTTTGTCTGCTTTTCTCCCCTTTTTCCTTCTGTGCCCCTCGCTGCCCCATTGTCGTTGTGCCCGTGATTTTGTCTGCCTTTCTCCCCTCTTTCCTTCTGTGCCCCTCGCTGCCCCATTGTCGTTGTGCCCGTGATTTTGTCTGCCTTTCTCCCCTTTTTCCTTCTGTGCCCCTCGCTGCCCCATTGTCGTTGTGCCCGTGATTTTGTCTGCTTTTCTCCCCTTTTTCCTTCTGTGCCCCTCGCTGCCCCATTGTCGTTGTGCCCGTGATTTTGTCTGCCTTTCTCCCCTCTTTCCTTCTGTGCCCCTCGCTGCCCCATTGTCGTTGTGCCCGTGATTTTGTCTGCCTTTCTCCCCTTTTTCCTTCTGTGCCCCTCGCTGCCGCATTGTCGTTGTGCCCGTGATTTTGTCTGCTTTTCTCCCCTTTTTCCTTCTGTGCCCCTCGCTGCCCCATTGTCGTTGTGCCCGTGATTTTGTCTGCCTTTCTCCCCTCTTTCCTTCTGTGCCCCTCGCTGCCCCATTGTCGTTGTCCCCGTGATTTTGTCTGCCTTTCTCCCCTTTTTCCTTCTGTGCCCCTCGCTGCCCCATTGTCGTTGTGCCCGTGATTTTGTCTGCCTTTCCCCCCATTTCCTTTCTGTGCCCCCGCTGCCTCTCGCCATTCCCGCCGCTGCGTCCCTGCGGCCCCGCCCCCTGACTGCCCATTCGCTGCCCCTGCCTCCCGCCTCCCAGCTGCTCCTCCCTCCCACCTCCCCATAAATGGCGGCCGCTGCGCGGTGAGGAGAGCGACCCTTGACCTTGCCAGGTAGGTCGCTCCCCCACCACACAGCTCCGCCTGTGTTGTCTGCCCGCTGCTTCTGCAGGTAAGATCGCCCTCCGCTTGTGGCCCCGGTGCCCGTATTTTCTGCTTGTCTCCCCATTTTCCTTTCTGTGCCCCTCGCTGCCCCATTGTCATTGTGCCCGTGATTTTGTCTGCCTTTCTCCCCTTTTTCCTTCTGTGCCCCTCGCTGCCCCATTGTCGTTGTGCCCGTGATTTTGTCTGCTTTTCTCCCCTTTTTCCTTCTGTGCCCCTCGCTGCCCCATTGTCGTTGTGCCCGTGATTTTGTCTGCCTTTCTCCCCTCTTTCCTTCTGTGCCCCTCGCTGCCCCATTGTCGTTGTGCCCGTGATTTTGTCTGCCTTTCTCCCCTTTTTCCTTCTGTGCCCCTCGCTGCCCCATTGTCGTTGTGCCCGTGATTTTGTCTGCTTTTCTCCCCTTTTTCCTTCTGTGCCCCTCGCTGCCCCATTGTCGTTGTGCCCGTGATTTTGTCTGCCTTTCTCCCCTCTTTCCTTCTGTGCCCCTCGCTGCCCCATTGTCGTTGTGCCCGTGATTTTGTCTGCCTTTCTCCCCTTTTTCCTTCTGTGCCCCTCGCTGCCCCATTGTCGTTGTGCCCGTGATTTTGTCTGCTTTTCTCCCCTTTTTCCTTCTGTGCCCCTCGCTGCCCCATTGTGGTTGTGCCCGTGATTTTGTCTGCCTTTCTCCCCTCTTTCCTTCTGTGCCCCTCGCTGCCCCATTGTCGTTGTGCCCGTGATTTTGTCTGCCTTTCTCCCCTTTTTCCTTCTGTGCCCCTCGCTGCCCCATTGTCGTTGTGCCCGTGATTTTGTCTGCTTTTCTCCCCTTTTTCCTTCTGTGCCCCTCGCTGCCCCATTGTCGTTGTGCCCGTGATTTTGTCTGCCTTTCTCCCCTCTTTCCTTCTGTGCCCCTCGCTGCCCCATTGTCGTTGTGCCCGTGATTTTGTCTGCCTTTCTCCCCTTTTTCCTTCTGTGCCCCTCGCTGCCCCATTGTCGTTGTGCCCGTGATTTTGTCTGCCTTTCCCCCCATTTCCTTTCTGTGCCCCCGCTGCCTCTCGCCATTCCCGCCGCTGCGTCCCTGCGGCCCCGCCCCCTGACTGCCCATTCGCTGCCCCTGCCTCCCGCCTCCCAGCTGCTCCTCCCTCCCACCTCCCCATAAATGGCGGCCGCTGCGCGGTGAGGAGAGCGACCCTTGACCTTGCCAGGTAGGTCGCTCCCCCACCACACAGCTCCGCCTGTGTTGTCTGCCCGGTGCTTCTGCAGGTAAGATCGCCCTCCGCTTGTGGCCCCGGTGCCCGTATTTTCTGCTTGTCTCCCCATTTTCCTTTCTGTGCCCCTCGCTGCCCCATTGTCATTGTGCCCGTGATTTTGTCTGCCTTTCTCCCCTTTTTCCTTCTGTGCCCCTCGCTGCCCCATTGTCGTTGTGCCCGTGATTTTGTCTGCTTTTCTCCCCTTTTTCCTTCTGTGCCCCTCGCTGCCCCATTGTCGTTGTGCCCGTGATTTTGTCTGCCTTTCTCCCCTCTTTCCTTCTGTGCCCCTCGCTGCCCCATTGTCGTTGTGCCCGTGATTTTGTCTGCCTTTCTCCCCTTTTTCCTTCTGTGCCCCTCGCTGCCCCATTGTCGTTGTGCCCGTGATTTTGTCTGCTTTTCTCCCCTTTTTCCTTCTGTGCCCCTCGCTGCCCCATTGTCGTTGTGCCCGTGATTTTGTCTGCCTTTCTCCCCTCTTTCCTTCTGTGCCCCTCGCTGCCCCATTGTCGTTGTGCCCGTGATTTTGTCTGCCTTTCTCCCCCATTTCCTTTCTGTGCCCCCGCTGCCTCTCGCCATTCCCGCCGCTGCGTCCCTGCGGCCCCGCCCCCTGACTGCCCATTCGCTGCCCCTGCCTCCCGCCTCCCAGCTGCTCCTCCCTCCCACCTCCCCATAAATGGCGGCCGCTGCGCGGCCGCGCAGCGGACATGCGCAGCGGGCACGCCGCTGGCGCGCCTAAGGCAAGCCCGTCTGCGCCCGTCCGCGACTGGACCGCGCCCAGCGCCAGAACCCCTGGATCCCACCGATGCAACACCACTCGACGGACCTACGACGCCGCCACACTCACCGCACTCAATGCCGGCCGGAACCCTGCCTGCTACCGAGCCTCACCGAGACGCACCCACGGACCCTTCACCTGCCAAACCTGCCGATTCACCTGCCCCCGGACGTGCACCACCTCCGCCAAGTCGAGCACCAGCAGCAACCACCTGAAATGCATCCTGCTGAACACCCGCTCCGTCCACAGGCACGCCGTGGAACTCTGGGACCTGCTCGACGCAACAGCACCGGACATCGCCTTCCTCACCGAAACCTGGATGAACGCCTCCTCAGCGCCCGACATCGCCATAGCCATCCCGGACGGATACAAGATCACCCGGAGGGACCGCGTCAACCAGACGGGAGGAGGCATCGCCATCGTACACAAGAACACCATCCGCATCTCGACTAACTCCGACGAGACCTTCACCGCCGCCGAACACCTACACTTCCAGATACACACTGACCCCAAGACCACCCTCCGAGGCACCCTCATCTACAGACCCCCGGGACCACGCACACTATTCAGCGAAGACATCGCAGACTTCATCAGCCCGCACGCCATGCCCTCCGCCGACTACATCCTCCTAGGGGACCTCAACTTCCACCTGGAGAACAACAACGACAGAAACACCACCGCCCTGCTGGACAACCTCGCCAACCTCGGACTCAAGCAACTGGTGAACACGCCCACCCACTACGCCGGCCACACGATTGACCCCGTCTTCTCGTCCAGCAAGCACATCTCCTTCAGCCACGCCACCGGACTCCACTGGACCGACCACAGCTGCGTCCACTTCAGCTTCAGAAAGACTGCGACCCACCACCACCCGCAACAGGCTCCCCGCCGGAGCTGGAGCAAGATCACCGCCGAGCAGCTCACCGCCTCCCTCAGCCAGAACACACCCACCAACACAACGGACCCAAACGAAGCAGCCAGCAACCTCGCCAAGTGGCTGACCGCCTGCGCCGACGACCTCGCACCACTAAAAAACCCTCCCAGCAGACCCGGAAGCAAGAAAACCCCTTGGTTCACCAACGAACTCAAGGAATCCAAGAAGAACTGCCGCACTCTCGAGAAAACCTGGCGACTCGACCAGACCACAGACAACAGGACCGCCCTCAAGCACGCCACCCGCAAACACCACCAGCTGATCCGTGCCACCAAGAAGTCGGCACTCAAAGAACGACTGGACAACAACGCCCATGACAGCAAGGAACTTTTCAGCATCGTCAAAGAGTTCTCCAACCCCAGCGCCGGAAACAACGACATCACCCCCTCGCAAGACCTCTGCAACTCACTCTCCGCGTTCTTCCACCGCAAGATCACCGACATACATAACAGCTTCGACGCACAAACCACGCACCCTACCGCCGAACCAACGCCCGCCACCACCACCCTCTGCAACTGGACCCCGATCAGCACCGAAGACACCACCCGCACGATGAACTCCATCCACTCCGGATCACCAACCGACCCCTGCCCACACCACGTCTTCAACAAAGCCGACGCCACCATCGCACCCCATCTCCGGGACATCATCAACTCCTCCTTCCACAGCGCCACCTTCCCGGAGAGCTGGAAGCACGCCGAGCTTACCGCCCTCCTGAAGAAACCAACGGCGGACCCCACCGACCTCAAGAACTACCGTCCCATCTCGCTCCTTCCGTTTCCGGCCAAAGTCATCGAGAAGACCGTCAACAGACAGCTTGCCGCCTTCCTCGAGACGAATGGATCCCTCGACCCCTCGCAGTCCGGGTTTCGGGCCAACCACAGCACCGAGACCGCCCTTATCGCAGCCACCGACGACATCAGAACCCTAACCGACAACGGGGAAACAGCTGCCCTCATCCTCTTGGACCTCTCCGCGGCGTTCGACACCGTCTGCCACCGCACCCTAGTGAAGCGCCTCAGCAACATCGGAATCCGAGAGAAAGCACTGGAATGGATCATCTCGTTCCTCACCGGAAGAACCCAGAGAGTCCGCCTCCCCCCGTTCAGATCCGAAGCCACCGAAGTCATCTGCGGCGTTCCACAAGGATCTTCACTCAGCCCAACCCTCTTCAACGTCTACATGAGCCCCCTCGCAGCCATCGCACGCCAACACAACCTCAACATCATCTCCTACGCCGACGACACCCAGCTGATCCTCTCCCTCACCAACGACCCCACCACCACCAGAGCCAACCTACACGACGGGATGAGAGACGTCGCCGACTGGATGAGGAACAGCCGCCTTAAACTGAACTCAGACAAGACGGAAGTCCTCATCCTGGGCTCATCACCCTCCGCCTGGGACGACTCCTGGTGGCCCCCGGCCCTGGGCACCGCGCCCAAGCCAACGGACCACGCACGCAACCTGGGCTTCATCCTGGACTCCTCCCTGTCGATGACCAGACAAGTCAACGCCGTCTCATCTTCATGCTTCAACACCCTGCGCATGCTCCGCAAGATCTTCAGATGGATCCCCACTGAAACCAGGAAGACCGTCACCCAGGCACTCGTCACCAGCCGACTGGACTATGGGAACACCCTCTACGCCGGAACCACAGCCAAACTTCAAAAAGACTCCAGCGCATCCAGAACGCCTCCGCACGACTCATCCTGGACATCCCCCGACACAGCCACATCACCGGACACCTGAAAGACCTGCACTGGCTCCCCGTCAGCAAGAGAATCACGTTCAGACTCCTCACCCACGCACACAAGGCCCTCCACGACCTGGGCCCAAAGTACCTCAACGACCGCATGACCTTCTACACGCCCACACGCCAGCTACGATCAACCAGCCACGCCCTCGCCACCGTACCACGCATCCGCAGAACCACCGCCGGAGGAAGATCCTTCTCCTACCTGGCAGCCAAAACCTGGAACTCCTCCCCACTCACCTTCGGCGAACCCAGGACCATCTCTCCTTCAGGAAGCAGCTCAAGACCTGGCTGTTCGAGCAGTAACTTACCCCCTCCCCCAGCGCCTTGAGACCCTCCCGGGTGAGTAGCGCGCTCTATAAATGCCGTGATTGATTGATTGGGGGCCTTATGTTTTTGGTGCTCTGCCCCCCTGGGGGGGGGAGTTTTTTTTATATAGCGCGGGGCTTTACCCGAAGGTGTCAGAGCGCTTCACAATAGGAACAGTAACATTACATGATGAGAAGGTTACAAGTGAGCATAATACAAAAGCAAGCGTTACATTACATGAGGAAAAAGTGACAATTGTGCATGATACATGAGATACAAAATACAAATAGAGGTATAATACTGCAATAAGTGGCAGTCACTCCGAACACACTGGGAAGGCACTTCTATAGGCATGGAGTGCAGAATTTCCTATAGTGGAAGAACTTCCTTGAGGGAGTAGAGAGGGCGTGAATTAAATGAAGGGTACACAAATCCAGCACAGCACGCAAGGGTGAGGAATGTACAGGAAAAAGTATAAATTTACAATGAAGAGCGAACTTCCTAGAGGGGCTGAGAGTGAAAGTATTAGTTCTGAAAGTGTCTTTGGAAGAGAAGAGATTTGAGGTCAGCTTTGAAGAACCGGGTAGAGGAGGTGGCACGGAGCAATGGGGGAAGCGAGTTCCAGATTCTCAACGCATTGCCTGAGAAGGATTGCGCCATAGATCTTTCCCTTTTGAAGACGGGGGGGGGGCTCAAGCAGAAGCTTTTTTGCATTGCGAGAAGGGCGAGAGCCACCGGACAATTTCAATTTATTCGCCAGGTAACGAGGGGAGGACGTGTGTAAGGCTTTGTGTGTGATGCAGGCAGTTTTGTAAATAGATCTTGCCTCGATCGGAAGCCATCGAAGAGAGGACAGGATAGGAGTAACGTGGTCGCTTCATTTAGACCCTGAAATGAAGCGAGCTGCTGAATGGAGGATGGATTTGAGAGGGGAGAGGTGGGATTTGGGTAGGCCCGTCAGAAGAGAATTGCAATAATCCAGTCTTGAGAGAACCAGAGATTGTACCAAGGTTTTTAAGTCTTTCTCCGGGAAGAACCGACGGATCCCCCATAGAAGGCGCAACTGGTAACGTGCATTCTTAGCAATAGAGTTGATGTGGGAGATTAGGTTGAGTCTTTTGTCAAGAATGACACCTAGGGATTTAGCGCTGTCGACAATGATGGGTTTGTTGTTGAGTAGGTTCAGCTGATCCATCCAAGATTGAACAGGAGGAGGTGAGAGAGAGGTAGAGAGGAGGAGGAATTCAGTTTTGGCGGGATTCAGAATGAGTTGGTGAGCTAACATCCAGTTGTGAATAGAGTTGAGAGTAGAGTTGAGTAGTGAGAGATCGTGTGCGGAAGATAAAGGTATCTTCCCACTAGTCCACCAGGCATTTATTTGTGGAGAGTGACCCCTTGGGTGGCAGAATAGCAGTATGTTTTTAGGCCCATATGCCCCCAAGGAGGGCAGAAGCCACTAGACACCAGTTTTTTTTTAATTTTTGTGTTGGGGAGTGGCCAAAGGGCAAGGGTTGCTCCCCTTTTACGGGGGTGAATATTTTATTTATACTCTTTGGCCCACCTACCCCTTAGCTTGGCTGGTGGATTGTGTGTGGACTGGTGCATTATTTGCATATGTGATTGTAATGTTTTTTTCTCCTTTTTATTCTAGTGTAAAGCTTTTGATTCCTGTTTGCGGTTTCGGCAGTGGTTGTTCTGCAGTTTTGCGTAATTGTATTTATTTGGTAAGAAAAATATTTTTGTTGTGTGTACTCCAAATGAGTATTCTTGTCATGCATGAATGAATTTTTTGTAAGTGGTGTCATAATGGCAGCATATTTGTTAGTGTTCAGAGCATGAAATTCTTTGCGATGTTTTGCATTGTCTTATGTGTAATTTTTTTTTCTTCTTTTTTAGTGGGATATTGTTGATCCTTACTGTGTCTGTGCAGAGTAGGTGGTGGTGAGTCTAGCTGCTTCTGTCACGTGAGTGGTATAGTGTTGGAGTATATAGGTCTTTGTGATAAAGCTACATTTTGTTTATTTCTTTTTTTTACAAAGGGTTTGTTGTTGTTGACTTGTTTGACACGTAACCTTTATTAGTAAGCATTATGGCTAGCCGTAGAATGACTGCTCAGCAGGTGGTTGGTTTGCTTCTTGAATCTTCCTCTGAGCAGGATTATGAGACTGACAGTGCGTCTGAGGGAGAGGAGGGAGGGGAAGATTCAGGCAGTGAGTTTTCTCTCCACATGGAATCATCGGATGATGAAGGTACTCTCAGTGCAGATGAAGTGCCTGTTTTAGAGGAGGATACTACTGTGCCGATGGTGCAAGAGGCATCTGGATTGCAGCCTGGGGCTGCTAGGCTTCCTACTGGAAGTGCTGGACTCTGGGTTGATCCAAACATGGTGCAGCCGGTGTTGCCTGCCTTTAGTGGTTATGCAGGGTGTAGAGTGGATTGTGAACATTATTTGCCTATACAGTATTTTCAGTTGTTTATGGATGATGTATTTTTGGGTGAGATTGTTGAGCAGACTAATTTGTATGCTGAACAGTTTTTGAGGGACAACAGTGCCAGACTTAGGCCCCATTCTAGAGCTACCCGGTGGAGTCCCACAAATATGGAAGAGATGAAGAAGTTTTTGGGTTTGACTTTTTGATGGGTTTGATAAGGAAGCCGTCCATGGGTTCATATTGGTCTACCAGTCCCTTGATGGCAACGGCCATATTTCCTGCAGTTATGACTCGTGATCGGTATTTACTTTTGCTTCGGATGCTGCATTTTGTTGATAATGGTTTGGCGTTGCCACGAGATCACCCTGAATGTGACCGTCTTTTTAAGATTCGGCCTGTTCTTGATCACTTTGTAGATCGATTTTCAGAGATCTATACTCCAGGGAAAGAAATATCTATTGATGAGTCTTTGGTCCTGTTCAAGGGCCGTTTGGTTTTTAGGCAGTACATTCCTAGCAAGAGGGCACGCTATGGAATTAAGCTGTATATGTTGTCTGAGAGTAGGACAGGATATGTTTTTAATTTGCGTGTGTACACTGGTAGGGATTCCACTATTGACCCCCTGGTTGTCCGTCCACTTTTGGAGTTTCAGAGAAAATTGTGTGGGATCTTGCTAGAGGACTGTTTAACAGAGGCCACCATTTGTACCTTGATAACTTCTACACTGCTGTGCAATTGTTTAAGGAATTGTTCAAAGTGGACACTTTTGCTTGTGGCACAATCCGCTCTAACCGTAAAGGTTATCCAAAAGAGCTTGTTTGCAAAAAACTTCAGAGGGGACAGTGCAGTGCCTTACGTAGTGAGGAACTGCTAGCTGTGAAATTTGTGGACAGGAGGGATGTGTACATGCTGACTACCATCCATGATGAGAGTACTTCACCTGTGGCTGTTTGGGGTCAGATTGCTGAAGTGCGCAAACCTGTGTGCATTTTAGACTACAATAAGCACATGGGTGGTGTTTATAGAGTAGATCAGAGGTTGGAACCTTACACTGCTATTCGTAAGGCTTACATTTGGTATAAGAAGTTGGCCATCCATCTCTTCAATTTAGCAACTTTCAATGCTTTTGTTGTGTTCAAGGAATGTTCTCCTGCGTCAAAGTTGACTTTTGTTCAGTTTCAGCAGTCTGTCATAGGCAGCCTTGTTGTTGTGGAACAGGCAAGTGTTCCTAGAGTTGGAGTGGTGGAGGATGTGGCTCGATTGAAAGATCGCCACTTTCCTGATCACATTCCTCCTACACCCTCAAAAGACTTTCCCACTAGGAGATGTAGAGTCTGTTGGCGAAGAGGTACGCGGAAGGAGACTCGTATGTACTGCCCTGTGTGTCCTTATAACCCTGGGCTGTGTGTGCCTGCTTGTTATAGAGCGTACCACAAGCAAAAGAATTATTGGGAGCAACCATGAGTGGTAAAGTGAACTCAAAATCACAATCAAGGAGAATAGGGAAAAAGCCTTCTCTGACTCCCCTTCTACAAGTTCATACTCATTAAACAGAGAAGCACTACCATCTAAAAAACATAGTTCAAGAGAGTAATACAAGGGAAAGTCTTAAATTTCTTAATACTGCCCTCACACACTTTGCAGTGTCATGCTTCATCATTGGGCCGCATCATACGTCCAGGCGCAGACCAACGCACTGGACGGAGCGCATTATTTTTTTGTGTAAAAAATGATGAAGAGTGTGAGCAAGGGCAGAAAAGCAAAAAGACAGATATAAGAAAAACAAATTAGAGGAAAGAATATTCCCTCAAAAAAGGGATCTAAAGTGCAGGAATTAGATTAAAACTACCTTGGAGAACACCACAATTTGTTTTAATTATTCCCGTGTTCCCTTGGTAGGATTAAAAATTGACACGGAGGGGAACTCCAGGGGAGGTAACGACCCCTATGCCCCTACTGCATAAACCAACATGTTTCTGCCATTATGATATGCCTCTATGGGTCACTTTGGCATTCATCAGGGTACAGATCCCTAATATATCTGGTCCTCACCCACAATCGGGTGTCTTTTACCTCAACACCCCAATGGATGTATTACACTGGGTCACTCTTCGCCAATCGGAGAGAAAAGTCCTTTCTGTAAAATAAACCAACAAGAGAAGGTATGTTTCCGAGTTATCCAAAAACATCTTCCATCTTCTTTTACATGTCCTCTTGTCATCGACCTCTCATAGTTTAAAACTATTCACTTCTAACTTCTTGAATTAAACATCCTTTGTAACTCAAGAGTTTATTCTCTTGCACAGCCTCTGATCACACATCACTGCATTATTACACTTTCAAGTGGGACACATCTCACTCGTTACGGTCACTTTTCCAGGACTAAATCACAAACCACAGACCATAGACTTGAAAAAAGTCTCTCAATTTTCCCTCCTTATATCTTTCATAGGAGGCCAGTATGGCCACTAAACAAAGACAATTCCGAAAACAGAAGTGGCATCATAGGGTTACTCACACGAGTTATTAGAGTGATTCTCCAAACCCGGAACTGGTAATAGGAACGGGGTCTTTGAGTTACACCCTGTGCAACCTAAAAACAAGTAACAGAAAACAGTAAAAAAATATACTGTCTTGTTCTTTTAAATCCCTGCTATGACATCCCAATCCAGTATATCTTGCAACCCATACAAATGCACCATGAGTCCAAAATTTACCCGTGTCTGTATATCAAACTGTGTTGCCAGTGATCAGAAATATATGTCCGGTCTCACTGATTAAGTCACACCACGGACCACTCTGATTGTCCGTTCTTACGCATTACCCCGTCACATCCAGAGCCGTACTTACTACATCTAAGAACCTCCGTTGTCCAATATGCCTATCACCGTTCTCCGACGATAGCGGGAGACTGTTACCGTTTGCCTTAAATGTTCAGTGTCTGCGGAGCCACGTTAGCCACGTCAGTTCCGTGCCGTTGAAAACGCCCCTACATTGTAAAACGGGCCGTTTCTTTCTCAAATCAACGACTACCGCGCTAACCTTACTCTGCCATCTCTATTCAACGCATTTTCGCGGCCATATTGGAGATTCAACGTTATCCCACAGTCAGACTCACGTACATAACTCCAGTCTATTGTTTGTTATACGTGTACCAGATGTAAAAACACTTACTCCCATGTCTGATCAGGGTACCTATCAGAATATATTGGTCCTTACTGCTAGTGGAATCTGGACCCAGGTCTCGAGTGATTAATCCATCAATACTAATAAGTCAAACAGCGAAAACAATTACTGAATTTCCTCAAGAGTCAGTCCCACCAAAACACAACTGTACACCCGCACTCTTCATTTATTGGTTATTCCATACAGATGAAACCAAGGAATACCATCGTTCAAACCCCTCAGATTACTTTTGAGTCTGTCCACCCATCGTTGTTCTCTGATGAACAGATAATTGGAAACGTCCATCGTATTGGGGGGATGAAAGGTCTGTCAATGACTGTCCACCTTAAGTCATTCTCCGAGTGTCCAAATTCTTTAAAGTGTGCTGTTAGTTTTGTATTAGTTTTGCCACAACGTATCGTACTCATATGCTCAAGTTTTCGTGTTTTTACTTAAAGTGAACTGCCTGGTCTGTAATGTTTAAGAATTGTTGTTCTGTTTCAAGGTTGGCATTAGTGCAATGTATTTAGTTTCTGATTTTGTGTTAGTAGATTTGTATCTATTTGCAATTTGTTTGTGTTTTCTTTTTTGTATAAAAAAATCCTAAATGTGATGGTGGTGTGTGTAGGCTGGTGCTTGGCTGGCGGTGTGCGTGGAGTGGCGCTTGGCTGGCGGTGTGCGTGGAGTGGCGCTTGGCTGGCGGTGTGCGTGGAGTGGCTCTTGGCTGGCGGTGTGCGTGGAGTGGTGCTTGGCTGGCGGTGTGCGTGGAGTGGCGCTTGGCTGGCGGTGTGCGTGGAGTGGCGCTTGGCTGGCGGTGTGCGTGGAGTGGCACTTGGCTGGTGGTGTGCGTGGAGTGGCGCTAGGCTGGTGGTGTGCGTGGAGTGGCGCTAGGCTGGCGGTGTGCGTGGAGTGGCGCTTGGCTGGCAGTGTGCGTGGAGTGGCGCTTGGCTGGCGGTGTGCGTGGAGTGGCGCTTGGCTGGCGGTGTGCGTGGAGTGGCACTTGGCTGGCGGTGTGCGTGGAGTGGCGCTTGGCTGGTGGTGTGCGTGGACTGGCGCTCGGCTGGCAGTGTGTGAGAAGTGACTTGCTGCTGGTCACTACACACACTGCTATCCGAGCGACACTCCACGCAATCCATCAGCTTGTGTGGTTGCTGTGTTAGGAATGTGGGCGTGTGAAAGTGATGGGCCCTTGAATGGCGCTGTCTGCTCTGGTGTGAGTGTTGTAATGTGATGGGCCCGCGGCTGGTGGTGTGAATGGTTTTGTATTTGTCACACGTATGAAAGGTGTATGAATGGCCTGTAAAGAGGTTGGTGCCTTGTCGTGGCTTTACAGCTCACGAGCTGTGAGTCAATGGTTCAGTTTCTCGTCCTTTCAATTATTAACAGTGCATTTCATTTTTGTGAAATCACTTGTTAATACAATTGTATATACTGAACCATCACCCACCTCGTGCCAAATCCAACCAGTATGTGTGTGTGCTTGAGGATTAGATGGCTGTGCAGTAATATATTTTTTTTGTCTTTCTCAAGCAGGGTGTACCTTGTCCCTTTTTGTGAATGTTGTAATGTGTTTGTTTCGTGCCTGGTGGTGTGAATGGTCTTGTGTGTATCACGTATGAAAGGTGTGTGAATGGCCTGTAAAGCGGTTGGGGCCTTGACGTGGCTTTACAGCTCACGAGCTGCGAGTCACTGGTTCAGTTTTTGCCCTTTCAATTATTGACAGTGCATTTCATTTTTGTGAAATCTCTTGTTAATAAAATTGTATATACTGAACCATCACTTGCCCTCGTGCCAAATCCAACCAGTATGTGTGTGTGCTTGAGGAATAGATGGCTGTGCAGTAATCTTTGTCTTTTTAGTCTGTCTGCCAAGGTGTACATTCCGTCTAAGAATAACCTACCAACTGTAGATATTGTCGTAAACGAAACACCCATGGGAGTACATGGTGATATCTCTCTTGTGGATCCCAACAAGTTATGGTACCCACAATGTCCTGCAAACCTCAAAATGTCTGTCACATTTTCCTTGCAATATTGTGCCAAAATTTTCACGCTGCAGAAATAAACAACACATTATCTCAAAATGACCTGGTTTTGCAAGGTGGGTCACCTGGGTTTTTGGCCCGGGGCTCGGCGGCCACCTAGGGAAACCTACCAAACCCACACATTTCTGAAAAGTAGACACCCGGGGGATTCCAGGGAGGTATGGCTTGCATGGATCCCCCAACGTTTTCTTACCCAGAATCCCCTGCACACCTGACATTTTGCTGAAAAATCCCTTTTTTCACACATTTTTTGTGTGGTAAAGTTGTGGCATCACCGGGCTGACACAAATTTCCTACCACCCAGCGTCCCCCAGATCTCCCGATAAAAATGGTGCCTCACTCGGGTGGGAGGCCCAAGTACCCGCGACAGGCAAGGGCCCACAACGTATTGAGGCGACCTCAAAATGGCCTATCACAAAACAACCTGGTTTTGCAAGGGGGTCCCATGACGTTTTGGCCCGGGGCTCGGCGGCCACCTAGGGAAACCTACCAAACCCACACATTTCTGAAAAGTAGACACCCAGGGGATTCCAGGGAGGTATGGCTTGCGTGGATCCCCCAACGTTTTCTTACCCAGAATCCCCTGCAAACCTGACATTTTGCTGAAAAAATCCCTTTTTACACACATTTTGTGTGGTAAAGTTGTGGCATCACCGGGCTGACACAAATTTCCTACCACCCAGCGTTCCCCCAGGTCTCCCGATAAAAATGGTGCCTCACTCGGGTAGGAGGCCCAAGTACCCGCGACAGGCAAGGGCCCACAACGTATTGAGGCGACCTCAAAATGGCCTATCACAAAACAACCTGGTTTTGCAAGGGGGTCCCATGACGTTTTGGCCCGGGGCTCGGCGGCCACCTAGGGAAACCTACCAAACCCACACATTTCTGAAAAGTAGACACCCGGGGATTCCAGGGAGGTATGGCTTGCGTGGATCCCCCAACGTTTTCTTACCCAGAATCCCCTGCAAACCTGACATTTTGCTGAAAAAATCCCTTTTTACACACATTTTGTGTGGTAAAGTTGTGGCATCACTGGGCTGACACAAATTTCCTACCACCCAGCGTTCCCCCAGGTCTCCCGATAAAAATGGTGCCTCACTCGGGTAGGAGGCCCAAGTACCCGCGACAGGCAAGGGCCCACAACGTATTGAGGTGACCTCAAAATGGCCTTTCACAAAACGACCTGGTTTTGCAAGGGGGTCACCTGGGTTTTTGGCCCGTGCTCGGCGGCGATCTAGGAAACCTACCAAACCCACACATTTCTGAAAAGGAGACACCCGGGGGCTTCCAGGGAGGTATGGCTTGCGTGGATCCCCCAACGTTTCCTTACCCAGAATCCCCTGCAAACCTCAATTTTAGCTGAAAAAATCACTTTTTTCACACATTTTTGTGTGGGAAAGTGTGGCTTCACCGGGCTCACACAAATTTCCTACCACCCAGCGTTCCCCAGGTCTCCCGATAAAAATGGTGCCTCACTTGTGTGGGAGGCCCAAGTACCCGCGACAGGCAAGGGCCCACAACGTATTGAGGCGACCTCAAAATGGCCTTTCACAAAACGACCTGGTTTTGCAAGGGGGGTCACCTGGGTTTTTGGCCCTGTGCTCGGCGGCCATCTAGGGAAACCTACCAAACCCACACATTTCTGAAAAGTAGACACCCGGGGGCTTCCAGGGAGGTATGGCTTGCATGGATCCCCCAACGTTTCCTTACCCAGAATCCCCTGCAGACCTCAATTTTAGCTGAAAAAATCACTTTTTTCACACATTTTTGTGTGGGAAAGTGTGGTATCACCGGGCTCACACAAATTTCCTACCACCCAGCGTTCCCCCAGGTCTCCCGATAAAAATGGTGCCTCACTTGTGTGGGAAACCCAAGTACCCGCGACAGGCAAGGGCCCACAACGTATTGAGGCGACCTCAAAATGGCCTTTCACAAAACGACCTGGTTTAGCAAGGGGGGTCACCTGGGTTTTTGGCCCTGTGCTCGGCGGCCATCTAGGGAAACCTACCAAACCCACACATATCTGAAAAGTAGACACCGGGGGGCTTCCAGGGAGGTATGGCTTGCGTGGATCCCCCAACGTTTCCTTACCCAGAATCCCCTGAAACCTCAATTTTAGCTGAAAAAATCACTTTTTTCACACATTTTTGTGTGGGAAAGTGTGGCTTCACCGGGCTCACACAAATTTCCTACCACCCAGCGTTCCCCCAGGTCTCCCGATAAAAATGGTACCTCACTTGTGTGGGAGGCCCAAGTACCCGCGACAGGCAAGGGCCCACAACGTATTGAGGCGACCTCAAAATGGCCTTTCACAAAACGACCTGGTTTTGCAAGGGGGGTCACCTGGGTTTTTGGCCCTGTGCTCGGCGGCCATCTAGGGAAACCTACCAAACCCACACATATCTGAAAAGTAGACACCCGGGGGCTTCCAGGGAGGTATGGCTTGCGTGGATCCCCCAACGTTTCCTTACCCAGAATCCCCTGCAAACCTCAATTTTAGCTGAAAAAATCACTTTTTTCACACATTTTTGTGTGGGAAAGTGTGGCATCACCGGGCTCACACAAATTTCCTACCACCCAGCGTTCCCCCAAGTCTCCCGATAAAAATGGTGCCTCACTTGTGTGGGAGGCCCAAGTACCCGCGACAGGCAAGGGCCCAAAACGTAGTGAGGCGACATCAAAATTGCCTATCTCAAAACCACCTGGTTTTGCAAGGGGGGTCACCTGGGTTTTTGGCCCCGTGCTCGGCGGCCATCTAAGGTAACTTACCAAACCCACACATTTCTGAAATGTAGACACCCGGGGGCTTCCAGGGAGGTATGGCTTGCATGGATCCCCCAACGTTTTCTTACCCAGAATCCCCTGCACACCTGACATTTAGCTGAAAAAATCTCTTTTTTCACACATTTTTGTGTGGTAAAGTTGTGGCATCACCGGGCTGACACAAATTTCCTACCACCCAGTGTCCCCCAGGTCTCCCGATAAAAATGGTGCCTCACTCGGGTGGGAGGCCCGAGTACCCGCGACAGGCAAGGGCCCACAACGTATTGAGGCGACCTCAAAATGGCCTATCACAAAACAACCTGGTTTTGCAAGGGGGTCCCATGACGTTTTGGCCCGCGGCTCGGCGGCCACCTAGGGAAACCTACCAAACCCACACATTTCTGAAAAGTAGACACCCGGGGGCTTCCAGGGAGGTATGGCTTGTGTGGATCCCCCAACGTTTCCTTACCCAGAATCCCCTGAAACCTCAATTTTAGCTGAAACAATCACTTTTTTCACACATTTTTGTGTGGGAAAGTGTGGCATCACCAGGCTCACACAAATTTCCTACCACCCAGCGTTCCCCCAGGTCTCCCGATAAAAATGGTGCCTCACTTGTGTGGGAGGCCCAAGTACCCGCGACAGGCAAGGGCCCAAAACGTAGTGAGGCGACATCAAAATTGCCTATCTCAAAACCACCTAGTTTTGCAAGGGGGGTCACCTGGGTTTTTGGCCCCGTGCTCGGCGGCCATCTAGGGTAACCTACCAAACCCACACATTTCTGAAAAGTAGACACCCGGGGGCTTCCAGGGAGGTATGGCTTGCGTGGATCCCCCAACGTTTTCTTACCCAGAATCCCCTGTGCACCTGACATTTTGCTGAAAAAATCCCTTTTTCACACATTTTTGTGTGGTAAAGTTGTGGCATCACCGGGCTGACACAAATTTCCTACCACCCAGCGTCCCCCAGGTCTCCCGATAAAAATGGTGCCTCACTCGGGTGGGAGGCCCGAGTACCCGCGACAGGCAAGGGCCCACAACGTATTGAGGCGACCTCAAAATGGCCTATCACAAAACAACCTGGTTTTGCAAGGGGGTCCCATGACGTTTTGGCCCGGGGCTCGGCGGCCACCTAGGGAAACCTACCAAACCCACACATTTCTGAAAAGTAGACACCCGGGGATTCCAGGGAGGTATGGCTTGCGTGGATCCCCCAACGTTTTCTTACCCAGAATCCCCTGCAAACCTGACATTTTGCTGAAAAATCCCTTTTACACACATTTTGTGTGGTAAAGTTGTGGCATCACCGGGCTGACACAAATTTCCTACCACCCAGCGTTCCCCCAGGTCTCCCGATAAAAATGGTGCCTCACTCGGGTAGGAGGCCCAAGTACCCGCGACAGGCAAGGGCCCACAACGTATTGAGGTGACCTCAAAATGGCCTTTCACAAAACGACCTGGTTTTGCAAGGGGGGTCACCTGGGTTTTTGGCCCGTGCTCGGCGGCGATCTAGGGAAACCTACCAAACCCACACATTTCTGAAAAGGAGACACCCGGGGGCTTCCAGGGAGGTATGGCTTGCGTGGATCCCCCAACGTTTCCTTACCCAGAATCCCCTGCAAACCTCAATTTTAGCTGAAAAAATCACTTTTTTCACACATTTTTGTGTGGGAAAGTGTGGCTTCACCGGGCTCACACAAATTTCCTACCACCCAGCGTTCCCCCAGGTCTCCCGATAAAAATGGTGCCTCACTTGTGTGGGAGGCCCAAGTACCCGCGACAGGCAAGGGCCCACAACGTATTGAGGCGACCTCAAAATGGCCTTTCACAAAACGACCTGGTTTTGCAAGGGGGTCACCTGGGTTTTGGCCCTGTGCTCGGCGGCCATCTAGGGAAACCTACCAAACCCACACATTTCTGAAAAGTAGACACCCGGGGGCTTCCAGGGAGGTATGGCTTGCATGGATCCCCCAACGTTTCCTTACCCAGAATCCCCTGCAGACCTCAATTTTAGCTGAAAAAATCACTTTTTTCACACATTTTTGTGTGGGAAAGTGTGGCATCACCGGGCTCACACAAATTTCCTACCACCCAGCGTTCCCCCAGGTCTCCCGATAAAAATGGTGCCTCACTTGTGTGGGAAACCCAAGTACCCGCGACAGGCAAGGGCCCACAACGTATTGAGGCGACCTCAAAATGGCCTTTCACAAAACGACCTGGTTTAGCAAGGGGGGTCACCTGGGTTTTTGGCCCTGTGCTCGGCGGCCATCTAGGGAAACCTACCAAACCCACACATATCTGAAAAGTAGACACCGGGGGGCTTCCAGGGAGGTATGGCTTGCGTGGATCCCCCAACGTTTCCTTACCCAGAATCCCCTGAAACCTCAATTTTAGCTGAAAAAATCACTTTTTTCACACATTTTTGTGTGGGAAAGTGTGGCTTCACCGGGCTCACACAAATTTCCTACCACCCAGCGTTCCCCCAGGTCTCCCGATAAAAATGGTACCTCACTTGTGTGGGAGGCCCAAGTACCCGCGACAGGCAAGGGCCCACAACGTATTGAGGCGACCTCAAAATGGCCTTTCACAAAACGACCTGGTTTTGCAAGGGGGTCACCTGGGTTTTTGGCCCTGTGCTCGGCGGCCATCTAGGGAAACCTACCAAACCCACACATATCTGAAAAGTAGACACCCGGGGCTTCCAGGGAGGTATGGCTTGCGTGGATCCCCCAACGTTTCCTTACCCAGAATCCCCTGCAAACCTCAATTTTAGCTGAAAAATCACTTTTTCACACATTTTTGTGTGGGAAAGTGTGGCATCACCGGGCTCACACAAATTTCCTACCACCCAGCGTTCCCCCAGGTCTCCCGATAAAAATGGTGCCTCACTTGTGTGGGAGGCCCAAGTACCCGCGACAGGCAAGGGCCCAAAACGTAGTGAGGCGACATCAAAATTGCCTATCTCAAAACCACCTGGTTTTGCAAGGGGGGTCACCTGGGTTTTTGGCCCCGTGCTCGGTGGCCATCTAGGGTAACTTACCAAACCCACACATTTCTGAAAAGTAGACACCCGGGGGCTTCCAGGGAGGTATGGCTTGCATGGATCCCCCAACGTTTTCTTACCCAGAATCCCCTGCACACCTGACATTTAGCTGAAAAAATCTCTTTTTTCACACATTTTTGTGTGGTAAAGTTGTGGCATCACCGGGCTGACACAAATTTCCTACCACCCAGTGTCCCCCCAGGTCTCCCGATAAAAATGGTGCCTCACTCGGGTGGGAGGCCCGAGTACCCGCGACAGGCAAGGGCCCACAACGTATTGAGGCGACCTCAAAATGGCCTATCACAAAACAACCTGGTTTTGCAAGGGGGGTCCCATGACGTTTTGGCCCGCGGCTCGGCGGCCACCTAGGGAAACCTACCAAACCCACACATTTCTGAAAAGTAGACACCCGGGGGCTTCCAGGGAGGTATGGCTTGCGTGGATCCCCCAACGTTTCCTTACCCAGAATCCCCTGAAACCTCAATTTTAGCTGAAAAAATCACTTTTTTCACACATTTTTGTGTGGGAAAGTGTGGCATCACCAGGCTCACACAAATTTCCTACCACCCAGCGTCCCCCCAGGTCTCCCGATAAAAATGGTGCCTCACTCGGGTGGGAGGCCCAAGTACCCGCGACAGGCAAGGGCCCAAAACGTAGTGAGGCGACATCAAAATTGCCTATCTCAAAACCACCTAGTTTTGCAAGGGGGTCACCTGGGTTTTGGCCCCGTGCTCGGCGGCCATCTAGGGTAACCTACCAAACCCACACATTTCTGAAAAGTAGACACCCGGGGGCTTCCAGGGAGGTATGGCTTGCGTGGATCCCCCAACGTTTTCTTACCCAGAATCCCCTGTGCACCTGACATTTTGCTGAAAAAATCCCTTTTTTCACACATTTTTGTGTGGTAAAGTTGTGGCATCACCGGGCTGACACAAATTTCCTACCACCCAGCGTCCCCCCAGGTCTCCCGATAAAAATGGTGCCTCACTCGGGTGGGAGGCCCGAGTACCCGCGACAGGCAAGGGCCCACAACGTATTGAGGCGACCTCAAAATGGCCTATCACAAAACAACCTGGTTTTGCAAGGGGGGTCCCATGACGTTTTGGCCCGGTGCTCGGCGGCCACCTAGGGAAACCTACCAAACCCACACATTTCTGAAAAGTAGACACCTGGGGGCTTCCAGGGAAGTATGGCTTGCGTGGATCCCCCAACGTTTCCTTACCCAGAATCCCCTGCAAACCTCAATTTTAGCTGAAAAAATCACTTTTTTCACACATTTTTGTGTGGGAAAGTGTGGCATCACCGGGCTCACACAAATTTCCTACCACCCAGCGTTCCCCCAGGTCTCCCGATAAAAATGGTGCCTCACTTGTTTGGGAGGCCCAAGTACCCGCGACAGGCAAGGGCCCACAACGTATTGAGGCGACCTCAAAATGGCCTTTCACAAAACGACCTGGTTTTGCAAGAGGGGTCACCTGGGTTTTTGGCCGTGTGCTCGGCGGCCATCTAGGGAAACCTACCAAACCCACACATATCTGAAAAGTAGACACCCGGGGGCTTCCAGGGAGGTATGGCTTGCGTGGATCCCCCAACGTTTCCTTACCCAGAATCCCCTGCAAACCTCAATTTTAGCTGAAAAAATCACTTTTTTCACACATTTTTGTGTGGGAAAGTGTGGCATCACCGGGCTCACACAAATGTCCTACCACCCAGCGTTCCCCAAGGTCTCCCGATAAAAATGGTGCCTCACTTGTGTGGGAGGCCCAAGTACCCGCGACATGCAAGGACACAAAACGTTTTGAGGCAACATCAACATTGCCTATCAAAAAATGTTTTGGGCCCTTGCCTGTTGCGGTTCTGGGTAAGGAAACGTTGGGGGATCCACGCAAGCCATACTTCCCTGGAAGCCCCCAGGTGTCTACTTTTCAGAAATGTGTGGGTTTGGTAGGTTTCCCTAGGTGGCCGCCGAGCACCGGGCCAAAACGTCATGGGACCCCCCTTGCAAACCCTGGGTACCTTTACAATCCCCATGATGTTAGAAAAAAAGGACGCAAATTTGGCGTGGATACCTTATGTGGTCAAAAAGTTACAGGGGCCTAAGCGCGCACTACCCCAAATAGCCAAAAAAAGGCTCAGCACAGGGGGGGAAAAGGCCTAGCAGCGAAGGGGTTAAACTGAATTACAGGCATGGTATTGTACACAAACATTTATATACTCTCTCAGGGGCTGTTGTGATAGCTCTTGTTAAAAAGTCTAATCAAATGTCTTAGTTATCGTTTTTTGTGCACGAAGAGTGTAATATTTGAGGGGAGGTAGGGCCTAGAATCGATGAATGTTCATTCCTCTAAGTGAAGCCTACCAAGTACATTGAACTATATGAGGAAGGAGGAATACATTAAATAGTGCTTCCGAGAGTAGCACCACTCAGGCCACTGTGGCGCAGCCCCTCCCAAAACTTCGGGGGCCCTCAGACGTTTCAGAGAGGCCCCATTCTGCTCAAGGACAGTGAATATGTGTGAGATATAGGAGGCTCATGCTGCAGTGAGGTGGCCCTATCATTTTACATTACTCAGCTGATACCACTCACTGTTTTTAGGAATCACATGAATAATTTGCATCTGCCTTTGCAGTCCTGATAAAAGCTTCTTGGAAATGCAGGTTTCTACAGACATTTTGCCTAGTGTTGACCAGTCCCAGCTTCGAATGGCACTTCTTTCTCAGTGGAGTAAGTAAGTAAGTTTATTATGCATGATTAATTAAAACCGTTGCAGACACATGATAATAAAATTCCATAGTAATACGAGTAAAAACAGTGTTTAAAAGGTCACAAAAGTGCATTATTTTTAAAACTCGCATTTGGGCAATGCGCTCTTCAACAATTCTAAAGTGCATTGTGCGTCAAGGAGAGCTGGACTAACAGGCGCAGTGCCAATTTAAGCAACCATCGTTTTATGTCCTATTAAAATTTACGTTTTTTGTGCTTCCCAAATGCCTCAGTGGAGACATTTGGGAAGCTGAGAAACCTATGGTACAAAACATTTCAGCGTTCACTGCAGATATACCTCTCAATGTGAAACCCCCACCAGGGACTCTTTCGGGAAGAAGGTTTATCATAGTCTCCTCTCACACCCTCACACCTTTTTTAGTTTTTTAAAATGTAGAACCCAGCAGCTGTGTTTGCCGTTATCCACATTGCTCCCATTTCTGAAGCGGGACTTTCTTCTCTGTCAGCACCACTTGTGGCTTCCAATCCCGGACTTAGTCCTCCATCCCTGTCTTCTGCTCTGCTGGCGAGTACTAATTTCGTTCTTGACTCTTGCAGGGGCAGCTGCTGCCAAAATTAATTGGTGGGGCAACGTGGGGGGGTAAATATTTATATAAAAAACCCACTTACATCCCACTGCTGCTGCCAGCCGCATCGTTGAAGAAGTAACATGAAGCCTTAGAGAAGAAGTAACATGATGAGGGGGCGATAAAAGCCGTGTTTGTGCCAGCGGGTCACATATAGCAACAAGAGCCCTCCGGCACCGACAGAGCACTGCCAGAGGGAAGTTGAGCTCGCAATTAAATCGGAAGAGGAGGGGACCTATCGGGGAGTCCATGGGCCACTCAATCCAGACACTGCTCTCAGCATGACAGCAGTGCCATGATTGGTCTAAGCATCCTGGTTAGGCACTCAGTGAGGGACTGGTAGACTTTCTCCACCCGGCTGAACAATACAGCTGGGTTGGAGAAATCAAAGTGCGCATGTCACTTTGGCCGGCCAAACCGTCATGCCACTTACAGTGCCCAACACTCTTCCTCCCCCTGCTGTAGCTGCTGCTGTCACTCAGGATGCCCGGCCTGCCCCGCCCTTGACTCTGCAGCATCGGCTTTTAGTGAAAAATAAAACGATAATAAAATTGTTTTAGTATCATTTTATTTTTCATCTGCAGTGAGTGGGGCGACGCTCCTCCGCCATTACAGAGGATCCACCAGTGCTGATTTTAGCCTCTGTTTCCGGTCCTGTGCTTGTGCACAGAAACGACAGGTGTAGAAGGTACTGTAATGAATATGTGGGAATACAAGTCAGTTGTCTGCCTAAACGCATTTACCTCATCTACAAATAGAATGCAATGCACATTATTTGACTTGTGAAGACACACTATACTGTACATCCCTGCACAATTACATTACACACAATTCTACTTTACAGTTCGCTTCGATTGCAAATGCACATCAAACTTTTGGAAGGCAAACATTTTTCTTCCTTTAATGATGTATATTTTATTGCCCTTTGTCTCCTCTGTATTTATTCTTCATGTGTGTTTTGTTCCATTTCTTTAGCACATTCCGTACTCCTACACAGTCTGGCGTTTTTGTAATTAAAGACTTACATCTTGTTGCTTTCCCCATCACTTAAAATGTGCAGTGATTCAAGTGTCCTGGGGCGTAAATCCCAGAAGCGCAGAGAATGAGCTACTTAATTTTATTTCTTGTTCCTCAAGGTATTCCATCATGATTACCCTTCTTTCTATCAGTTTTTTTTAAAGCGCAATCTGTCTGCACAGTGATAGTGAAATCCTTTGGATTTAGCTAATTAAGACAGTCCCAGAGGCAAGTATTTTAATGAGTAACTCAAAATAATTGTTCATTAATCAAACGGCGCGTGCTGCATGCACACTGGTAGTTCAAGTCTGAAGACACTGGGGACAAGCTGGGAATATTAAGATTGCAGCATAAAGTCTTGCTGGAGGGGAGAGAGAAATCTTCATGGACACAGCCCTAATCATATCATCTCTGTGCACTGTGAGCTGCTCAGCTGCATGTAAGCAAACAGAAGTTAACAACATCTTCAGCCAAAACAAGCGCGCTTTCCTCTATTTGCCATGCAGTTGGGACCTTCGGGAAAACAGAGCAGAGATCTGTAGTAACCATATACAAGCACACACAAATGATTGTAACTGAAGTGAGAGAATATATGTTTCGGATTTTAACACGGTTTCCAGAAATGCCTCAACACAGCCATTCTAAACAATGTAATTATTTACTTTTTTAGGGTTGGATTTAGTGCTTAATTTGTAAACAAAAATATATGTAAGTGCCAGGGCTCGAGGTAGTTCTCAGGAGGCCACCCTTGTTTGCACTACCTCTTGACCCTGCAACTACTGCCAAATGTGAATCAACACAAAATACAAGTGTGGAAGTTTGAACTACTACAGGGTATCTCATGCTGGTTGGATGGCCTGAGCGATACCAAAGGATGCTTGTTTCCAGTCCAGGGAGGACCTGGCTTGGCAGTTCGGGCTGGACTGTTCCCATGAGGCACAGGGCCAAGACTGATTTGCATATGGCTGGGTTCAAGCTAGAATGGCATGGTGAGCAAAAAAACGATGGATTTAGGCCCAGATCCCTGTACTGGGGTGAATGTATGACATTGTTCTGCATTCTGTCCATCAACTGTTGTTTTTGCATTTGTCACCCCGAGTGGGACGGGTATGCCCAGACGTGGGTCCCGTGCTCTCCATGCCACTAGAATCAAGCTATCCTGGCTGAAGAGGGCTGAAACCCCGAAACCGGTCCTAGGATGCTTGTTTCCAGTCCAGGGAGGACCTGGCTTGGCAGTTCAGGCTGGACTGTTCCCATGAGGCACAGGGCCAAGACTGATTTGCATATGGCTGGGTTCAAGCTGGAATGGCATGGTGAGCAAAAAAACGATGGATTTAGGCCCAGATCCCTGTACTGGGGTGAATGTATGACATTGTTCTGCATTCTGTCCATCAACTGTTGTTTTTGCATTTGTCACCCCGAGTGGGACGGGTATGCCCAGACGTGGGTCCCGTGCTCTCCATGCCACTGGAATCAAGCTATCCTGGCTGAAGAGGGGTGAAACCCCGAAACCGGTCCTAGGATGCTTGTTTCCAGTCCAGGGAGGACCTGGCTTGGCAGTTCGGGCTGGACTGTTCCATGAGGCACAGGGCCAAGACTGATTTGCATATGGCTGGGTTCAAGCTGGAATGGCATGGTGAGCAAAAAAACGATGGATTTAGGCCCAGATCCCTGTACTGGGGTGAATGTATGACATTGTTCTGCATTCTGTCCATCAACTGTTGTTTTTGCATTTGTCACCCCGAGTGGGACGGGATGCCCAGACGTGGGTCCCGTGCGCTCCATGCTACTGGAATCAAGCTATCCTGGCTGAAGAGGGGTGAAACCCCGAAACCGGTCCTAGGATGCTTGTTTCCAGTCCAGGGAGGACCTGGCTTGGCAGTTCGGGCTGGACTGTTCCCATGAGGCACAGGGCCAAGACTGATTTGCATATGGCTGGGTTCAAGCTGGAATGGCATGGTGAGCAAAACAACGATGGATTTAGGCCCAGATCCCTGTACTGGGGTGAATGTATGACATTGTTCTGCATTCTGTCCATCAACTGTTGTTTTTGCATTTGTCACCCCGAGTGGGACGGGTATGCCCAGACGTGAGTCCCGTGCTCTCCATGCCACTGGAATCAAGCTATCCTGGCTGAAGAGGGGTGAAACCCCGAAACCGGTCCTAGGATGCTTGTTTCCAGTCCAGGGAGGACCTGGCTTGGCAGTTCGGGCTGGACTGTTCCCATGAGGCACAGGGCCAAGACTGATTTGCATATGGCTGGGTTCAAGCTGGAATGGCATGGTGAGCAAAAAAACGATGGATTTAGGCCCAGATCCCTGTACTGGGGTAAATGTATGACATTGTTCTGCATTCTGTCCATCAACTGTTGTTTTTGCATTTGTCACCCCGAGTGGGACGGGTATGCCCAGACGTGGGTCCCGTGCTCTCCATGCCACTGGAATCAAGCTATCCTGGCTGAAGAGGGTGAAACCCCGAAACCGGTCCTAGGATGCTTGTTTCCAGTCCAGGGAGGACCTGGCTTGGCAGTTCGGGCAGGACTGTTCCCATGAGGCACAGGGCCAAGACTGATTTGCATATGGCTGGGTTCAAGCTGGAATGGCATGGTGAGCAAAAAAACGATGGATTTAAGCCCAGATCCCTGTACTGGGGTGAATGTATGACATTGTTCTGCATTCTGTCCATCAACTGTTGTTTTTGCGGTTGGATGGCCTGGACCTGTGCATTTCATTATTTGTTTTAAGTGTATTGAACATTCTATGATGAGTTCTACTGGAAAATAGAAAGACACCCCCACCATGTGCTAGACTGTCATAAATCAGTGCCAGGGTTTAGAAACAATTGATGGTGCCAAACACCGGTAAACACTGGCACATTTAAGTATTAGCTGCGTTTCTCCACTGTTTGATTTATGATTTAACAGAAAGCTCTTTATTACAGTACTTGTTAGAAGCTGGGTTTTGGCTGAGAAGGATGTTAACCCTTCTCAAGCAACAGCCACAATCCTTGTCAGCGTGAACTACAAAATTCTCTAAATTAACCTGTCCTTGACTCTCTGGTAGCTTGGCACAATGGCAGTCAGGCTTAACTTAGAGGCAATGAGTAAAGTATTTATACAGGACTCAAACAGTAAATACAGTGAAAACACAACACAAGAAAAACCAGACATCATTTTAGGCAAATACATTATTTCACAACAACACAACAAAAATTCAATCAGTAGAACTAGAGTGTACCAACTAGCACCTAAAAGAAAAAGTGCTAACTGTGGGAATTTAGTCCAGCAAGTCCGGAGCAAAGTCGAAAGTTATGTCCGACTACGATGGAGCATGGTTCGGATACACAAGGTGAATTGGACCCGATCTACCATTACCTTCGAACTTAGAAGACGTTTTGATTCAAACTGTCTGAGAATGTTAAATTCAGCTGGGCAACTCAGCCAACAGTGTACAAGAAGGAGGTATCATTGTCTGGGAGATGCTAGACGAAGTCACGGTGAAGATCTCTACGTTTAGTCTCTTTTTTGAACGTTGAGAATCTCCAGTGGGATGAAGCTGCAGACTGTAGCCGGCGGGAACTACAAAAGGGTGATTACCCCTTATGTGAGGAGACACTGAAAAGGATTTGCTGCTAAGACTTTCTTCAACCTTTCTACAGATGTTGGACTCTGCCCTTCCAAGAGGAGTTAATCCAAATGGAATTATTTTTTCATTTGTTTTCTTCCAAAACCCACGCATTGTGAACCGGTCAGAACCGACGCATCTCCTTCGATGTTGACGCAGCACCACTTCGAGGAAACCACTGCCTGGTTCAACGACGACACAGCACCGGACTGCGCCACTCAACGAAAATGCATCATCTTCATCCATGAGATGTTTGACGATGATGCAGCACCCGACTTGTGCAGCTCGATGATGACGCATCGCCTTCATCACAAGGGGATTAGCGACTTAGCGTGTCCCGACTGAGTGACTTAGAACCAAAGTATCTTGCTTCACATTGTCGATGAATCCTCCAGAAAGGTACTGTTTGCAGTTGGCCCTGCATGGTGCCTGTGTTCGACCCGTGCTCCATCGTGGTCATCTTCAATTTGTGATTGTTAACGTGTGGTGATATTTCCAACCCACACGGTCCTCCGTATTCGAGGAAGCCGGCGTGAGGGGTGTTGCACGATTCAAGAAAGAATTTAGACATTTCCATAACCACATACTGGAGAGCGAGCGTCGCTATTTGGACCCTACCACATTGATTTACCCAAACCGGAGGGCCGTGTGGGTTGGAAATATCACCACATGTTAACAATCACAAATTGAAGACGATTGAGCCTTGAAAAAGTCGCGTGTATATGTAACAGAAGCGACGAAACACGTGTTGGCTCTCGACCTGTTACAGAACTCACACATGAGAAGAATCTACAGAAAGAATAAAAGATTGAAGCATCTAATTTTGACTTGTGTATATACTTGTGTTGACATACTAAGCTACTGCTGTCAATTTCTGTGCTTCTGGAACTTTTACGTGTGCTAGGGACTGTGCAAATACTAGAGTTGCAGCTTAGGCCGCAGAATTTGGGGAGGTAGGTGGTTTTCTCCACCTTTTAGCACCATACAAATATATGATACAAAGACATACATATAGTGAATATACCATGTGGCGCCTTCCCTATGACCAATACCACCAGCCTATTTTCAGTCCATCGTGGTCGGCCTGAACTTTTGGATTTACCCTGGTCAGGCGCGACCTGATAACCCTGCTTGCCGCTTTATGCTTTTTACAATACATATAGGGGTAAGCCCTATTTATCCCGCATCACTGAGACTAAATACAACTTGAACAGAAAAAGTAATGCAAGAATACATTCATATAAATACATTTCCACAAAGATTACCCTAATTAATCATTGGTGCTTTAACATAATTACAGCACATTTATTTAAATATAACAGTCAGGGTTAAATTCAACTCCTTCCACCTAAGATAATGTATAAAGTCTACTTGGTGTCAAACACAAAAATTGTACACATAAAAAAAATGTACACATAAAAAACCACAAAGTTACATATACAAACAATAAACTTCAAACATACATAAATCATGTACCACAGAAATATTGTTTCACTATTCTCAGTCTTCCTATTAATTAATCAAAGGTGGCTGTCTTATGAAGTTCTCACACAGTCCACCAATGGAGATACTCTATAAGTGGCGCAACTATGAGAAAAATATTCTCCCCCTTTAGTCTGAATTATTTGCACCAAAAGTTCTTAATCTACTTATATTAGGTTAAAGCCGACTCCTCCAGTACAACTGTCCTACTGGAAGAGTCTTCTTTAACCTAATTTAAGTAGATTAAGGACTTTTGGCACACATACTTCAGAACAAAATGGAAGAATATTTTTTGTCATAGGTACACCAATTCTAGACTATCTCGATTGGTGGACTGTGTGAGTACTTCACAACACAGCCACCTTTGATCAATTAATAGGAAGACTGAGAAAAGTCTTTGGAGTCTTTTTGTGGTGTTTGCACTGTGTTGCTGTTTAAGTTTTGACAAATACTTTACACATTGTCTCTTATGTTAAGCCTGACTGCTCTGTGCCAAGCTACTACAGGGTGAGTACATGTTAATTTGTTTGCGTATCTGACTCACCCTGAGTAATATTGCTGTCCCTACTTGGACAGGGTGCACATCTCTGCCAACTAAAGACCCAATTTCTAACACTAACTCATTCTGAAAGTCCAACAGTGGTCAGCCAAGTAGTAAACATTCTAGGGGTATTAAATGGGTGGAACCCATTTGCTACAGTTTAGATTTGCACATTGCTCACTGGTCCTC
Organism: Calotriton arnoldi; assembly: GCA_963921515.1. Classification (NCBI taxonomy): domain Eukaryota; kingdom Metazoa; phylum Chordata; class Amphibia; order Caudata; family Salamandridae; genus Calotriton; species Calotriton arnoldi. The sequence continues at coordinate 3,234,677 of CAWUFW010000915.1, forward strand.
AGTACATATTGAAATTGTCACCATTGCTATGTCAGTTTCAGTACATGCTCAGATTTGCATAATGAAACAGTAGTTTGTGTCTGAATTTTCCCTATTACTTACTAGCACATAGTGCATAATCAGGCGTGCTCCATCACTGACTAGTTCTTAGTGCTTGTCTAATTATCCGCTACCACTCAGTAATCATGATGTCTCCATTATCTAAAATGCATTTTAAATTTATCACTGACTGTAGTCAATGGTGCATGTTTGGAATTGTCCTATAGTTCATATTCTGAATGCCACAATCACTCATAAGTTATTCATGCATATTTAGCATTGCTGTATGGCTCAGTAGTCTTGGGTGAATGCATAGATTTGCCTTATTGCTCATTGTTCCTTAGGGCATGTTCAGGTATACACCATTGCTTACTAATCCTTAATAGATAACTAGATAAACACCATCAGTATACTGGGTGCCGGTCGCCAAATACACGATCACTCAGGAAATGTTGAGACCCTGCCCAGATTGGCATAATCTCAAATACTTTTGACATATTGCCCACATTTGCACCATCATTAAGTAATCCTCATTACTTGTTCAGATATTAACAATCAGTCGCTATAAATATGCAAAACTACAAGGCCTGCATCCTTTGCTCCACTGGCCCGCTCTTCATTTTTACTCACAATATACTGGAATGTTGAGGAGATACACATTTAGGGGCATATTCTCAAGGACTTATCGCCGAGTCAGCGGCACTTTATCGCAGCCAAAGTGGCGATAGATTTATCGCCCTATTCACAAGCTGGTGCTAACAGCCGATATCGCCAGTTTTCCTGCGATAGCAGCCGCAAAAAACATTGCCACGGATGACACCGGCAACTAACGCTAATGAGATGCAGAGTAGGCGTTCCTGTGCAAAAAGCCGCGATAACACCACTTCGCAATATTCTCAACGACTAGCCAGATCGGCGATAAGATCCCAAAACAGGCGATAAGGCACGTTCGCAGCAGGGATTTAACACCTGCTCTTACCTGGTGTTAAATCGGATGACAACCTGCACCACAAAAGGGAGCCAAGACCAGAGCCACACCTGAAGAACAACAGATGCCATGGAGCTACTGATCATGCAGCTCGGAGCCCCAAGAGGGCCACAACACCCACCACCACCACACCCAGGCCAGCCACTTCCCCCCGAGCCACCCCGCCCCCCCCGGACTACCACAGAGGCAGCGCAGACAAAGACAGCAGACCTTCAGAAAACGCACCAGCCTCACAGACTTAACACCAGAGGATGTCATTGCCCACTACAGGCTAAAAAGGACAACCATCCTCCGCATCCTGACCATCATTGCCCACAGGCTGACGGTACCAACACAGCGGACAACCAACATCCCTCCGCAGACAAAGCTGCTGGCTGTGCTGCACCTGTTGGCCTCTGGTACCTTCCAACCAACAACTGCCAGAATCGGAGGAGTCTCACAGCCAGCCCTATCCAAGTTCCTCACATCTGTCTTGGATGCCATCATCAGCGTGGTACCCCAGCACCTTTACTTCCCACACACTGCGCAGGAACAGCTGGAGACGAAGCAAGGCTTCTACGCCATAGCTGGCTTCCCGCACGTGTTGGGGGCAATCGACTGCACACATGTACTCCTCGTGCCCTCTGCCGCCACTGCACACAATTACTGCAAAAGGAAGCACACGGTTTCAGGGCATCACCCTTCATCAGCTAGGCTAGCTTGAATCCAGTGGTGTAGTGAGCACGGGACCCACCTCTGGGCATACCCTTCCCACTTAGGGCGACTTATGCAAAAGAAACAATTGATGGACGGAATGCTGGACAATGCAAACATTCACCCCCAGTCACAAGGATCTGGGTTAAATCCATCATTCTTTTGCTCACTACACCACCCCAGTTTGGACCCAGCCATATGCAAATCAGTCTTGACCCTGTTCCTTGTGGGAACAGTCCAGCCCGAACTGCCAAGCCAGGTCCATCCTGGGACCGGTTTCAGGGCATCACCCTTCATCAGCCAGGCTAGCTTGAATCCAGTGGTGTAGTGAGCACGGGACCCACGTCTGGGCATACCCTTCCCACTTAGGTCGACTTATGCAAAAGAAACAATTGATGGACGGAATGCTGGACAATGCAAACATTCACCCCCAGTCACAAGGATCTGGGTTAAATCCATCATTCTTTTCCTCACCACACCACCCCAGTTTGGACCCAGCCATATGCAAATCAGTCTTGACCCAGTTCCTTGTGGGAACAGTCCAGCCCGAACTGCCAAGCCAGGTCCTCCCTGGACCGGAAACAAGCATCCTGGGACCGGTTTTAGGGCATCACCCTTCATCAGCCAGGCTAGCTTGAATCCAGTGGTGTAGTGAGCACGGGACCCACGTCTGGGCATACCCTTCCTGTAGCGTAGTTCCTATTTCCCTAATAGGCTCTGCGCATTGGAATAATATAACCTATAGATTTGACATAGGACTGAGGTCAGTATGTCCCTATCGAGTATATTAAACTTAATTACTTTGTACCAGCTAACTCAGAGGCCACTAGAAACTCCTTGTAAACAAGAAGGGAGTAGTTTCTGGCAACCGCATAAACATGACAACTTTGTTTCCCTTTAGAATCGGAACACTCTCAGAATTGTGGAAACAACAGATAACAGTTTCACTCAGCTAATCGTGCATGCTTAGTTTCTTCAGAGTTACACAGAAAGAATAGACAGGCGTTTCAATAAAAGGATTTATTGAACAGTCTTTTTTCTCGTGTAAGAGATATGAGCTGTTACAATCGTAAGACAGTATGCGAGATATATTATGTACAGAGTAAGCAGTAGAAAGAAATAATACTGCGCTAGCATTATCTTTTAGCTATGACAAATATATTCATATACATAAATAACATAAGCTAAGAATACGAGTACTCATAAGATGCTTCTCTAACTAGTTCTACCCCAGTGTACCTAACCTAAGTGTAGTGCAAGGTAAGAAGTAGGTGATGTATTCTATAGTATGGTATGCTATAGTATGGTATGCTAAGTCTCGTATGCCAAGTCTGGTATGCCAAGAGTCCCTCTAGGTTCTAGTCAGCTCCATACCTTGAGAATGAGAGAGGTGGGAATCTCTTTCTGGGTCTCGAACTCTAACACCCCGCGAAGGGAGTCAGAACACTGGAAGCTGGATTCTCTGTGAGCAGGGATGACAGCGTCTCTTGTCAGTGCGTCAGGCCGGGACACGGGCTCCTTTAAAGTCGAGGTCTCCTCCTACTTGCTTGGGCAAGGGAAGGTATATTTATACCCGGTAGGTGCCTTGGAATGTTAGCATTGACGTAAAGTCGGGCAGAGTAAGACGTCAGGAATGAACCCTTAAGGAATACCGGTTCATGCATAATAAATGAGTTCTTGGAGAAATCAATAATCCTGTGCTAGGGGAACTCCCAAGAGCTTAAGGGTCTGGTTTCTAAGAACTCGTTGTGACGTTGGGGTGGAAGGATGTAGGTGACCATGCCTGTATTTGGATAGCATGGCTAATGCCTAAATAAGGACTGGGATCTTATGCCTATATAAGGGCAATGCGAATTGTGCCTATATAAGGACATGTATCAAGAAAACCTATATACGGACACCTAAAGCAGAATACAACATTCCCACTTAGGGCGACTTATGCAAAAGAAACAATTGATGGACGGAATGCTGGACAATGCAAACATTCACCCCCAGTCACAAGGATCTGGGTTAAATCCATCATTCTTTTGCTCACCACACCACCCCAGTTTGGACCCAGCCATATGCAAATCAGTCTTGACCCTGTTCCTTGTGGGAACAGTCCAGCCCGAACTGCCAAGCCAGGTCCTCCCTCGACCGGAAACAGGCATCCTGGCACCGGTTTCAGGGCATCACCCTTCATCAGCCAGGCTAGCTTGAATCCAGTGGTGTAGTGAGCATGGGACCCACGTCTGGGCATACCCTTCCCAACTAGGGCGACTTATACAAAAGAAACAATTGATGGACGGAATGCTGGACAATGCAAACATTCACCCCCAGTCACAAGGATCTGGGTTAAATCCATCATTCTTTTGCTCACCACACCACCCCAGTTTGGACCCAGCCATATGCAAATCAGTCTTGACCCAGTTCCTTGTGGGAACAGTCCAGCCCGAACTGCCAAGCCAGGTCCTCCCTGGACCGGAAACAAGCATCCTGGGACCGGTTTTAGGGCATCACCCTTCATCAGCCAGGCTAGCTTGAATCCAGTGGTGTAGTGAGCACGGGACCCACGTCTGGGCATACCCTTCCTGTAGCGTAGTTCCTATTTCCCTAATAGGCTCTGCGCATTGGAATAATATACCCTATAGATTTGACATAGGACTGAGGTCAGTATGTCCCTATCGAGTATATTAAACTTAATTACTTTGTACCAGCTAACTCAGAGGCCACTAGAAACTCCTTGTAAACAAGAAGGAGTAGTTTCTGGCAACCGCATAAACATGACAACTTTGTTTCCCTTTAGAATCGGAACACTCTCAGAATTGTGGAAACAACAGATAACAGTTTCACTCAGCTAATCGTGCATGCTTAGTTTCTTCAGAGTTACACAGAAAGAATAGACAGGCGTTTCAATAAAAGGATTTATTGAACAGTCTTTTTCTCGTGTAAGAGATATGAGCTGTTACAATCGTAAGACAGTATGCGAGATATATTATGTACAGCGTAAGCAGTAGAAAGAAATAATACTGCGCTAGCATTATCTTTTAGCTATGACAAATATATTCATATACATAAATAACATAAGCTAAGAATACGAGTACTCATAAGATGCTTCTCTAACTAGTTCTACCCCAGTGTACCTAACCTAAGTGTAGTGCAAGGTAAGAAGTAGGTGATGTATTCTATAGTATGGTATGCTATAGTATGGTATGCTAAGTCTCGTATGCCAAGTCTGGTATGCCAAGAGTCCCTCTAGGTTCTAGTCAGCTCCATACCTTGAGAATGAGAGAGGTGGGAATCTCTTTCTGGGTCTCGAACTCTAACACCCCGCGAAGGGAGTCAGAACACTGGAAGCTGGATTCTCTGTGAGCAGGGATGACAGCGTCTCTTGTCAGTGCGTCAGGCCGGGACACGGGCTCCTTTAAAGTCGAGGTCTCCTCCTACTTGCTTGGGCAAGGGAAGGCATATTTATACCCGGTAGGTGCCTTGGAATGTTAGCATTGACGTAAAGTCGGGCAGAGGAAGACGTCAGGAATGAACCCTTAAGGAATAGCGGTTCATGCATAATAAATGAGTTCTTGGAGAAATCAATAATCCTGTGCTAGGGAACTCCCAAGAGCTTAAGGGTCTGGTTTCTAAGAACTCGTTGTGACGTTGGGGTGGACGGATGTAGGTGACCATGCCTGTATTTGGATAGCATGGCTAATGCCTAAATAAGGACTGGGATCTTATGCCTATATAAGGGCAATGCGAATTGTGCCTATATAAGGACATGTATCAAGAAAACCTATATACGGACACCTAAAGCAGAATACAACATTCCCACTTAGGGCGACTTATGCAAAAGAAACAATTGATGGACGGAATGCTGGACAATGCAAACATTCACCCCCAGTCACAAGGATCTGGATTAAATCCATCATTCTTTTGCTCACCACACCACCCCAGTTTGGACCCAGCCATATGCAAATCAGTCTTGACCCTGTTCCTTGTGGGAACAGTCCAGCCCGAACTGCCAAGCCAGGTCCTCCCTCGACCGGAAACAGGCATCCTGGCACCGGTTTCAGGGCATCACCCTTCATCAGCCAGGCTAGCTTGAATCCAGTGGTGTAGTGAGCATGGGACCCACGTCTGGGCATACCCTTCCCAACTAGGGCGACTTATACAAAAGAAACAATTGATGGACGGAATGCTGGACAATGCAAACATTCACCCCCAGTCACAAGGATCTGGGTTAAATCCATCATTCTTTTGCTCACCACACCACCCCAGTTTGGACCCAGCCATATGCAAATCAGTCTTGACCCTGTTCCTTGTGGGAACAGTCCAGACCGAACTGCCAAGCCAGGTCCTCATTGGGCGCAGGGTCAAAACTGATTTGCATATGGCTGGGTCCAAACAGGAATGGCATGGTGAGCAAAAAAACTATGGATTTAGGCCCAGATCTCTGTACTGAGGTGAATGTATGACATTGTTCTGCATTCTGTCCATCAATTGTTCTTTTTGCATTTGTCACCCCGAGTGGGACGGGTATGCCCAGATGTGGGTCCCGTGCTCTCCATGCCACTGGAGTCAAGCTATCCTGGCTAAAGAGGGGTGAAACCCCGAAACCGGTCCTAGGAGCTTGATTACAGTCCAGGGAGGACCTGGCCTGGCAGTTCGGGCTGGACTGTTCCCTTTGGGTGCAGGGTCAAGACTGATTTGCATATGGCTGGGTCCAAACTGGAATGGCATGGTGAGCAAAAAAACGATGGATTTAGGCCCAGATCTCTGTACTGGGGTTAATGTATGACATTGTTCTGCATTCTGTCCATCAATTGTTCTTTTTGCATCTGTTGTAGTGTCGGCCCCACCCGTCCCGCAATGGACAATGTTGCGATGTAGCATGCCCCCAGAGTGCGGGCTCGGCCGAAGGGATAAATGAAGGAGCACAAGCCCGCTCGGGGTCCGGGATCATACATGCCAACTGTTGTGTGTGTCGCTATTACGCAGCATAGGCCAAAGGTCTACCCTCAACCGCATCGCGAGTTCAGCCAGCCATAAACTCTACATCTTTGTCCGCCCTATCCTTACCATAGGCCTACACACGCGTGGCCACCCACCTTCAACGCACAACATCACAGTGTCGTTGTCAGGCTTGTGGACATGCGCAGACAGGCATGACAATGGTGTGCCATAGGAGTGCAAGTGATGCAACCGCGCTGCGCACACTAGTAAATAGGCTCGGGGGGAGGGAGGAGCAGCAGTGAGGCTACGTAATACACATTGATGCTGCTCATTTGCTATAAGCAGTACCTGTCAAACAGGAATCACTAAGTCACACATATCACACACCAATGAACTAGTGAGCCTGCCAACACATCATGCAGAACCAACTTTTGACTCATGTCTCTCCGCACTGTCACAGGTGATCAAGGATATGCACTCTGCCCTTGGATGATGACACCCCTCCGAGCCCCGAACACACAGGCCTAGAGGCAGTACAATGCGGCCCACAAACGCACTAGGGGCATGGTGGAACGCACATTTGGCATGTTGAAGTCACGTTTCAGGTGCCTGGACATCACAGGTGGAAGGCTCCTGTACAGCCCAGGCATCATGTGCAAGATGATTGTTGCATGTTGTGTGTTGCACAACATATGTGTACGCACCAATGCCCCATGGCTACAAGTGCCAGATGCACCGGACGATGATGAGGAAGATGAGGTAGGTGGACCACACCCCACTGCAGCAGCAGCAGGAATAGCCCGTAGGAACACCATCATTGACAATTTCTTCACATGAGCACGTCACATTGTCACAGTCCTTAGCAATCATGGGACAGTACAAAATGACCACAGGCACAGCATGTGCAAATAAATTCATTACAACACACATTCCATGTGTGCATGTTACTCCTCTGTACAAGCACATCACTCTGACATGTGTAAGTGCAACATGTAGTGCTAACAAGCTCACTAATTGGAAATAGATGGTTGGTGTGTCACCTCTGACACCTCTGACGGCTGAAATGCCAAAAACCGGTCCTAGGATGCTTGTTTCCGGTCCAGGGAAGACATGGCTTGGCAGTTCGGGCTGGACTGTTCCCATGAGGCACAGGGTCAGACTGATTTGCATATGGCCATGTCTGAACTGGGGTGGTGGAGTGAGCTAAAGAATGATGATGGATTAAACCCAGATCAGTTGACTGGGGGTGAGTGTTTGATTGGCTCAAACGTTCCGTCCATCATCCCCTTTTGTATCGCTTTGGTCGCCCTAAGTTGGCGGGGGTATGCCCAGACGTGGGTCCCTTGCTCACTTTGCCACTGGATTCAAGCAAGCCTGGCTGATGACGGCTGAAATGCCAGATACCGGTCCTAGGATGCTTGTTTCCGGTCCAGGGAAGACATGGCTTGGCAGTTCGGGCTGGACTGTTCCCATGAGGCACAGGGTCTGACTGATTTGCATATGGCCATGTCTGAACTGGGGTGGTGGAGTGAGCTAAAGAATGATGATGGATTAAACCCAGATCAGTTGACTGGGGGTGAGTGTTTGATTGGCTCAAACGTTCCGTCCATCATCCCCTTTTGTATCGCTTTGGTCGCCCTAAGTTGGCGGGGGTATGCCCAGACGTGGGTCCCTTGCTCACTTTGCCACTGGATTCAAGCAAGCCTGGCTGATGACGGCTGAAATGCCAGAAACCGGTCCTAGGATGCTTGTTTCCGGTCCAGGGAAGACATGGCTTGGCAGTTCGGGCTGGACTGTTCCCATGAGGCACAGGGTCAGACTGATTTGCATATGGCCATGTCTGAACTGGGGTGGTGGAGTGAGCTAAAGAATGATGATGGATTAAACCCAGATCAGTTGACTGGGGGTGAGTGTTTGATTGGCTCAAACGTTCCGTCCATCATCCCCTTTTGTATCGCTTTGGTCGCCCTAAGTTGGCGGGGGTATGCCCAGACGTGGGTCCCTTGCTCACTTTGCCACTGGATTCAAGCAAGCCTGGCTGATGACGGCTGAAATGCCAGAAACCGGTCCTAGGATGCTTGTTTCCGGTCCAGGGAAGACATGGCTTGGCAGTTCGGGCTGGACTGTTCCCATGAGGCACAGGGTCAGACTGATTTGCATATGGCCATGTCTGAACTGGGGTGGTGGAGTGAGCTAAAGAATGATGATGGATTAAACCCAGATCAGTTGACTGGGGGTGAGTGTTTGATTGGCTCAAACGTTCCGTCCATCATCCCCTTTTGTATCGCTTTGGTCGCCCTAAGTTGGCGGGGGTATGCCCAGACGTGGGTCTCTTGCTCACTTTGCCACTGGATTCAAGCAAGCCTGGCTGATGACGGCTGAAATGCCAGAAACCGGTCCTAGGATGCTTGTTTCCGGTCCAGGGAAGACATGGCTTGGCAGTTCGGGCTGGACTGTTCCCATGAGGCACAGGGTCAGACTGATTTGCATATGGCCATGTCTGAACTGGGGTGGTGGAGTGAGCTAAAGAATGATGATGGATTAAACCCAGATCAGTTGACTGGGGGTGAGTGTTTGATTGGCTCAAACGTTCCGTCCATCATCCCCTTTTGTATCGCTTAGTCGCCCTAAGTTGGCGGGGGTATTCCCAGACGTGGGTCCCTTGCTCACTTTGCCACTGGATTCAAGCAAGCCTGGCTGATGACGGCTGAAATGCCAGAAACCGGTCCTAGGATGCTTGTTTCCGGTCCAGGGAAGACATGGCTTGGCAGTTCGGGCTGGACTGTTCCCATGAGGCACAGGGTCAGACTGATTTGCATATGGCCATGTCTGAACTGTGGTGGTGGAGTGAGCTAAAGAATGATGATGGATTAAACCCAGATCAGTTGACTGGGGGTGAGTGTTTGATTGGCTCAAACGTTCCGTCCATCATCCCCTTTTGTATCGCTTTGGTCGCCCTAAGTTGGTGGGGGTATGCCCAGACGTGGGTCCCTTGCTCACTTTGCCACTGGATTCAAGCAAGCCTGGCTGATGACGGCTGAAATGCCAGAAACCGGTGCTAGGATGCTTGTTTCCGGTCCAGGGAAGACATGGCTTGGCAGTTCGGGCTGGACTGTTCCCATGAGGCACAGGGTCAGACTGATTTGCATATGGCCATGTCTGAACTGGGGTGGTGGAGTGAGCTAAAGAATGATGATGGATTAAACCCAGATCAGTTGACTGGGGGTGAGTGTTTGATTGGCTCAAACGTTCCGTCCATCATCCCCTTTTGTATCGCTTTGGTCGCCCTAAGTTGGCGGGGGTATGCCCAGACGTGGGTCCCTTGCTCACTTTGCCACTGGATTCAAGCAAGCCTGGCTGATGACGGCTGAAATGCCAGAAACCGGTCCTAGGATGCTTGTTTCCGGTCCAGGGAAGACATGGCTTGGCAGTTCGGGCTGGACTGTTCCCATGAGGCACAGGGTCAGACTGATTTGCATATGGCCATGTCTGAACTGGGGTGGTGGAGTGAGCTAAAGAATGATGATGGATTAAACCCTGATCAGTTGACTGGGGGTGAGTGTTTGATTGGCTCAAACGTTCCGTCCATCATCCCCTTTTGTATCGCTTTGGTCGCCCTAAGTTGGCGGGGGTATGCCCAGACGTGGGTCCCTTGCTCACTTTGCCACTGGATTCAAGCAAGCCTGGCTGATGACGGCTGAAATGCCAGAAACCGGTCCTAGGATGCTTGTTTCCGGTCCAGGGAAGACATGGCTTGGCAGTTCGGGCTGGACTGTTCCCATGAGGCACAGGGTCAGACTGATTTGCATATGGCCATGTCTGAACTGGGGTGGTGGAGTGAGCTAAAGAATGATGATGGATTAAACCCAGATCAGTTGACTGGGGGTGAGTGTTTGATTGGCTCAAACGTTCCGTCCATCATCCCCTTTTGTACCTCTGTACAGAGAGGCTGTTTAGGGTGTCACGTATTCGAAATGCCATTTCTGTGTGTCAAAGATAGTACGGAATCCCACTCATCAGCGTTTCACATGTGTCCCAAATCATTACATATAGGCTGTCATTTGTGACCTATAATTGACAACAGGGCTTCTTTTGGGGTCAAATATGTACCACCATGATGCAGGGATGCACCCTGTGACTCAAGTCCCACAACATGAGCTACATGGACGTAAGGGGGAATCACTGCCCCTACATTCGTCCATGCTTTCATACTTGATTAGTCATAGACATGACACATCTGTGTGTATTAGCCTGTATTATTCACGTTCAGTGGAGTGTTGAGGCTGTCTTAGTACTGGGCCATGCAGACATCACTTTACAATGTTGCCCCGTGGAGGGCCAGCCAGAGTCCTTTAGGGATTGACAAGTTACTCGGAAGGGGAAGAGTCCAGTCCGCAGGCTTATTGCTGTGTCATTGTTGAGCATACAAAATATGGCAGTCCATGTCGAGGTCCAAGGTTAGTGTCGCAGAGTGTGTCGGGGGACAGTGGAAGGTGTTATTCCAGGGCATGATGCAGAGGGCAGACCCAAGCAGAAACAAGCCATATGGCGGAGATGAATGTTACTGCTTCCTCCTTACCACTAAGGCAGATTCATCCTCATCTTCGTCCTCTGACATTTAATGTGCCTCACATGTGGATGGTGGTGTTTGGTTTGCAGCACTGTGTGACACTGACACATCAGGGGCCGGAGATGTGGATGTAGAAGTAGCAGCAGCATTCATCTGTGCAATGTCTTGTGGCATCACTCCCATGATGAGGATCTGCAGGGCATGGAAGATCCCATCTACAGCTTTCTCGTGTGCAGCCGTGGTAGCCACTTTTTGCGCCTGCATCCGCTCCATGTTCTCCATGACCCTCCTTATGTTTCCCAAATCACGGATGACATCGCTGTAGCCACTCTGACTAGACAGTTGTTGTTGTCTCCGAGTCATGACTCCAGCGACGCCAGCTGGAGGGCATGGGGTGGACTGTGGTTGTCCGTTAGGGAGTGTAAGTGGTCCCTGATGGTACTTAGACACCCACGTATGGCATCTAGTCTGGCTGCCATGAGGTCGAACCCCACCCGCACCTGTTCAGCCAGCTCCTTCTGGCAGTCTAACACACGGCATTGGAACGCCATGTGTTCTTCGGTGGGGTGCTGGGAGCCAGACGTGGTGGTGGGTGCTGCCTGCTGTGTGGTCTGTGCAGGGGGTGGGATCACCTCGATGGTGCTGGGCTGCCCTCCTACTGGAGGTGGGGTGCGGAGGTTGTCCATGAACCGTTGGAGTTCGTCGTAGTCGATGTCCTGGTGGCCGTCTCCATCATCACTGACGTGATGTAGAGACTGTTTTTGAGGAGATGCCTATTTGATGCGGGACAGAGAAAATTTGTACTACATCACGGATGTGAGGTTGTACTCGTACATTGTCATCTTACAGTTTCCTGCTATGCCAGATGTGATTGGCCATTTTGTACACACATGCGGCACCAGTTGTGTCCTGTGTTCTGTTGTGAAAGTGTTGCAGTTTGTACCACATTGTTGTCAATGTTGAGGTGTTCTTATTCTTATGTGTGTGTGCTGCATCGTGGGTGAGTCACCCCTGCAGCTCTGATTTGGCTGCCCCTTATCCCTTTCAGGCGGTGTGCCTTTGACTTCTGTGCTTCTACAGTGCTGAGATGTTGCGGACTTGGGAAAATTGGGCTCTTGGTCGAGTTGTGACTCTTGGGCATGGTTTGTCCGCAGATGTGTTGTTGACGTCAGGGGTTGTTTGTGCACATGGATGTGTCAGAGTGTGACCTGCTCCTTTCCGGATGTGGCCCACACTCAGTCACCTTAGTGTCGTGGCGTGCACCATGTCATGATAATTGGACTGCAGTCATGCTACTCGTCATGCAGTGTCACTTGCATTGTCAGTGTGGCTCACGGACCCGCAGGTTTGCTGGGTTCAGCACATGTGTATGGGTTTGTTGTGAGATTAGTGATGTGTGGGGAGGGCCCCCTCCGGACACATTGTCGACGGGGGCCTACTTGCTGTTTCTATGTGTGCTGCAGTATGCCAAGGAGATCAGGGACATGATCCAGAGTCATTGTGAGTGTGCAGTGTGCTCTACTTAATTGTGTATGTGTGCTATTGTGCCCATCTCCCCCCATCCCCCCAGTCCCTGGTCCATACTCACACTGTTGATGTTGTGTCAGGTCATGTTGAGCAGTGCCCGGATCCACTACTCCTGGCACCGTATCCCGACTGATGACTGTGGCCACCATTTTCTCCATGTCATCCAGCTCCTGGTGTGCCACTGGACCCCCACCTCCAATCTGCGTTGCTGCTTTCATGTTGGCATCGAGTTTCTTCTTGGTTTCGCCCTTCACATCATTCCAGCGCCTCTTGACCGCTTCCATTGTCCTCCTCAACTCTGCAACTGCATTCACATGGTCCAAGATAGTCTGCCATGTTTGCGTCTTTGTTGCCAATGACACGTTGGAGGTGACGAACAGTTGTTGGTAGTGTTCTATCACCTCCGTAATGATGATCCTGTTTTCCTGCAGACTGAACCACGTCTTCCTCTTCCTCTTCTCCTTGGCCTTCCCCGACCCCGAGGTTCCATGCTGGTCGTCTGTGGCGCTTGTGGGGTTTGCGTTGTCCTCTGCACTCGGTCCGGGTGCATCCATGGTGCTGCGCAGTTTATTTTTTTTGTCTTTTTTTTTTGTCTTTTATTGTGCATTTTCCCGCATGACGGGTGGGAATTGCAGGCCTGTCACTGGTTATCGCTGATTTTTGTGTCACGATTTGGGGCATCGCAACTATTTCCGCGTTTCGCATTTTTTCTGCGTCACGCTAATTTTAACGCGTCATTTGGCGCGTTGTCGTGAGACTATCGCATGGCGCAGCCGAGTTGAGAATACAACGTTAACATGGTGTTATTTTCCCGCGATGGACTGCAATGTGCAAAGTTGCGTTAAGCTAATTTTGCGGTAATTATCACATGTTCTTGAGAATATCCCCCTAAGTTTTCATGTGAAATGCAACTTGGGTATGCGATCATAGAAGGACCCTGGGCATGACGTCTGTATATACTGGTGCAGTAGAAGATTGTCTTGTGGAAAACAAATGTATCTCCAGTCATGAAACCTTGCAGTCCTTACTGCATCCACAACACTGACAGTGAACATACCCTAGGCTGAGAGACATCTCTCACTTACAGAAAACATGACACGCCAGGGAGAGACAGAGCTGGCTGTCACTGCACCCCTTCTCCGTCTTTTCAAATGTCCACCTAATGCCTGGCTCTGCTTGTTAAATACTAAAAAAAAAATTGTGTTGCTCTTGCCCGTTAGCTGCAACCCCCATTACGAAAGGGAAATCTCTGATCCTACGAAGATAGGCAAATTGGAGTTTCTCTCAATAGTTTTGCACTGAAATGATGCTCTGTTGAATGGGGAGGGCGAGACTCCTGACTGTTTTGTACCATGTTATGCAGACAGCTCCCCATGCAAACACCCCACAGCCTTGATACAGACTTGCCTTTTTGTTTTACACCAGCTGCTTACTAAAGAGTCTACGTAAACACTATTTCTATAGGGGCCCTCATAGCACCAATGAAAACAGAGGAACTCATAATAACATGTGCAATAGCTAAACTCCATTGATTGTGAATTACAGAAAGAAGTGCGAAACAGTGAAAATCCATCATAAATTCGTAAGCAGAGAACAGAACAGCTCAGAATGAGTTGCCATGAAGATGAAAAAGCCTTTTACATCAGCGCTGATATTGGTTTATCTTGGGTAGAATCCTGCAAATCCAGTGACTGATTGTCAGACTTCACTGGGTCCAGTGAAGTTAGAAGTCTGTTTGGCGGGTCCTTGAAAATTAACAGTTGTTATTAGGAAATGTTTTGCCCCTCTCCAAATGGATTGCTGTTTCCTTCAAAAACGATTTGTGTTAGTTCACCACTTGGCAGATTTCCCGCAGATAGCCTGCGGAGAGTGCAGATGGGCTCTATACTCTAGCAGTATACCAAACGCAGGTAAAAGCAAATTCCTGCCGCACGTAAAACGCTGCTGCTGGTTGGACAGTATCAATTTACACACATTGTTAAATGAGGTATGCTGCAATATGCTGTAAAACTTTTATTTGACATAGCATGTAATGCTTTGGCTAGCCTGTTTCTGCATACGTCGATTCTTTGCAGATAAGGCACCAGCATCTGCCCAGCATCGCACAGTTTCAATATGGAAGTTTGGGCTCAGACACCAAGTCAGTTTCCTTATTTGACAAGGTTTTTACTGGGCTACCAATGAAATGTAGTCATGGACCAGCAGCGTTTGCCTCTGGATTTAAACATTTTATAAATTTAACTCATAACAAATATGGGGCCGATTCACAAAGATTGGAATATGAGGGGCATATTTACAAGCCCCTAACGTCACCACAAGTGACGTTGTGTTGGCGATAGGGGCTTCACCTTATTTACAACGCAGTATTAAGCCACTTAACGTGGCTTAACACTGCCTTGTAAATAAGGCCCCCTTTCTCGCTACACTTAGGGGCATATTCTCAAGGACTCATCGCCAAATTAGCGGCACTTTTCCGCCACGAAAGTGGCGATAGATTTCTCGCCCTATTCACAAGCCTGCGCTAACAGCCAACATCGTCAGTTTACCTGCCATAGCTGCCGCTAAAAACATCGCCAAGGCTGACAGCGACAACTAATGCTAATCATATGCATAGTAGGCGTTCCCGTGCAAAAACTCATGATAACACCACTTCGCGATATTCTCAACAACCAGCCAGATCGGCGATGCGGTCCAAAAACAGGCGATAAGGCACGTTAGCAGCAGGGACTTAAGACCTGCTTTTTTCTGGTCTTAAGTAGGACGAAAACCTGCAGTACAAAGGGAGCCCAGCCCAGAGCCACATCTGAAGACCAACAGATGCCATGGAGCTACTAATCATGCAGCTTGGAGACCCAAGAGGGTCACAACACCCACCGCCTCCACCCCCAGGACCACTCCCACCCCCAGGATCACACCCCCCTCCGGACTGCCACCGAGGCAGCGCAGAACAAGACAGCGGACCGTCCGAAAATGCACCAGCCTCAGAGACTTAACACCAGAGGATGTCATTGCCCACTACAGGCTCAAAAGGACCACCATCCTCCGCATCCTGACTCACATTGCCCACAGGCTGACGCTACCAACACAGCGGACAACCAACATCCCTCCGCAGACAAAGCTGCTGGCCGTGCTGCACTTGTTGGCCTCTGGAACCTTCCACCCAACTCCTGCCACCGTCTCCCCACTGATGACTGTGGACACCATTTCCTCCATCTCATCCAGCTCCTGCTGTGGCGCTGGACTCCCACCTCCAGTCTGCATTGCTGCTTTCTGGTTGTTAGTGAGTTTCAGCTTGGTTTTGCGCTTCACATCATTCCAGCGCTTCTTGCAGTTCTCCACTTCCCTTCTCTTCACTCCGACTGCATTCACCTTGACCAAGATGGACTGCCATATTGCATTTTTAGTTGCCAATGACACAGTGGAGGTGATGAACAGTTGTTGGTGGTGTTCTATCACCTCCGTAATCAGGATCTTGTTTTCCTGCGGACTGAATCGCGGGTTCCTCTTCTTCTTCTCCTTGCCCTTCTCCTTCCCCGAGGTCCCTGGCTGGTCCTCCGGGGGGTTTGTGGGGTTCTAGTTGGCCTCTGTAGTTGCTCCAGCTCACTCCATGGTGCTTCTCAGTAGTTTTTTTTTTTACAGCTTTTATGGTGATTTTTCCCGCCTGACGTTGGAATGGCAAGCCTGGCGCTGCTTATCACTGATGTTTTTATCGCTGTTGGGCCCATCGCCACTTTTTTCACGTTCAGCTTTCCTTTTTTATCGGCGTCCCGGTAATTTTAACGCGGACATTTGACGCGTTATCGGGATACTATTGCCTGTTGCCGGCGTGTTGAGAATACGGCATTAGTTTCCCGCGATAGACGGCGCTATGTAAAGTTGCGTTAACCTAGGTTGGCGATAATTATTGCCCGTTCTTGAGAATATCACCCATAGAGTGAAAGGGGAGGGCAATGGTGTTGCTATGGGCGTTCCACCACAACACCCATTGATTTTGACGCTGCCCCCTATTTACAAGGGTGGCGTAAATAGGATGCAGCGCCAAAATTAAGACCAGGGAAGACCTGGTCTTAGACAGGCGAAACAAGGAGAAATGCTTGCCTTGTGCAGGGATCACTAACAGAATATCGACAACAACAATATCGACCTACAGAAATATTGTGACAAAAATATCGTTGTCAAAAATATCGACCTCCTATCTTCATAATGGTAAGTACAAAAATATTGAAAAAAAAATATCGTAAAAAATATCGATGTATAAAATATCATTTTTTTTATATGTATAAAAAATAATGTAAAACAAATTAAATAATAAATTAAACTTAAAAAAAATTATTTCAATTTATTTGTAAATGTTAACAATTATTAGTAATACATTTAATGTAAATAAAATTAAACATATATAAAAAATTACTATTCCCACTCCAGCGAGTGCAACAGTAGGGACAGTGCTGGATAGCGGAGCGGTAAAAATTACTATTCCCACTGAAGAAAATTTAAATTTAAAAACAAACAAAATATCAACTACAATATAAAAGATAATAATTCCAAAAACAAAACACATATAAAAAATAAAAAAATTACAAAACATAGAAACATAATATAATGTAAAAAAAAACTAAAAATTACATACACAGATTATTTTCTAAAATTTTTTAAATAATTTACAAACAAATGAATATTTTATAATAACAATTATTTATAATCAAAATCATTATTTATTACATAAATATAATATTATGTTACCTACCCTATAATGCCACACAATTTACAACACACATTTAAATGTATCAATTAAACAAATATTATTAATTAAAAAACATTAAAACAGATGAAAATTAATATACTAACCAAACGTTACGCCTATATAACCAAAATCCACAAACAAAATAAAAAATAAACAATTACCAAAAATATTTATCAAGTAATAAATAACTATTAATGATCAAGTATTGATTAATTATTTTAAACTAAATTACTTTCCACCCTCTACCCCAATAAACACCACAACACACACCTAAAAATAATTACACAATTTCCATAACTAATTTTACAATAATAAATTAATATCAATTAAGCACAAATCATTTATTATTTACAAAAATGTACTTCACACCATTTACCACTATAAACCCCACAACTCACACGTCGAATTAATTACACAATTGTCATATCTAAATTTTGACAATTAATTAGCATTAATTAACAAATAATTAATTATTTAAAATAAATTACCTCCCACCCTATTCTCCTATAAACCCCACCACCCATTTCTAAAAACATGACACAATTAACATAATTAATTAACACATAATTAATTAATTAATAACAATTAATAAGCAAATTATAAATAATTATTAATAAATTAATGCCCACAATTAACACTATAAAGTAAAATTAAATAAATATTATATAAAAATATTAATAAATATATTAAAATTAAATTTCTTCCCACACTACTCCCCTATCAGCCCACAACCCACTCCTAAAAAAATGACACAATTAACATAATTAACAATTATTTAATAATAATTAACAATCAATTAATGAGTAATTAATAATAAATTAATTCCCACAGTTAACACTATTAAATATTAAATGAATACATATTAATTAATACAAAATAATAATAATTTAATTATAATTAAATTATTTCCCACCCTATTCCCCTATAAACCCACAACCCACTACGGAACTAAAACGCAAAATTAATTTAAAATAAAATTAATAACTACTAAAAAATTAACACATATATTAAAGAACAAAAGCAATACTTAGACAAAAAATAGAGCACATACATTTAAAATGCATACTAAAATACATAACACTAATTAAAAAAACGATATTTTTAACAACTAAGGGGCATATTAGCAAGGGTCTTATCGCTGCTTTAGCGGCACTTTTTGCCGCTAAAGTGGCGATATTTCTATCGCCCTATTATCATGCTGTCGCTAACAGCTGTAAGCGACAGCTTCATGGCGAATACGACCGTTTTCGTGCCGCTTTGCATGTCAGCGATATATATCGCTAATGACATGCAAAGTAGGCGTTCCCAACTAAAAGTGACTGAAAACAGTCGCAAACACAACTTCCCCCTATTAGCAATGCCCGCGAAGCGATAAAAAAGTCGCGCTAACCACGATTATCGCTGGAATCTAGCACCTGCTAAAAACCTGACTTAGCCATTATAGTCAATGAGAGGTGGATTGTAAGGTTAAGTCCTCACCTGCCTATTAGCAAGCTTTTCATTAGCGCGTTGAATTTATCGCTGAATTTCTCGCGCTATTGCTGGGTTTCGCGCTATCGCTGGATTTTTTATCGCATTGGAGATAAGCGTTGATAATAACGCGTTATCTCCGCGATGAAATCCAGCGATAGCCGGCGATAAAAAAAATAGCGCTAAGCGCGCTTTGCGATCATTATCGCAGTTTCTTGGTAATATCCCCCTATATTTTTGCAAACAATATTGACTTCGATATTTTAAAAAACGATATTTCTTACCTTAAACTCGATATTCTTGACCACGATATTCTTGATGTCGATATTTCTGTGTCTCGATATTTTAAAGTCGATATTAGTGCAAGTCGACATTTTCAACTCGATATTCTGACTCTTTACCCTTGTGCAGCACACATAGAAACAGCAAATTGCCTATGATTGTTTATGTGCAGGAAGGTGACCCTTCCTGCACATAAACAAACAAAAAACAAAATGACGTTTCACACCTTCTATGTGTACTGCATTAAGCAGCACACATAGAAGTTTCAAAACGCCATGAATGATTGTTTATGTGCAGGAAGGGAGACCTTCCTGCACATAAACAATCATTTCCCCCAATGCAGACACCGTTGCACTATGGTGCCAGGGTGCCTGCGTTGGCGCTAGGCAGCTGAACGAAGCGCCAGCACCAGGGGAAACGCAGGGGTGAATATGGCACATCCCTGCGTTTTCAGAATGGGGAAGTGTGGCGTTAGCAATGTTTGCTTAATGCCATGCTTCTCCATTCTCTTGAAATATGCCCCTGAGTATCTCTTTCTTTATCCTTGTCTTACTACTGGAATTCACATGTTCTGTAAAAGTAAGTCACTGGGAAATAAATGTGTTTATTAGAATTGATGTCTACATCAATTTCATGTCAACTCATGTTTTCATTTTGTCTACGATGAAGCGCTAAAACAATAACATGGTATACAAGCACTCCTACCACCATCTACAATCACACCATTAAATAATTAACAAATAAATATCGTTATGAAGCTACTGCTGTCATGAGGAGAGCGAGCAACAGCCCCAGTATTGAAAGCACACTAAACCATGATGTAGTAATATTCCAGATCTGCTCTTGGAAACCCCTTCAATCACATGTTGACTGTCTGCTAGCCTTGGCCCTGTCTTTTAGCCTTGGACCTTATACATCTCTTTGATGCCATTCGGCCAGGTTGCGCTATAAAATACCACATATATCATACACACAGAGTTGCAACTGCACTAAACAGCTTTCTCAATTAAATATTTTAATGTTGTGGTTTCTGTCCCTACGGTGTAGCTCATGTATATAGAAATAATAGGGTACAATGTGAGAATCCATCTATATTATGCGTCTATTTTCAGGATACAGGGCCTTATTACGACTTTGGTGGTCCATTGCAGCGCTGTAGTTGCAGTGGCGGTCCGTGGACCGCCAGACTGGCAGTTCACCCGCCCTATTATGACTTGGGCTGTTGGACCGCCACAGGACTGCAGCAACTGCTAAGGATCTGTGATCCCGCAGTGGTTGCACAGTGGTCTGAGACTGCAATATGGTGGTGTTGCCGCTGTGACACCGCGAAGCATATTACGAGTTTCCTCACCATTATGAAAAGTGTGTCAGTGAGGAAATTAAGGGGGCCCTACAGGGGCCCCTGTTGCCTCAGGACCTGGGGTGTATGCATTGGGGCATATATTGTGCCCCCCTGTCAGTATGCACCCCCTGTTTATTCACGGCATGACTTTAGAACAGGAGGCAAGCCAGCAAACCCTTGGAGTCACTTAAGTTCTTTGAGGATGTTGAGATGCAGGTCCAGTCCTTTTCACTCCCAGGCAAGAGGCAGCATGCAGAAGGCCAACACAGCAAAGTAGTTCAGCAGAGTGGAAGCCCCTCCTGCCAGCACAGCAGTCCATCTTCCTAGCAGTATGTCCTCAAGTCCAAAAATATACAGAGTTGGTGGCGTCAGAGGTCCAGTACTTATACCCAGTGTAGCTTTGAAATGGGGGAGACATAAAAGAGAGGCCTTTGAAGTGCACAAGGTTCCTGCCCTGGCTCCAGCCTCACTACAGGGGGTATGCAGCTCTTTGTGTGGGGACAGGCACAGCTCTATTCAGGTGTGTCAGCAAGTCCCTCCCATCCTGTCCAGGATGGTCCATCAGCTTGAAGATGGCCCATCAGGATGTGAATGGCCCATCAGGCACAAATAAGATCTCTTTGTGTGTGGCTGTCTAGAGGGAATGCACAAAGCCCAGCTGTCACACACCACAGGCATGTATTCAGACACAGGCAGAGGCATAGAATAGTTAAAGTAAGAAAATGCCAACTTTCTAATAGTGGCATTTTCAGACTTGCAACTTAAAATGCTACTTTAACATAAGTTATGATTTTAAATTGAAAGTCCAGAGGCACCAAACTCAAAATCTCTATATTTTCCCAATTGGAATATATACTTATAAAATGTAATAAGGTAATCCCAATGTAAATCTATGGGAGAGATAGGCCTTGAAGTAGTGAAAAACGAATTGAAGACTTTATCACTACTTGGACATGTAAAACTTAAAAATAAATGTCCAACTTTTTAAATACTGTGCAGACTACCCTTGGGGCTGTCCAGGGTCTTCATTAGGGTGACTTGTATGCATTAGAATGGAAGGTTTGTGCTTAGCAAGAGTGTTAACTTGCCAGGTCAACATGACACTTTAAACTGCACATGGCAGGCAAGAGATCTGTTTAAGGGCCTACTGGAGTGGATCACACAGTCAGTGCTGCAGGCCCACTAGTAGCATTTAATCAACAGGTCCTGGGCTCATGTAGTGCACTTTACTATGTTCTTATAAGTAAATTAAATTTGTCAGTTGTGGATAAGTCGAATGTTACAATGTTTTGCAAACAGAGCACATGCACTTTAGCATTGGTCAGCAGTGATAAAGCGCCCAGAATCCTAAAAACCATCAAAAGCAAATTCTGAAAAATGGGAAAAAGGAAGGCAAAATGTTTGGGGGTGACCTTGCAGAAAGGGCCAGGTTCAAATGTGAATCTCATTAACTGAGTCTCATTCACAGTAAACTATGGGGCCGATTCCGATTCGGGCCGGAAATCTCTCCGACCGAGCCGGACCCGGAGAGAATTCCGACCGAATCGGACTCTAGCAGTCCGACCGAACGAGTACGATGCGGACGCATGCTATCGGACTCGATTCGGTCGGACTCCCATTGAAGTCAATGGGAGCCGGTCGTACGACACGTACGCGGGCTCCCATTGACTCAATGGGTGCGAGGCGAACAAGGGTGCCCCCTACAGTGGGTACGCGTCCATGCGCATCGCGGCGTACATGCACAGGTAGGGGGGACCCATGGGTCCCCCCTGTGTGCGACTCGCGTGCCTACGCGTTCAGGGGGGTCCGACGCGGACCCCCAAAGTCCGGCTCCGACTGCTCTTTCGACCCGGACGGCGCGAGTCTGTCGGACTGCTTGCGGCGCGCATTGTACTTACCCGGCCGGGAAACGTCTCCATAGCGCGGTGCAAGTCGTGTCCGTGCGTGTCGGTCGGAGCGTGTTGAAGCCGCGTACGAGTCGGTCGGCGATTTCGCGGGAGCATGCATCGTACTCGCTCGGCCGGACCCGCGTACGATTCGGTCGGGAAACAGGGCTCCGAATCGGATCCGGTAAATCCGAATCCGATTCGGAGCCCTACCGGCCGAGATCGGAATCGGCCCCTATGTGTGAAATAGACTGAGAGTGTTAACTGCCAGTGTCCACAGCTAGAGTAATAGGCTGTGGGTGGTTACACATGAACACGTGAGCACACACAATTGTATGCATTTGCAGAGTGAGCGTGAGACTAAAATCTACCTTAGCCCATTATCTGTGTACAAGTTTCATGTCATAGAAGGGACCTGTCAGGGATTGGTGCTGATCTGATGCAGGCCTTATAATGTGAGTGGGCAGTCTTAATGTACATCTGTAATTCTTACTTAAAAGTCTGTGGGCAGATTTACAAGCCCCTTGGGACACATTTGCGCTGCAGTTGCGTCACTTCTGTGACGCAGCGGCGTCGTAAACAATGCGCCACGTTGCGACATATTTACAACGTGACGCATCTAGGGAGATGTGTCACGTTGTAAAGCCCGCCACTACATTATACCTGCATCAGGTATAATGTATGCAGGCTGGGGGTTCCGTCGCAAGAAAGCCTCGTAAAAGTGACGCAGTGAAATCTACAAGATTTCACAAGACCTTACACCTGCTTGAAGCAGGCATAAGGAGTGACGCAGCATGATAGGAATAGGCCGCCCCTGAGCATTGCTGGAGTTGCGTCGCGCTTGCGACACGACTCCAGCAATGCGCTGCCCTAACGACAAAAGATGCAAAATGCATCTGTCTATCCTTGCGCCACGGTGCGCCGCATTGTAAATGCGACGCATCCGTGGTGGCGCAAGGGTATTTTTGCCTGTCGCATCTTAACTGGCACATCCCTGCTAATATGCAGAGATGGACCAGTCCTTGTAAATCTGCCCCTGTGTGCTTTACTGATTTTCACATTGTTGGTGAAATCTGCTCCACAGTACAGTTTTGCTCCACGTAATCCCAGAGATACCAGTCAGGTATCAATACTAAGGTAAGCATGTACCCCGATCCACTATCACTTTCATCATAACTGCAATCCTTATTGTACTTGAAGAATTGTCATATTTCCCTGACTCTTCTCCAACTCAGATTATAGGTCTTCGTCTCCTCTACTGACCCAAGTAGATTACCCTGCTGGCCTGCAGGAGGATTTTAAGAAATTGATGTATAGGTTGAAAGGGTGGAAACACTTCTCAAGCAGCTGCCAAAATCCTTGTCAGGGTGAAGCTCAAAAGTCACTAAATAAATTTGTGCTTAACCCTCAGGTAGCTTGGCACAAAAGCAGTCATGCTGAACTTAGAGGCCATGTGTAAGGTATGTATACTCTCGCCTCTGGCGTCCTTGGTAGAATCCTATGGAGTTCAATTAGTTTCCTATGCCGACGATACGCAGATGATCCTGACATTGAATGGGGATATCTCATCTGTCTAGGACGGATTAAAATCTTGCTTGTTGTCAGTGTTCCAGTGGAGGTCCCAGAGCAATCTCAAATGTAATACAAGTAAGACAGAAATTATGGTTTTTGACGCTCCACCACCCTGTGGGGAGGTGAGATTTGGCCAAGTTTCTCTCCTCCCCCACCATTGCATTTGACAGTGATTATGAATTTAGCAGTAACATTTGACAGTAACCTCTCCTTTAAACCGCAAGTGGAGAGCATGGTTGGGACTTGCTTTGACCTTCAGCGGATTGTGAGGACGTTTTTGTTTGTTTTACCTACTTTCTGCCAAAAGCTGCCAAAAGCAGCCATGCCATTATACCTTCATGGCTGGATTGCGCCAATGTTCTTTACTCGGGTCTCCCGGATTATCTCCTTAAGAGACTCCAGTTGGTATAGAATGCAGCAGCTCGGCTCTTGCTTAGGATTCCTAAGTACACTTCTATTCGAAGACATTTTAGGGAACTGCACTGGCTTCCCATTAAGGTGAGAGTGCAGCTGAAAGGACTGATGTTAGCACACAGCATATTACGGACTTTAACCTAAATATATATGTAAAATGCTCCTGCAGTATCATCCTTCTAGAGCTCTTCGCTCCTCAGACAGTCTGTTGACAGTTGTGCCTAAAACTAAGTAGAGAAGATAGGGTGATTCCTCTTTTGTTGTGCCGGCAACAAGGGAATGGAACCCTTTGCCCAGGCATCTTCAGGTGATCAAAGATGCAGGTTCTTTCAAACGTAACTTGAAAACCTGGCTTTTCAACTCAGCATTTCAAGCTGTCTGATTTGCATCTGCTGCCACAGTTCTGTAGCGCCAGGACACTCTGTTTGAGTAGCTGTGCAAGTGACTGATTGATTGATATACAGCACACAAACAGTAATAATGTGAAAACACAACACAAGAAAAATCCTACACCAATTTAGAAGAATAGAGCAATGTTTAATAAATAAAATAATACTAGAACAACAAATCCAATCAGTGGAGTCGCAATTTATATGTTTTTTTTTAAGTGTAGCACCTAAAAGCACAGAGCGCAACTCGTGGTTGTCAGGTTATGAAAATCGGGGGAAAATCAAAATTCAGGGCCAACCACAATGGAGCAAGGGCTGGACACAGGATCCCGGTAAGTCCAGCTTAAAACGTTACCTTCCCAAAGTCCAGCATGAGGGGTCCAGTTCATGATGGAGGAGGCTGTATGGAGCAGGGAGAGCCTCACACATGGTTATCACTATAGAGGAAAGAGCAGGCCTGATGTTGCGGACGGTCGTCATTGTAGCGCAAAGATTCAGTTGGGAATTGCAGACAGTAGTTGTTCTAGCTTCACGTTGGCAGTCACCACAGGCTGTTGTTGTAGTGTGAAGTGCAGATCTCACATTGCTGGTTGTTGCTGGTGGTCGCTGTAGCACGAAGAATCGGGTTCACCAGAGTTTTGCTATGGCAATTGTCGTGAACAGCGGAGTCTCTGGAAGAACGGGACTGTTCACAGTTGTGAAGAGACAAAATCATCAGGATTTCTCGTTCCTGGGGAGGCACCTCTTGGGGATCAGGGACTCACTCCAGCGGAGGCCAGCAGAGCTCAGGCATTCCAGGTGCAGGTCCAGTTGCAGCAAGTCAGCTGGGCATTTGAAAGAAGGAGGATTCTGGAGCTTTTTGTGCCTCTGTAGCTAAGAACAGGAGGTCAGCCAACTGACCCTTGGAGTCACCCAGGTTAGCTTAGGATGAAGGGAGCACGTCTTCACAGAGAGCATGAAGGGCTCAAGCCTCAAGCAGCAGGGAAGTCCTCTGAAGAACAAGGCAGGCCTCAAACATCAGGGCAGTCCTGTGGGGAACAAGGCAGTCCTCCTTCTGTACAGTCCACAGGTCCAAAAGTGTAATGAAGAGGTGGATTAGGAGGTCCAATATGTATTCTCGGTACCAGCCCTTGAAGTGGGGGTGACATCCTGGCCATCCCTACATCTGGTTCTGGAAAGTTCTTCCCTTCCCCTGCCTAGAATCCAAATAGTTTGGTGTGGCAAAAGACTGGTGTCAGGTTCCTTTGTGTGTATGCTGGGTGCAACCCTTTGAAATGCAAGTGAGGCAGGTAACAGCTCAGCCTCCAGCCATCCTAACTGGAGGCCCATCCTGCCAACACTTAGTCCACCTTGGTCTCACTGTCTGTGAGTAAAATACAAAGGTCAACTGCTAAGCTAGTCACAGTCATGTGACCCAGGCATGAAGTGCCAACTAGTTAGGACAAGAACATTTCAACTTTCTAAAATGGCATTTTCAGAATTGAGACTTTATAAAGAGGACTTTAAATTGCAACTCCTTTGAGTCTAAACATTACATTTCTACCTGCCTCGAAACAAACGTTAGCACTTATTAAATGTATTAATGTAACCCAATTTTATCCTATGCGAGAGGTAGGCCTTGCAAAGTAAAAATCTAATTTAGGAGATTTTCACGACCAGGACGCACAGAATTTATAAACACATGTTCTACATTTTGAATACAATGCACTCTGCCTAGTGGGCTTTTTAGGGCCTAACTTAGGGGTGACATATGTATTGGAAAGGAAGGTTTAGGCCTGGCAAAGTGTTTATTTTGGCAGGTTGAACTGGCAGTTTAAAACAGCACTATAGGCTGCAATGGCAGACCTGAGACTTGTGTTAAAATGCTTCTTGCATGGGTGGCACACGAGTTGCTGCAGGCCTACTGGTAACAAACTACTTGAGGATACCCATAAACCAAATAAAGACCAGGCTAGATAATTTATAGCATACAACAATGTCTCAACGGGGTATTGTTTAGTAGACAATTTACAAAAAAGCACAATGAATTGCAATGGACGGGGAAAAAAGGGAGGCAGGAAGACAAAGGACCAGGAGAAATTAACTGGGGAAATGCTTTTTCCATATATTCAGTTGTACGATCAAGAAAACCATTACAAAAGCACTGTGCTACATTGAATGTCATGTAACCTGTACTAAGCTGTGCACAAGAGCTCGTGAAAAGGTGAACGGCGCTGGTGACATGTGAAGGGGTGTATACAGCGGGAAAAGAGGTGCAAGAACAAAAAGTAATATATACAGTGAACTCCTAGTAGGGCCCATACATTTGATACATTATGAACAGAGGTAGTTTCTTGGGCAACCGAAAGGGAGGCACCATGAATAACACTGTAGAAGTCAAGGGCGTTTTGGCCTTTATACAGTTTAGGCCATCATCAAGACCAGGTTATGAAATTTTGAAGGCAACAATGCTGTATGGGGAAAGCGATAGTAAAATTCAAGGGTGGACCATTGAAGGAGACTGCAAGGTCTCCAAAAGTGACAGCGTAGATGCCGCAAGGGGAGGAGCCAAAAGAAGGAGGTAGAAATGACTAGGAATGGGCAAACAATGGGCCGCGTAAAGTCATGTAGCGCCGAGATAACACAAGAGACACAATGGAAAAATATGGTGTATAGACTCGGAAATTATGAGAGAAAGGGTGATTGTAGTTAAAGTGCCCAAGGGGTGAGGATGAACACTAACCTGATGTGTCTGAACAATCGAGACACCTTGAAGAGAGCACTGTGAAGGTGCAGGAGTAGGTTGCGTCCTTGGGAGGTGGGGAGAGTGAAGAGCAAGCGCCTCCTGCAGTTAGGGCTGCAAGCTAGGAAAGAAAGGGACGGAGGCGTTAAGAAGGGACCAGTTAGGTGGTCTAGAGACGAATTGAAACCTGTGTACGACACTTGCACTTACTAAGGATGTGGAATGCATCTGGATCACCGGTGAGGAACTGATTGAAGGGTGCCTGGGGTCATGCGTCCATTTGTGGGGAGGGAGGAAGATTGGTAAAAGGAGGTGGACTCCGGACGGCGCCAGGGGTTTAATTAAGGAGCTGCATTGTGGACTCCAGAGCGTTGCTACTTACTATTGAGTTAGGATGGCTCCAGGAGTAGGAATTAATCTGCTGCGGTGGGTCCAAAGAGGCTGGAAATCCAAGCGGCACCGGCGTGAGTCCGGCAATGAGTGTCGCCCGATGGGAACTGGGCGGATACTAATAGAAGGGCGAGAGCGGGCCGTGTGTGACGTAACGCCGTGGCATCTGGACAATTGGTGGAGAGGAAAGAAAGACTGATGCGATCGGTCCAGATCAGTAAACAGACAGTGTGAGAAGAAACACAGCATTTATAGAAAGAAAGGAAGTGAACCCAAGTTGTAAAGGACAGAGACAGAGGGAGATTGACAATGGTATTGTCGAGCGTGATGTATCAAATTGCAAATTACAATATAAAACTTTTTAAGGGGGCAACACAGCAAACAGGGGAGATACAGTAATTGAAGGTGGTTACACCTGTACATGTAAAGATTGAAAATGGTATTGTCGAGCGTGATGTATCAAATTGCAATTTACCATATAAAACTTTTTTAGGGAACAAGACATCAATCAGGGGAGATACAGTAAATTGAGGTGGTTACACCTGTACATGTAAACTCGAATTCGTTTCTGAGAATAGTTACATGAATAAGTGATGGAGTCACATAGGGCTAGGTAAACTTGGTGGACATAGTGTACATAAAATAAAGAATTGAATGCAATGCAACATCGGAAAGTGATTGTCTGATATAAGCGAAAATGGCAAAGGCAACCCACATGATAGAGAGATAAGAATAGCAAATATGCAAGGAACCATCATTTATAAACCATCATTTATAAAAGATTTTAAAGAGGAACATCATAATACCATATAACTGTGTAATAGGGGATGATGATTCAAAACCTAAGTGAGCAAAGAGAATTTATGACGGGAATAGATGATCAACACTTGTTCTTTGGTTAGGAAATAGTGGGAAGGCCAGCGGAACACAGAGTAGTATAAGGCCAAACCAGGGGTGCCTAGCAAGATATGGTATTGTTCCATTCATCCAGGGTGTTAAGACCTTCTTCTACTGTGCAGCAATGAGCTATCCATCTACACTCACATCTGTTAAGTAGTTGTTGTAAGTTACCACCCCTCAGTGGCAGAGTGGGTTGGTCAATAACTTGCCATATAAAGTCTGTTTCTTTATGGTCATGTTCCTAGAAATGTGATACCAAGGGGGCATTCGGTATTCCACTTCTGATTCAGCTTCTATGTTGGATTATCCGCTCTTTGACCATCTGGGTGGTTTGCCCTATATAAAGGAGATTACACGGGCAGCGTATGGCGTATATTACATTCCTTGATCTGCAATTGGTGACGCTTCTGTGCGGGTAAGTATGATTGTTGAATTTGAATGTTTAGTGTCATGGAGCATTCCACACACCTCTGGCATTTGTAGTGACCTTAGATAGGTGCAAGACCCCAGGCAGATGTAATGGATTCTTCATTGTTGGTTTTCTTCGGCCACATTATGGCATGTACCAAATGGTCCGCCAGATTATGTCCCATGCGGTAAAAGAAAAGTGGTGGTTCCTGAAATATATCTAGAGACCTTAAGATGTTCCAGTGCCTTTTTATGATTTTGCATATTTTGTTACAGGGGGGGGTAAAGGTTGACACAAATGGAATGGGAGTATTCTTGCGTTTCTCCTTTGGTTTGAGCAAGGCTTCCCTATGGTTATACCAGGCGCGTTTGTGAGCTCTGTTAACCAACTTTCTAGGGTAACCGCGTAGAATGAGTTTCTCTGTAAGAATAGCAGCTTCAGGGAAATAGTCTTTCCTCCAGTTGCAATTTCTTCGGCTGCAGAGGAATTATCTGGAAGGCAAACCATCACCTAGGCCCCGTGGATGGAAACTAGTGTATAGTAGGAGAATGTTACGCTCAGTTGGTTTTCAGAATAAAGAGGTGCCTATCTTGTCATCTTCAGCCTGAAGTGTCAGATCCAAGAAGGGGAGATTATTTTCCTTAGGATCTGCCGTGAACTTGAGATGAGGTTGGCAGGTATGGAACCAATCTAGGAAGTGATATAAGGTTTCCTGGTTTCCTTTCCAGATTATCAAATACTATCGATATAGCGGTGCCAGAAAGTGATCTTCTCTTTGAAAGGGTTAGCCAGGGTCAATATTTTAGTTCTTTCAAGGTTGTATACGCAAAGTATGGCAAAGTTAGGGGCGAAGTATGCCCCCATGGAGACTCCCTTAACTTGTAAGTAAAAAGTATCCCTGTAAAGGAAATTATTATTACTGAGGGCAATTTCAGGAGGTCCATAACGAAGTCTGTGGGACTTCGAGCAGGTTGCGGTCTGGTGTTGAGGAGATTCCTTATGACAGAGAGGCCTTCATTGTGAGCGATGTTGGTGTAAAGTGATTCAATATCCAGGCCGACCATCAGGAATGTACACAGCTATTGAACAAAGAAGCAAGGAACTAGAGGAATTTGCAGAGCTTGAGAAACTTATCTTGGAAGATAGCACATTGACTGACGCCAAAAATCTTCTGGATAAAATCAACACCAACATATCGACCTTTAACACTTTTGAACAAAACAAAAAAATCAACAAGATCCAAAAGGATATCAGGAACAACGACAACAAAAGAACCTACCCATACTTGTGTGACGAGTTCTACAACGCTCCATATCAACCTCCCGGACCAAGAAACTGGGGAAGATATCGAAACAACCAGAGGATAACCTTCTCGGATTCCTCCAATACTTCAGTGGAAGACTCAGACCCCGGTGAGGGTCCCAGCTCAACAAGACCCCAGAGACCACAACCACTCCTTCCTGCTGGTTTTTGAGAAGCAAATCGGGGGCGAGGCAGGGGTCGCACAAGGGGCAAACACCAATATCAATACTCCGGGGAAAGACAGACCCGCCACAAGTTCTACCAATGTGGCCCTCCACAATGATTGATCCCTTGACTACCACTGAGCATACTCATAAATCTCTCCCTATCTTTAACCTTTCCAAACATGCTCTCATGCCCCAGGATATCACCCTCCTGAGCAAAGAACTTTCCTTTGTCCACACGGACAGAAGTAACTTTTTCGAACTACAAGAAAATCTCTTACAATTCTTCAGAAGAATCAGATTGAAACAATTTTTTGCAGACAGACCTCCTCATGATCTAATTGGCTATTCCCCCTTTCAACCACCCTCCACTTTCCATCCTTCTGCGGCCCTCATGCCCCCAGAAATTGTAACTTTTGAGAGACTGGTGCTTCACGAAGTTAAAACCATCCAAGGGGAACATGAGTTTTTACCTTACAACTTGACCATCACTGAGAAACAGGCTCTCATAAACCTTACATCCGACAAGAGTCTAATCATTAAACCAGCAGATAAGGGGGATGGTATTGTCATCATGGACATCGACAAATACGACACTGAAATAATGCGACAATTGACCAATACGACTCATTACCGGGTGCCACCTACTGACCCACTCCCCGACATAAGATCCAAGATTCAGATAGTTACCAATCAGGCCAGAATCCAGAACATCATCACATATAAGGAGTTTGTCGTCCTCAACAACCACTATCCCAGTACCCCTGTAATATATGTACTACCCAAGCTACACAAAGATGTGCACAATCCCTCGGGTAGATCAATCATCTCCAGTTGTGGATCAATCCTTGAACCTATCGGAAAAAACATTGATGCCATAATTAAGGAATTTGTCCCACTAACTGACACCTATGTTAGAGACAGCATTGACCTTATCAATCTTATAGAGGACACTCCGTTCACTACTGGGACTGACCTGATGGTTGGCCTAGATATTGAATCACTTTACACCAACATCCCTCACGATGAAGGCCTCTCTGTTATAAGGAATCTCCTCAACACCAGACCACATCCTGCTCGAATTCCCACAGACTTCGGTATGAACCTCCTAGAAATTGCCCTCAGTAATAATTATTTCCTTTACAGGGAAACTTTTCACTTAGAAATCAAGAGAGTCTCCATGGGGGAATGCCTCGCCGCTAACAATGCCATACTTTATGTATACAAACTTGAAAGATCTAAAATCTTGACCCCGGCTAACTCTTTCAAAGAGAACATCACTTTCTGGCACCGTTATATCGATGATATGTTGATAATCTGGAAAGGAAACCAAGAAACCTTACAACACTTCCGAGATTGGCTCAATACCTGCCAACCTCATCTCAAGTTCACAGCATCCTAAGGAAAACAACCTCCCCTTCTTGGATCTGACACTTCAGGTTGAAGATGACAAGATAGGCACCTCTTTATTCTGAAAACCAACTGAGCTTAACACTCTCCTACTATACACCAGTTTCCATCCACTGGTTCTACGTGATGGTTTGCCTTTTGGACAGTTCCTCCTCATCCGAAGAAATTGCAAATGGAGGAAAGACTATTTCCCTGAAGCTGATATTCTTACAGAGAAACTCATTCTACGTGGTTACCCTAGAAAGTTGGTTACCAGAGCTCACAAACGCGCCTGGTATAACCATAGGGAAACCTTGCTCATACCAAAGGAGAAATGCAAGAATACTCACATTCCATTTGTGTCAACCTTTACTCCCTCCAGTATCAAAATATGCAAAATCATAAAAAGGAACAGGAACACCTTGAGGACTGTAGATATATTTCAGGAACCACCACTTTTCTTTTACCGCTTGGGACATAATCTGGCGGACCATTTGGTACATGCCATAACGTGACCGAAGAAAACCAACAATGACGAATTCATCACATCTGCCTGGAGTCTTGCACCTATCAAACGTCACTACAAATGCCAGAGGTGTGTGGCATGCTCCATGACACTCAACACCAAAGAATTCAAATTCAACGTACATACATACCCGCTCAGAAGCTTCACCAATCGCAGATCAAGCAAAGTCACATACACCATACGCTGCCCGTGTAATCTCTTTTATATAGGGCAAACCAACCAGATGGCCAAATATCGGATAACCCAACATAGAAGCCAAATCAGATGTGGAGTACTGAACGCCCCCTTGGTATCACATTTCAAGGAACATGACCATAAAGAAACAGACTTTGTATGGCAAGTTATTGACCAACCCACTCTGCCACTGAGGGGTGGTAGCTTACAACAACTACTTAACAGATGTGAGTGTAGTTGGATAACTCATTGGTGCACAGTGGAAGAAGGTCTTAACACCCTGGATGAATGGAGCAATACCATATCTTGCTAGGCACCCCTGGTTTGGCCTTTTTACTACTCTGTGTTCTGCTGGCCTTCCCACTATTTCTTAACCAAGGAACATGTGTCGATCATCTATTCCCGTCATAACATCTCTTTGCTCACTTATGTTGTGAATCATCATCCCCTATTACACAGTTATATGGCTATTATGATGTTCCTCTTTAAAATATTTTATAAATGATGGTTTATAAATGATGGTTCCTTGCATAGTCGCTATTCTTATCTCTATCATGTGGGTTGCCTTTGCCATTTTCTCTTATATCAGACAATCACTTTGCGATGTTGCATTGCATTCAATTCTTTATTTTATGTACACTATGTCCACCAAGTTTACCTAGCCCTATATGACTCAATCACTTATTCATGTACCTATTCTCAGAAATGAATTTGCGTTTACATGTCTGGGTGTAACCAGCTCGATTTACTGTACCTCCCCTGATTGCTGTGTTGTTCCCTAAAAAAGTTTTATATGGTAAATTGCAATTTGATATATCACGCTTGACAATATCATTTTTAATCTTTACATGTATAGGTGTAACCACCTCCATTTACTGTATCTCCCCTGATTGCTGTGTTGCCCCCTTAAGAAGTTTTATATTGTAATTTGCAATTAGATACATCACGCTCCACAATACCATTGTTAATCTCTTTCTGTCTTTGTCCTTTACAACTTGGGTTCACTTCCTTTCCTTTTATTTCCTTTCCATATATTCCGTGTTTCTTCTCACACTGTCTGTTTACCACTCTGGACCGATCGCATCAGTCTTTCTTTTCTCTCCACCAATTGTCGAGACGCCACAGCGTTATGTCACACATGGCCCGCTCCCGCCCTTCTAATAGTATCCGCCCAGTTTCCATCGGGCTGACACTCATTGCTGGACTCACGCCAGTGCCGCTTGGATTTCCAGCCGCCTTGGACCCACCGCAGCAGATTAATTCCTGCTCGTGGAGCGATCCTAACTCCATAGTCAGTAGCAACGATCTGGACTCCACAATGCGGCTCCTTAATTAAAAACCCGGCGCCGTCCGGAGAGCACCTCCTTTTACCAATCATCCTCTCTCCCCACAGATGGACACATGACCCCGGTCACCCTTCAATCAGTTCCTCATCGGTGATCCGGATGCATTCCACGTCCTTAGTAAATGCAAGTATCATACACAGGTTTCATTTCGTCTCTAGACCACCCAACTGGTCACTTCTTAACGCCTCCGTCCCTTTCTTTCCTAGCTTGCCGCCCCAACTTCGAGAAGTGCTCTCTCTTCACTCTCCTCACCCACTGTCGTAACCTACTCCAGCACCTACACAGTGCTCTCTTCAAGGTGTCTCGATTGTTCAGACACATCAGGTTAGTGTTCATCCTCGCCCCTTGGGCACTTTAGCTACAATCACCCTTTCTCTCAGAATTTCCGAGCCTAGTCACCATATTTTTTTATTGTGTCTCTTGCGTTATCTCGGCACTACACAACTTTACGCGGCCAATTGTTTGCCCGTTCCAAGTCATTTCTACCTCCTTCTTTTGGTTCATCCCTTTGCCCTTGCGGCATCTACGCTGTCACTTTTTGAGACCTTGCAGTCTCGTTCTAGGGTCAACCCTTGTATTTTACTATCACTTTCCCCATACAGCACTTTTGCCTTCAAAGTGTCGTAGCCTGGTCTTGATGATGGCCTAAACTGTGTAAAGGCCGAAATGCCATCGACTTCTACAGTGTAATTCATGGCACCTCCCTCGCGGTTGCCGAAGAAACTACCTCTGTTCATAATGTATGGGCACCACTAGGAATTCACTGTATATATTACTTTTTGTTCTTGCGCCTCTTTTCCCGCTGTATATACCCCTTCACATGTCACCAGCGCCGTTCTCCTTTACACGAGCACTTGTGCACAGCTTAGTACAAGTTACATGACATTCAATGTAACACAGTGCTTTTGTAATTGTTTTCTTGATCGTACAACTGAATATATGGAAAAAGCATTTCCCCAGTTAATGTCCCCTGTTCCTTTGTCTCCCTGCCACCCTTTCTTCCCCGTTCGTTGCAATTCATTGTGCTTTTTTTGTAAATTGTCTACTAAACAATACCCATTGAGACATTGTTATATGCTAGGCAGGCCTTCTGGTGGCATTTAATTTCCAGGCCCTGGGTAGACGTAGTACTATATTTAATGGACTTACAAGTAAATTAAATGTTCCAAGAGGTGTAGGCCAATTCTCCCTTGTATTAGGGAGAGGATACAAGCACTTTATCACTGGTTAGCAGTGGTAGAGTGCACAGAGTCCAAATGGCAACACAAACAAATTTAGAAAAGTGAGATGGGTAAAGACAAAACCTTTGGGGGTACCCTGCAGAGAGGGCCAAGTCCTACAAGGATTAAGTACCTCCCCACACAATAGAGCCATTTGACAGTGATTGGCCCCAGTTCTTAGTAAAAGAAGGGGTGGGGACGAAATCTGCATTGGCTAATCTCTTCAAGCTAGACCTTGCCTGTGAAAGCCCATGCCCATGGAAACAAAGGAAGATGGCCAGACCTCTGGAGCCAGACATAAGAGGCGCTCCACTTTGACATTTTAGTTGGAACAGTCCAGGTTTTTCTAGAAACCACTTAAAGTTTCCGTCTTTAAATGTTTCAGAATGTTGTGCCACTGCACGTGCAGATGAGATGTGTAGTGACTCTAATCCACAAGCACACCCCTTACTAAAGTGAATTTTATAACTTTTATCTAGTTTGTGTTCCCTTTTCCTTGTCTGAGTATAGTCGCCCAGCACCTAAATGGTACGCTAGCTAGCTAAAATTAGACACTACTCAAGCTCTGTTGTGAGCCCAATGAGCTGTCAGAATATCGTCCTTGTAGGTTATGGCCTTCCTATAGAGGTGTAATAATCAGCACCTCGAGACCCTCATTGTGCTAAGAAGGATCTGAATGAAACTACCCCTTGGATGAAATGCCTTATGATATCTTTATCTTGAGGTCTCCCTGTGTGGCTTCTACCCTTTCATGAATTGTCTTCCTTGATATCTCAGTAAATTGGATATTCCTTTGAGGACTGTTCTCCCTATGTTTCACCTTAGAGAATCGTCCCCGTTCTACTATTCTTCTTCAAATGAGGGAGTTTATTGAGATCTTTTTTCTTTAAGCTTTCATATTTTTATAATCTGTTGACATTCTCTGTACAGTTTTCTATTGCCCCTTCCCTGGGGCTGTATTCCCTTGGGGCACTGTTTACATAGAACTCTCTATAAAGGCTGCTGAGTATTTACTCGATAGGAGATATTTACACATAACTGCATATACTTTTGCTAGTTTAGTTTTTCATTCTCTGGATTGATATTTCCTTTTTGCATACTTGTGTATATATTACAACATCTAAAGGAAGTCTGATCCCTTTATCTGGTTTTCTCTGTTTTTTTATTTGTATTTTTTATTCTCTGATATTCTCCTATGTTAATCTTATGGTCTACCATATAAGATGGTGACTTTCTTTGTGGGCGTGTTACCTCCGAGCTAGAAGCTGAACTTTCTGTTCTCGTTATCGTCATTATATCACAAGCTAGATACAGTTCATTAACCAAGCATTTCCCACGCTTGTGCTTTTCACTGTGGTGAGAGGACATGTTGTGTTCCTTAGGACGGAGCGAGAGCCATTCGCCACTCGGCTACTATTTCTGGTAAGCTGGGACACTTGGGGAGGTTCATTTTACTGCTGCCGACTGTCCATGGGTAGATTTCGATCTGTGGGGGGTGTTAATTATATTTATCATTATCTATGCTTTTATTGCTGAACCCCATGTACGTCCAAGTTTTGGAGGTAGATTTCAATCCATACAGGAAACCGGCAGTCTGTATCGGTTTTTATACTTCTCTAATGTCCCTGAACCTGCTGTTTTGACATTTTTGATTACATCTAGGTAGCTTGTCTGTTAGACCTGGCTTTTTCAGCGGGTTTATCCCCAGACATTTTGCTTTTTGGCCTATATTCTGACCCTGTTTTTGTTGGTTTTAGGACTCTGGGCACTTTACCACTTCTGATCAGTGCTAAAGTGCATATGCTCTATGTGTAAATTGTTATTATGGATTGGTGTTTCCATGATTGGCTTATTTGATTTACTGCTAAGTCCCCAGTACAGTGCACTATGTGTGCCGAAGGTCTGTAAATCAAATGCTGCTAGTGGGACTGCAGCACTGATTGTGCTACCCACACAAGAAGCCTTGTAAAAGGGGTCTCAGTCCTGCCACTACAGTGTCTGCGCGCAGTCTCTACTGCCATGTCGACCTGGCAAGTGCAACCACTTGCCAGGCCCTAACCTTCCCTTTTCCTACATGTGAGTCACCCCTAAGTTAGGCCCAAGGTACCCATGTAGGCAGGGTGCAGTGTATGTGAAAGATAGGACATGTATTGCTGTGTGTGACATGTCCTGATAGTGAAATACAGTGCATTTCGTTTTTCACTATTGAAAGGCTATCTGTCCCATAGGATAGAATGGGAGTTTATTTATAACATCTTATAAGTATAACTTCCCATTGAGACAAGATAGAAAGATGGAGTTTAGTATGCCTGAACTCAGAATATAAAAACGCACCTTTTAGTAAAGATGATTTTTATATTAGGTGTTTGAAAATACCACTTTTGGAAAGTGTGGTTTTCTTGCTTAGCCATACTGTGTGCCTCTGCTGGTTTGTGGATTGACTGTCCAGCTTTGGAGTGACAGGGCGGGGGATGCGCATTCACTGTAGAAAGCCACTCGGGGGAAGTGGGGGGGTTTGAGGTGTGTCTTGCCTTTCCTGGATGAGTCAGGGCTGGGATGAATATACCTCAGCTGCAATTAGAGTAGGGGGAGGAGACTTCCTTGCACCTGAATGGGCCTGGTCTGCCTTATACAAGGCTGTCTCTCCCTCCTTGCTGGAAAGCTGGACCAGAGAGGACAGAACTGGTTTTGAATGAGCACAGAGCCTCTCTGCCACAAGAGAACACAAAGGAATGGAATATAAATATTGGGGCCTAGACCCCAGAACTTTAGAATACTTCAGGACTCAAGAGGAACCTCTGCCAAGGAGAAGAGCTGGGTAAACTGAAGAAGTACTGCCCCTTTGCTATGTGCTGTCTGGGGTTGGCCTGCAGTGGCTGTTTCTGCCAAGGAAAGAATTAAGACTTTGCTGTGTGTTGTGTCTCCTGCTTGAAGAAGATCTCCAAGGGCTTGAAGTAGAGCTTGTCTCCTGTTCTGAAGTCTCAGGGACACAAAGGCTTCAATACCAGCTCTCCTGTACCTCCTTGCTGGGAGTTCTGACCTGCCAAGAGGTGCCTGATGCTGTGTTGGGCCTCTGGAAGTTGTTACTGCTGCTGGGAGCTGGAAAAGAGGCGCAACTAAGAGAAGTGTGACGCATCTGCATCCATTTCCGACGCATCGCTGCTGTGCCACTGAAGAAACCGACCGTGGATGGAGAAATCGGTGCACGCTGAATCCTGTGCACCGATCTCTGAAGTCCGAAATTACTGCAGGCCCTGCTATGCAGCTGCAAGAACCACGCATCATTGGACCATGGCTGGAGAGACCACCGCAGCGCCTTTGCTGCCACATCGAGAACAGACGCATTCTCGATCCCACGCATTGCACCGTGGTGCCAAGTCTACAAGAACGCCGGGATCGCAGTAAGAAACCAACGCATCACCTCCCTGCACAGTAAGAAACCAACGCATCACCTACCCTTCAGTAAGGAATTG
Organism: Calotriton arnoldi; assembly: GCA_963921515.1. Lineage (NCBI taxonomy): Eukaryota > Metazoa > Chordata > Amphibia > Caudata > Salamandridae > Calotriton > Calotriton arnoldi. The sequence continues at coordinate 3,273,537 of CAWUFW010000915.1, forward strand.
ATGCATCACCTCCCCTGAAGTAAGGAAAAGACGCATCAACTTTCTTGGGTGTAAGGAACCGACGCATCACCTTCCCTGCGGCTGTTTTTGTTTATGATTGTGACGCATCCAAGGTACTTTGTGTTGAAAGTGGACAGAACTGTTTTTGCCTTCTAAGTATTACATTTTAAGTACTGTATTGTGGATTTTTGTCGTTTTGGTCTTGTTTGGTTTAGATAAACATTACTTAGTTTTTTAAACTGGTGTGGTGTACAGTTGCAGTGTTTTCACTGTATTACTGTATGTGTGCACAAATACTTTACACACTGCCTCTGAGATGAGCCTGTCTGCTCGTGCCAACTTACCAAGGGGATGAGCAGGGGTTATTTTAGAAGTGTATCCCCCTTACCCTGACTAGGAAGAAGGGTCCCTTCTTGGACAAAGGTACAAACCATTGCCAACTAGAGACCCCCATTTCTAACATTGTTGTTTCCATAATCTGAGATGTGTCTTTTATTTCTTAGTTTTGTTTGACCTGAAGCACACCCTTTCCTTCTTGATGCTCAAATGTATTGCTTTCTCATTTTTAGTGTGCGGCACTCCTGTGCGCTCCGTCCCAAAATAAGCACCAGCATTACAATGAGTGAATTTTGTGACACGCAAATTGCGTGTCACGAAGGAGTTGCACAGCGATATGCACATCAGTAGACAATATTCACACGTACTCCATAGTTTATCCAAGTTAATCCAGTTTATTCCAAGGTTTCATTAGTTTTTAACCATATGTAAGTCCGTTTTTATATAGCGCAGCTACTCACCCTTACGGGTCTCAAGGCGCTGGGGGCCGGTGTGGAAATTAAGTGAGCTATTGCCCAGAGTCACATGGTGCTGAGCTGAGCTGCCGCCGGAGCCGGGGATCGAACCGTGAACCCTGTGCTCCGGAGTCAGCTGCCCTGGCCGCTGCACCACACCTCTCCAGAGGCAAAAAGTTTCCATGCTTCATGCATCTTAATACACTGAGATTGCCCATCCGGGCCTATTCACAGGCAAGTGTTGAAACTTCATGATTCACAAACGTGTGCTTTTACCCAATGCATTTCGGTCCCTACGACCTTCTTCAGGGGCATCTATGATGTTTAAAAAATATAAATCAATATATATTTCAATTAACAGTTCATATACGAATTAAGTCTACAACGAAACATTTCATCCCTTCTCCCTTGTGTCCCTTCCAATAATATAAACATAATGTGCTTAAGGCCATTAAACACGTTATTCACTACCCCATCCTGCAATTTTAAACTCCCCGCTGAAACTACCCAGTTCCCATGACGCATAACTCGATGCGCCCTCCTGGTAAACATCGCGCTAGAAACCCTTTAGAATTAAAAACAAATGTGTCTCACGTAAACACTACCTCTACTCCCCAACAAATATCCTAACATATCCCCAGCTTTCTACAGAACGTGACGATGCACTAACCACGGATGATTTTACAACAGACTATGACTTTGGTTTCACATTTATATGTATATTATGTATTTAAATTACGTTTTTTAATTTCTTTTTAGCAATTTTATGAGAAATGTGGGGTGTGATGGGATTGTGTTATTGATGATGATTTTTATTATTCACATTGATTCGAGGGTTTTTAGTGGGGAGTGCACTTTAAGAAGAAGGGCGGGATAGGTACAGCGTGAGGTTGTCATTCAGCACAGGTGGGTGAGTAAGGTTAAAAGAGTTACGTTGGGAGGGGCACGTTTAGAAAGCCTGTTGGAGAGAGACAAGCAAGGTTATGCGGATTTGAAGATCAGGATGTTAAAAACAGGTATGCAGAGGATTTAGTTGGGGTTTGTTTTAAAGTGAGTTGCAGTCAAGGTTGGGGATATGTTAGGATATTTGTTGGGGAGTAGAGGTAGTGTTTACGTGAGACACATTTGTTTTTAATTTTAAAGGGTTTCTAGCGCGAAGTTTACCAGGAGGGCGCATCGAGTTATGCGTCATGAGAACTGGGGAAGTTGCAGCGGGGAGTTTAAAATTGCAGGATGGGGTAGTGAATATCGTGTTTAATGGCTTTAAGCACATTATGTTTATATTATTGGAAGGGACACAAGGGAGAAACGATGAAATGTTTCGTTGTAGACTTAATTCGTATATGAACTGTTAGTTGAAATATATATTGATGTATATTTTTTAAACATCATAGATGCCCCTGAAGAAGGTCGTAGGGACCGAAATGCATTGGGTAAAAGCACACGTTTGTGAATCATGAAGTTTCAGCGCTTGCCTGTGAATAGGCCCGGATGGGCAATCTCAGTGTATTAAGATGCATGAAGCATGGAAACTTTTTGCCTCTGACGTGATGGTTAAAAACTAATGAAACCGTGGAATAAACTGGATTAACTTGGATAAACTATGGAGTACATGTGAATATTGTCTATTGATGTGCATATCGCTGTGCAACTCCTTCGTGACACGCAATTTGTGTGTCACAAAATTCACTCTTTTATTTCCTAAACACATAGGTGCAGTATACAGCCTGCATTCTGGTGTTACACAGACAACATTCAATAGAGGTGCTGCGACCTTTGGCATCTGCTCGATTCTTGGAGATTGTGCTGTTTATGCGATCCTCCACTTTCTGAAGCCCAATGGTACTATGTAGTAGCCGCGGCCGGTCCATTGGGGCTGAGAGGCCACGCTCACTCACCTTTTGTGCATCATGAATAGTGTCTGTCAAGCTGAGCAAAGGTCAGACTGACAGACACTTTTAATTTTCAGGTCAGGCAGCCACGAGCCAGACATGCACTAAATGCACAGGCTCCTGGCTGCCTGAGCTGAACTATTGTGCTCTATATGAGCATAATTGGATCTCTGTTGTTTTCCTTGTAGGCAACTTTGTTGCTGGTTTCGGGAGGTGCCTTGCTCCCATAGGTTTCTGAGCACCATCTTAGAAGGGAGCTAGTCCCTATTTTAATGCTTTTATGCTTTCCTTTTTTCCACTTTTTAGTTAGCTTGTGTTGATTTCCCTGTAGCGGTCCCTTCACAGGGGAGCCTGTGAGGTTCCGCGGGGTTGCTGGACCCCAGTTTTGCACTAATTGTTTGCCCCCTTATTTTATCACTCACACTCATAGCGCTATTTGGACACCACCCCTTAATGGAGGGACATTTAAGGCCAAAGGCAAGCCCGTCTGCGCCCATCCACAGCCGGAACACACCTGGCGCCAGGAACCCTGGTCCTGGGACGAGAGCTTTCATAAAGTATTCAGGTATGGAACTTTTAATCCTTAACTGCAATGTCCTCAGCCCTAATTGCTGCCGCTTTAATCTGAGCAGTGTATGTCCGCAACAATTCCATAGCTGCAAATGCGGCTTCCAGCTGCCGGAAGAGCAGATGATAAAGTCTTGCCGAACCTCGATTACGAGACCGACCGAGAGTAAATCAGCAACTACAATGACGGAGAATCTTTTCTGTGGGCTCATTAATGCGAGGGCCTTGGCAAAACATAAATATGAAGTGGCAGACCTCATTTTAAGCCACCAATTAGACGTATTATTTCTAACTGAAACTTGGGCTGATGCTGCGTCTGACCCTGACTTCTTGTCGGCGGCACCTATGGATTTTCTGTCCTTTAGGCTAGATAGACCCCTAAATGGGGAGGACGGCTGGCCATTATTTACCGAGAAAAACTCAGAGCTAAATTTACCTCAGCCTCTAACTCACAATGTGAAGCGCTCTACCTCGCTTTAGAAATTAACCTGAAAAAACACCTTTAAGGGCCTTCTCTTATATAGCCCACGGGGTCCAGGAGTACTTTTATTAACAACATTCACTCATTCTTAAAACCCGAGCTAAGCTCAAATAATATTACTATTGTGGGCGATTTTAACTTTTATATAGAAGATGAATCTGATAACGATACAGCAGCCCTTTCAGACATACTGGGGACAATAGGACTAGCGCAAAAGGTGCATTATCCAACCCATGAGGAAGGACACACCCTCAATGGAATATTCACATCTGAATCCACCATCACAGTGAAAGAGGTCCAACAATTATCATGGACGGACCATTCAGTCATTATGTTTGATTTAAAGTCCCCAGAGGGTTCCTCAGTTGAAGTTCCTAGGCCGCACCTGACAGTTTTTAGAGCATGGAATAAATTGATTCTGAGAAACGTCTAATCCAGCCTAATAACTCCCAACCCATTATCATCTCTAACCCAGAGCTAGCAGTCAAAGAATATACAGATTGGCTCAATTCTGCTTTCCATGAGACAGTACCTACCTCAAAGGGATCAGAGAACCGGAAAACCCCTTCTGCGCCCTGGTTCTCAGAGGCTTTGAGACTAGAAAAGCAAAAATGTAGGAGACTAGAAAGACGCTGGAGAGCTCAGTATGATGACTTAGAAAAAGAAAATTATAAGCTAGCATTATCCAAATATAAATCCCTGTTAATTAATGAAAAAGGGGCTTTCTAGTCACAACAAATAGATAAAGCCAACAATTCTGCTAAATAATTATTCCAAGTAGTAAATAAGCTTATCACCTTGCCCAGCAAAATTACTAAATTTAGCAGTCAAGCTTTCTGCGACAATATGGCAAGTACTTTCAGGGACAAATGCAATAACATATATGCACTATTTTAGGCCGCCACCTGCAATAACCCAGATGAGGAAAGCTCCCGCTTTAGTCTAGGAAATAACGTGTTCTCCTGTTTCGCGCCAGTATCCAGTGAACAAGTAGAAAAGCTAATTGTGCAGCTAAATCAGGATCCCAATTAGACCCATGTTCCCCTTCTGTGTTAAGAAACATAGCTAGTAAAGTAGTTACCATTCTTTAATGCTATTTTCAAGGTTGGAACTTTTCCCACCTTAAGGAAGGATGCATCCATCTGTCCACTACTAAAACAAATTAACTTAGATGCTTCCAATCCCATTAACTACAGTCCTATCTCGGTCTGCCTTTGCCCACTAAATTAGTTGAGAAACTGATGAACATTCAGCTGGCCCAATTTATTCATGACAATGATTTGCTTGATTCCACTCAATTTGGGTATCGTCCTGAACATAGCACTGAGACTGCATTAACCAATGTCACCGAGGAAATTATGGTAGTGATGGACAAAGGTGGTGCTGCTACCCTAATTCCCCTCATTATATCAGCAGTGTTAGATACTGTAGATCATAACCTGCTTAAATTGTGCATAAAAAAACTGGGCATAGATGACTCTGTACGTTACTTGCTTTCTTCTTTTTTAGCGGATAGAACTCAGTCGGTTGCACTCAACCATTTTAAAACAGCGCCTTATATGCTGCCTTGTGTTTTTCCACAGGGTTCTTTGCTTAGTCCGACACTATTTAACATCTTAGAGTCGGAACGAGCTCCCCTGATTCAACAATTTGGATTCAGTTTGACATGTTACGCTGATGACACACAAATTGTGGTTGAGGCTTTTAAAAACGTACCCCTCCACCTCACTTCGGGTTCGGCAATGCATGCGAGAAATCAGCATATGGATGAGCAAACATTGTTTAAAGCTCAATTCTGATAAAACCTAGATATTGATCTTTGGCAATCTCTTACCATCATGGAATGCCACATGGTGGCCAGCAGAATTGGGGGAACTTCTCAAACCTGTAATAAAAGCGAAAAAGTTAGGAATTGTACTAGATAACAAACTGACATATGTGAACCAAATAAACACTATTGTGTCTTACTCTTTTTTCTTAATTAAGAAATTAAAGATAATTCTTCCTTATTTGCCAGCCAACTCCAGAAGGACGATTGTGACTGCACTTGTGTTATCCAAATTGGATTACTGCAAAGGCCTGTCCTTGAATATCCAAAACCAACATTTAAAAAAGTTGCAGATGATACAAAATACAGCCGCAAGAATCCTATTGGATCTGCCAAAATATCAATCAGTCTCCAAAGAAATTCGGAAGCTGCACTGGCTCCCGGTGGCAAGTCGTATCAAGTTTAAGGCTTTGTGCTTGGCCTACAAAGCTCTTAATAATAAAGGACCCAGTTTCCTAAAAAATCTCTTCAAGTGGTACCATCCTAGTTGACTGCTTCGGTCTACCGAAGCCAAGTACATGACTGTTCTCAGATTCTGTTTTTCTAACTGGGGCGGTCGAAGCCTGAGTTACGGAACTGCAAAACTTTGGAATACTCTCCCGTTGCACATCAGATCCTTGTACTCCTTATCTTCTTTCAGGAAGAGCCTTAAAACCTGGCTCTTTCAGACCTAGATCATGATTCAGTTGTGTTGTGGTTTGAGCCTCAGCGCCAAGACACCCCAGGGTATTCGTGCGCTATAGAACTTTAAATAACATAACTCCTGTGGGCGTGACCTCCACAGCTCACCAAAGGTCCCTGAGGCCCTCCCCTCAGTGATGAGGGGTAGTGCCACTGATTGCCTCGCACCTGGGTGCTTCAGTTTTAAGACCTGAAGTGCCCAGGGTCGAGTGTCAATCAGTGACAATTCATTACAGAGTGGGGTGGGGTCAGCTGTCTCATCGACCCCATCCCACACTGTGATAACGTTGGGACTTCAGCCTTCCCTATGGAAGCAGTCCCAAGACTCCTGGGTCCTCCAAAGTAGAGCTGCAGGTAAGTGTGTGTGTTTGTTTTTTAAATTAATGTTTGGTGCATGCATATGTGAATGTTTGGTGATGTGTTTTGTGAATGAATGTGTTTATTTGTGTGCGTGCATGTGAATGCATGGCTGTGAATGTGTATGTGTATGTGTGAATGTGCGTGTGTGTCCCGCCTGCCCCCCTCCCTCCTAAACTTACCGGCCGTCACTGCTATGTATTGGATTTTTTTAAGGTATTAGGCTACATATTAATCGCAGTGCATCCACGAAAGGGATTGACTTTATACATCCTGCTCTGAGCTAGGTCATTGACCTTTCTGCACACTGATTGTTTTCTTTTCAGGAGATCATTTCTGCTTAGCAGACCCCAGTGCACCTCAATGCCTGAGCCTCTTATTCATGCCTAAATTCAATATCTTAGGAACTAATATGTGAGTATAGAGTTTGAACTTGGTTACAAATCTCTTCTCACACTCTGTCAGTTTTTCACTCCTCAGGTGGTAACATTTTATCTTGATTAGATTGCGTTTCCTCTATGGGCATTACTTGGGATATTCTTTCTCACCACTATATCACCTGTGTCACTGTTTTATTTGGGTGGATACCTAAAGTAAGAATGAATATACCTTGGATCTATTCTACTCAATGAAATCTTTTTCACTATTATGTGTTATTCATCCTGGGATTTAGACATTCTAGTACGTCACTTTTTTTGAGCATGTAAGCATGGTTTTATATTAATGAATTGAGCCATCATATGTAATTCCCATGTTTTTCTTTAGGACTCAGCTTTGAAACTTGTCCCCCCCTCCTTTTTTTCAGTCGGTTTGATGAAGGTGCGACTGAGATTGTGGTCTTCACTGAAACACGCATCGGCGCACACTAAGAACTGAAGAGCGAGGACCAGATTATTTGACCAATATAATCTTATATGAATACATTGATTAGAATTTTTGACCAATGTAATTATATATACATGCATTCACCAATTAAGGATTAGGAAACTCATCGATGTTATTTAACATGTTTCGAAAAATTATTCTCAAAAATGTAGAGTCGAGAGGATCTCTACTCTGGTTCTTGTTATGCTTTAAATCATTATTGTTTCTGTACCTGATTATATTGCATTGTGGAGTGTGTATTTGGAGGAATGATGCATGTGTTGTGAATGATACGTGAGTAGTTTGATTATGAGTATGAGTGTGATGGTGGGGGAGAGCATTTGGAGGTTCTCAGAGTGAAAATGTTAGTTCATTGTGTTTGTCAGACACTATGTACATTTGCATGTATTTGAAATGATCTTTAATACAAATTGAAGATTCTGAAACTAAATGAGATGTATTGCCTTATGACTAAAGTATTTTGATATATATTGTTTGAATCATATGGATCTATTGCAACTGTGAGTTTTTTCCAAACTATGGTGAGATATTATTCCAAATTATTGTATCAGGCAGGTTAGTTTTGTTTAGTTTATCTCCGCATGATCAGACTCTGGGGTCCTGTGGGAAAGGAACTGCGTAGGAAAAAGCCAATGGGGGGCAAGCTGTGCCTGGGTGCTAAACTAAAATAAGTCCATGTCAGGGGAGTCTCATAACCTCCTTTTTGAAATGGGAGTGTCATAACCTCCCAGGAACTACGCTGCTGTCCACCCGCCCAAGCCAGAGAGACGAGGAACGACCTAAGCTGGCAGCAAAAATATAGTAGCAGGGGAATTAGTATGTTGATAAAAAGGTAAAGAAAGTTTGTAACAATGATCTTTATTGCATTGGCCATATGAACAGTTAACGATAATGGGATTTGCCGCCAGTCCTCGATCCACTTGTCCAGCCATGTGAGCAAGTGCCCGTAGTTGGGTCTCCACAAGTCATCAACACCTCTGCTGGGCTAGACACCTGAGGTATTAAATGGGGCCATCCGCGCGGGCAAGCAGGAATTCTGAGGGGAAGGGAGACGTCTCATCAGTCTGCGGGAAGATGATTGACTTGGCCCAGCTAACCTTGATACCGAACAGTCCCGCAAATCTAGTAAATACCCTTATGAGGGGTTTTAGTTTTATGTGCGGGTGAAATATGGGGTGATGTTGTACGCATACATCAATACCAAGATTCTGCGAGGTGCGATGGGTGTGGTGTTGGCAGAGCCGAGCCGCAAGCAGCTCCATCGCAATTGCAAATAAGATGGGAGATAGGGGGCATCAATGATGGGCACCCTAGTCACATAAAATGTGGCTGTAACTCTTCCATTCACCAATAGTCGGGCCGCCGGTTGGGAGTACAGCAGAACGATTTGTTTAATAAAGGTAGGCCTGAGTCCAAGGTAGGTCAGTACGGTGAAGAGGCAATGCCATTCATGAGAGTTGAATGTCTATGTGGTGCCTAAGAATACTGATGCCGCACACAAAGATGGTATGGAGGAGAGCAAAAAAGGTGTGTCTGCCTAGGATAAAACCAGCCTGATCGGGCTGTACAATGAGTTTGGCAAGAATCATGTTGTCCATGTTGATCATAGATAAGAGGCATTATGAATCGCAGCAGCGGGGTATACCAGGTTTGAGAATTGTTACTATGAGGGCTTCGCGCAGAGATGGGGGCAGAGTCCAGAGGAAAGGGATTCTGTATACATGGCAAGCAGATCAGTAAGAGGTCCTATTCCCTATAAAAGGCAGCGGAGAGGCCATCCAGGCCAGGCTCCTCCTCTGCAGGAATAAGGCTGATGTCTCTAATGATCTCTTCCATTGAGATTGGTTCATCAAGGTATCATCTGTAACCATCTTCTAGCCACTGAAGCTGAATCGATTCCAGGTAGGTATTGAGGTCCAGGGAAGCTGAGCTTTGATGAGTCTGGGGTAGGGATGAGAAAATTCTATCATTGCCCCTTGTACAGCCTCTGTACCTGTGAGCACATAAGAGTGGTCATCTTGAATCTTAGTGATGTAGTCACTCACTCATGGCTTACGGAGCAGTTGGGCAGGAGACTTGCCCGGTCTGTCGCCTTCACCATAGCATAGAGTTCAGGTTTCCTTTCCGAGGAAGTGCGTCTCACGTTGCGCAGGCTCATCATATTCCGTCAGCTTGCTATGAATGGATGCGAACCTGGAGATATTGCGGTATGCAAAAAACAGGAGTTCAAGCTCCCTGATCTCCCTCTAAAGGTGCACAAGATTACTGCACAGTGCGCGAAGTATGCCCACCTGCTTTGCGATGTATGCCCCTCTAATGACAACTTTGAAGGCCTCCCACAGAGAAGACCGCAATATCTTGGAGTTGCCATTATATTCAAAATATTCCACTACTAATGTCCTGATATCTTCCCGGAATACCTGATGCTGCACAGCACTGGCGGAAGCCCACCAAGTGAATGTGTGTGGGAGGCTGCCTGGGAGCAGAAGTTCCAGTAAGACTGGAGCATGGGCGGACAGTGTCCACGGTAAATGAGAAACTGTCCAGGATAGAACGTCACAATATGCCAGCCAGTAGTCTATAGGAGACCATGATTCATAGGCCGTCTTTATGCATGTGCCGTCCTTGTCGTCAACATGACGCAATCGCCAGAGATCTGATACATCAAAATCTTCCATAATCAGGTGGAGCTGGGCAGCTGCGCGGGTTTGGGGGAGTCCGGAATCGCTAGATCTGTCCATCTGTCCATGTGGGCTAAGTACCACTTTAAAGTCCCCTTCCCAGAGAGTTGTGGCGGGTTGCAATCAACAGCATGAGTAAACAAAACCTCCAAAAACCAACTTTGGTTCCCCAAATGAACCAAATAACCTAATATCTCCCACCCACAAATCCCCAACAGCATTGTAGTAATTCGATACTTGGAGCCATCCTGTGAGAGCAAATTAGGGGTCTGGCTCGCTACCCAAACAAAAAATAGCTGGGTGGCCGGAGCTACAATGTGGGAAAGAGCATAGGACCACTGGGTCATTATAGGCCAGATATGTTGGCTGGGCTATCAGTAAGCAGTGAGCAACGGCCACAGGAATGTAAGCAGAAGTTTAGTTTGTGACAGGCATCTTACATCTGGCCATTTTAATTTCACAATGGGCTACCCCCGGATGTCACGTGGCTCAATGTTTCACCATATGGATCATGTGTGGGCAGGTAAGTGCCGAGAGTGTCATAATTACTAAGTGTGTAGAATGAAGTTAGTCAGTTTCACTGAGACGTGCAGCTTCATGCTCTCAATCTCTTGAAGGTGATCCTCCTGCTCTAATTGAGACGTATTTGACAAATTTGGTGGCCTTTTTTGGATCAGTGAACAGGAGAGTTTCCCCTTTTTTCGTTTTTTTTTACAGAGATTTATATAGCGCAAACTTGACCTGAAGGTATCAGGTATCAAAACGCTTTGCACGAGCACCAGGTGCGTTACATGAGGACACATTCATTTTTGTTAGGCACAGTGAGATTAAGTGATTTGCCCAGAATCACAGGATGTTGCGTGTCCTTGCCGAGCGTTGAACCCTGTTCCCCAGATTTGAGGTCAACCACCCTAGCCGTTAGGCCAACTCCTCTCCCCTTGGTGTGTAATCCACAATTTGGCAGGATACAGGAGTGAGTACTTGGCATCAGTGCACTAGAGGGCACGCTTGATCGGTAAAAAGTCTCTATGAGCATCCTTCACAGTTACAGTGAAGTCGGATTACATCGAAATCTCGTTCCCTTTTTAGTGGAGTGGTCATTGTTCCCTCGCCAGCCGTAAATTTGTGTCTCAATAGTGATTATTCAATAAATCGAGCGATAATGGGGTGAGGCAGCAGTCTAGGACTGAGCGATCTGTGATCCCTCTCAAATGTGAGCAAGGCAGCGAGGTCCTCTCCAAACAGCGTGCGTAGCATGTCATCCATGTAGTCTTCAATTTTTCACATTCCTGTTGACTCCGGCACTCCAATAATGTTCAGATTATTGAGCCTGGATCAGACTTCCAAATCCTCATTTTTATTTTGAATTGCTTCATGTACTTTTTCCATGTTCAGGAGCTTCTCAATTGCCATGGAATGCTCAAATTCAACATCAGATGTGCGACGGTCCAGCTGATTGAAGAGGTCATCGTGCTTGTCGACCTTTTCTTTGAGTCGATCGAACCTGTCTGCAAACAGGTCAATTTTAGTGTTGATTGTAGTCAGTCTCTGCTTCAGATCTAAAAACATGGTGCAGATATAGGGGTCGGGAGGCAGTCCACTTGTGTCCTGCACAGCCATCTATGGATCTTCAGGGGGTATTTCCAATGCATGTGTTTTCCTGAAGTTATCAAATGAGAGTTTGGATTGCTTGGTGTTTCTTTTCCCCATCTTCTGATGTAGGGCCCGCTGAACGCTGTGGTTTCCACTCAGTAGCCAAAATGGTAATCGGTCAATCAGGATATCAGTGCCAGCAGGGCCTTTTTTCTGTCTTAGTGCTCAGACTGGAGGTGAGATAGTTCCTCACTCGCACATTGACACGCAATGGCATTCAGGCACCAGCAGGGCACTTCTCCAAGTATCCCAGCTCAGTGTGAGAGTCAAGTACAAAATCCAGACCCCGCCACTCCCTGAATTGCTGCAGGGGGCAGGAACAGGTCAGCAGGAGAGATGTGGCAAAGTTTGCAGGAACAGTGCAGTTCAGGTTGCCTGATGCAATGTGAATGTTGTACAGCACAGTTAGGTGTGAACTTGTTGTCTTTGAGAGAAGCTTAAGCAGTTGGATTCAGGCTCTGCCACACTCCAGATCTCTGGGGACCACGAGCAGGCACACTGGGGTCGCGCAGTATCCTAGTTTCTAATCCAGTACTCAGCAAGCACTGCACGCAGAACTGCAGGCAAGTTACATTGGGAGGCAGCCCATCATATCTGTCCATTGTCACATAATATCTGCTCTTTTCTGCAAGGAGAGGCCAGGTCAGTTCGATCTCAGTAGTTATATGATGCTCCGCAGCGCACACAGGATCAATGCCCTTTATGAGGTACCATTACTGTAGAGATTCAGTCCCATACCCACCCTGCAAATCCAGGCCTACCTTCCAGCTCTAGCGTTCCTCTCATGCAGCCATCCCAGCCTTCAGGGGCACTCTTCCTCCTCGAACAGATTTGTTGTAATTCACTTATCTCTGAGTTTAAACACAGTCCCCTTAAAATTAAACAATCAGCTTATGTTGATGATGTTTTGATATACATGTCTAATCCCTTGTCCTCCTTAAATCGTTTTTTACAAGAGATCAATTTATATTCTAATATCTTTAGTTATAAACTAAACTTCTCCAAAACTTTTTAAAATGTTACCATTGAGTTCCCTGTGTTATCAATATATGTTTGCTAATACTAATTTTATATGGTCACCTTTCAGAATTACATACCTGGGTGTTTGGCTTTCTCCTACTTTTTCCAGCATAATTAGACACCCTCAAGCTGATGACTGTGCCACACATTCTTTGCACACTATCTATGCTACCTTTCAAAATATCCAATTACTACTTTTCCCAGATTAATTCTATTTGCACCAAATTTCTCTGGAATAACAAACATTCGGGGCATATTATCAAGAACGGCATTAAAATTATCGCCGCTTTAGCGGCAGGAAACTGCCGCTAAAGCGGCGATAATGGGCTTGGTAATATGCCCTTGAGAATTCCAAAAGAAGCCCATATTCTGGTGTAAACATGGGCTTCTATTGGAATACTCAAGGGCATATTACCAAGCCCATTATCGCCGCTTTAGCGGCTTTTTCCTGCCGCTAAAGCGGCGATAATTTTAACGCTGTTCTTGATAATATGCCCCATTCATGTGTTGCCTTGTGTAAACTTATCCCCCAAAGAATGAGGTAGGTGTCGGTTTTCCTGATTTTAAGTTAAATCACGCTGCTTTTTTAATCCTACATTTTCATCCCTTAATTAGTGATTTTCAAGACTCTCCCATACTACGATGGATTGTATTTGAACACTCTTTACTGAAGAATTTCTCATTTAATGATGTTTTTTACGTGTCTAATTGTACTTTCCTTTATTTTTCATTTCTAAAAACCTGTTGGAAAGTGGATTATTAGCAGTGAACACAAACACAATAAAAAGTTCAGGAAATGTCTCAATAAATTATTCCCTTGCTCAACCCTTGGTAGCTGGCAATGAGCAGGCAGGCGTAACTTAGGATACAGGTCTGTAAAGCATTTGAAAACAACATTACATTAAATAAGTAAGACAAAACACACAATTAAAAATCCAATTCCAATTCCAACCAATTTATAACAATAGATTATATTTTTATGAAAAAATAGACACCACAATGACAAAAATACAATGTAGGGAACCGGAGATATGAATTTTTAAAGAATAAACTCTTTCTAGTGTTTCAAAACATATAGCACCACTTTGGACATGTGGGCAAACTTGACTGGGGCAAAGTCACAGTTTAAGGCTGACTGGGATGGAGCCCTGGTTGGATACACTAAGCTGGAGGCCTTGGTCAAAATTTTGCTTTCACACTTAGTCGTTTTTCCGGAGCTTTTACCCTCGACGTCGAGCAAGGCACTTAGCAGAATACGTTGCGGGTTCGCTGGCTTGACTTTCTGTGAGGCCCCGGTCAAATCCTGGAAGTCTCGAACTCCGGAGCATTCAGCGGGACAAACCTGAAATTCAGCCCGGGTTGAGATTGAAGGTAGCGGGCTTGACTCTGGACATCAGGTCGGTCACTGTTAGAAATGGGGTCTTTAGTTGGCAGTGGTGTGCTCCTTTTTCCAAGTAGGGACCCTTCTTCCTAGTCAGGGTAAGGAGGATACTCTTCCAAAATAACCTCTGCTCACCCCCTTGGTAGTTTGGCATGAGCAGACATGCTTATCACAGAGGCAGTGTGTAAAGCATATGTGCATGCATACAGCAGCACAGTGAAAACACTACAAATGGACACCACATCAGTTTAGAAAAATAAGCAAAACTTTATCTAAACCAAACAAGACGAAAAACGACGAAAATCCAACATACAATACTATATAGTTATTTTGCAAGATAAACTTCAATTGGCAAGAATAGCTGAAAAACACAGGGGGATATGTACAAGGAAGTGGCGAAGCGTGTCGTAGCCTCCTTGGCTTAACGACACGCTCTGCCACTTCGGAAACGCAAGGCTGCACCATATTTACAAGAATGTGGTGCAGCCTTGCGTTTCCCCCGGCGATGGCGCAAAGTTTAGCAACTTAGCGCCAACGCAGGCACCCTTGCACTATAGTGCAAGGGTGTCTGTGTGCAGGGGAGGATTGGTTATGTGTAGGAAGGTGTCCCTTCCTGCACATAAACAATCCTAAAATGCCATTTTGTAACTTTCATGTTTGCTGCTTCATGCAGCACACATGAAAGTTACAAAATGCCATTTTTTTTAAAAAGGTATGTTTATGTACAGGAAGGGACACCTTCCTGTACATAAACAAACCATGGCATTTGCTTTTTCCATGTGTGCTGCCCAAGGCAGCACACTTGGAAATAGCAAAAATGAGGAGAAATAATGCATTTCTCCTCGTTTCGCCAACTTAAGACCAGAATTTTCCTGGTCTTAATTTTGGCGCTGCCTCCTATGTACGCCACCCTTGTACATAGGGGGCAGCGTCAAATACAATGGGTGTTGCGGTGGA
This sequence comes from Calotriton arnoldi, assembly GCA_963921515.1. Lineage (NCBI taxonomy): Eukaryota > Metazoa > Chordata > Amphibia > Caudata > Salamandridae > Calotriton > Calotriton arnoldi. The sequence goes on from CAWUFW010000915.1 coordinate 3,288,711, forward strand.
ACACCCACCAAAACACCCACTGCCCGCCCCTTTCACGCTAACCATAGCGTTAAAGGGTGCCTTATGTACAAGGCAGCGTTAAGCAACGTTAAGTGGCTTAACGCTGCCTTATACATAAGGCGGAGCTCCTATCGCCACCACAACGTCACTGAAAGTGACGTTATGGTGGCAAAAGGGGCTTGTACATATGCCCCTCAGTTCTTCCAAGTCAGTAGCTCTGTCCGGGGCTACCACGATGCTGAAAACGACAGAGTCTAACAGTCCAGCCAACCGCGTCGGTACGGGCCAGCTAAAGCGTCAACAGACTCGTAAACAGTACCTTTCTCGATGCGGCCCATCCCTTTGGTATGTGTCGGTCGAGGCAACCATAGCGGTTGTGATGTGAAGTGGAAGCGGTGCAGCATGCGGTGCCCTCAAGGTGCGGTGCAGGCAGCGGCTCAGTGACGGCTGTCCAACAGCGTCGGTGAGGCCAAGGCTTATGATGCAGAGTGAGGCAGTGCTCGATGCGGTGCTGGCAGGTCACGGTGCATGCGACAGAGCTGGTCGATGTTCGGGTTGGGTAGCAACGGTGACGTCCGGACAGAGTGAAGTGAGGCGGTGCGGAGTGCGGTGCTCACAGGATGCGGTGCAAGCAACAGTGGGAGCACTTGCACTTTGGCACTGATCAGAAGTGGCAAAGTGCCCAAAGCATCTAGACCAGCAAAAACAAAGTCTAACACACAGTAAAACACAGGAGGCAAAGGCAAAAAATACAGGAGAAACCCACACCAATGATGCCAGGTCTAACAGTTACCTTATGAAGCAGTTTCCAAACGTTTCTCCAAACTTCTGAAATTTCTTCCTGAAGTTCCTCTTGAGGGTTCGAAGTGTTCAAAATACAAATCCAAGGGCTAAATCCTTAAAAGTCCACTGGACGCACTCCAGGTTGGAGAATCTTTGTGGAGATGATGCCGGTGGGCTCTGTTAACCTGTAGCTTACATGGAGACGACTCCGTAGACTTTCATAGTCAGGCAAAGTCCTTCTGGTGCTGAGTCCCACAGTGTGCAGCAGGTGCAGTCTTGGTCAGTACAGTCCTCTAGGTGCAGACCAGGGAATCAGCAGGGCGGTCCTTCTTGTCTTTTCAGGCAGCGGATCTGCTCTGAGGAGCTATGCTGATCTCCCATATTTATTCTCAGTTTCTGGGAGTCAAGCAGGGGGGCACCCCTAACTAACGGGATGCAGGGTGCCACCTAGGTGTATGACCACTTTCTCCAAAGTGTGGCATATTCTTGTCCCAGAAAGCACTATTCTCTCAAAATCCAACATGGAGAAAGTTTCTCCAGAGGAGCTGTATCAGTCTAACCCAATCTACTGGTGTGGCTAATTTTCCTAATCACTCCCTTTTCAATCCTTTCCCTAATCTAATTACAGAGGCTCCTGTGTGGCTAAAAAAGCAGGATATGGGGGTGGGCCCAGGGCCGGACTGGCCATAGTGGGCACCGGGCGTTTCCCCGGTGGGCCGCCAGGGTGGGGGCCAGTTTTGGGCCCCTGGGGGACCGTTTTTGTTAGAGGGCCGTTTTTGCAGCATAGCTGCAATATCGGCCCCTGTAACAAAATCGGCGCAAACCGGCCTTGGCAAAGTGCTCGGCTGCACCCTCAACCCCCGGGGGGGCCAGCCAAGCACTTTGCCAGGGCCGGTTTTGGTTCCCAGTCCGGCCCTGGTTGGGCCTCTGCTGTCCTAAAGTGGCATACTCCCTTTAAAGACCATTTTGACTACCCTCACCCCCTTCCTGCCATCTGCTCTGCAGATTGTACTTCTTCCCCCACAGGGACCCAATAGTGTCCTCTGACAGGGCACTTCACACCTCATCAGGCAGCACTGGCACAGCCTGGGAGCAGGCTAGCCAATCAGGAAAGAGCAGCTGGAAAGCTGGACTTTGGCTCACAGAAATGAAAGTTTAATAACTTTTTTCCTGTAATATTTATTACAAATCCAACAGTGGCAGGTTGTTGGATTTTTTTCAGCTATTAATTTGATGTCTTGAAGTATATTTTGCATGGCTCCTAAGAATAATCTATAATTTAATAAAATATTTCAATGTTAGCCTATGGAGCCATTACTTCACCAGGGCTTATAAAACATTAGTTTATAATGTCCCCGCTTATAGTTACAAGACACCCTACCCCTGGGGCACCTAGGGGTGACCTTAGGGGTGACTTATATGTAAAAATAAGGTAGATTAATACTTTGGAAGTATGTTTAAATCCAAAGTCGAATTTGCATATAACTTCAATTTAAAAGCAGTCTGCAAGGCAAGGCTGGCTTTTAAAATGATAGCAGGCACCACATTAGTGCACGCACCACTGCAGTAAATCTACTGGGCCTCTAAACTTCCCTGCCCTCTTATATACTAGGGACTTATAGGTAGTTTGAATCCCCCTTGTCTTATTATATACTAGGCACATACAGGGGTCTGTAATTGCCAGTTTTAATTATACCAAATTACATGTAATTTTACACAGAGCACAGACTCTGGTTCTGGTTAGAAGAGCCCAGGCACCGTCATGGTCAGAAAACCAGCATCTACTGGTCACAATGGGGGCAAAAAGTGGGGGACACTGCGAACAGGTCCTTATTTCTAACAAAACGTGAGTTTAAAATACTCCCACATTTTGTTGAAATCAATATTTTCAGTGGGTTTTGGTTTCCTTAAGTGTTTTCTAGCCTCTTCCATTTGGTATAATAAGTTTATTAAATTTCGCCGTAAATCGTTTTATTTCAAACATTGGAAAGAGAAGGATATTATATTTGTTCATCAACTGGTACAACATAATTCTGTTATACCTTTTTCCCAAATACAAACAGAATATAACTTACCAAGCTCATTTTTACATGATTATAACCCAATATTGTCTGCTTAACAATCTTTTGATTTGACTAATAATTTTCCTCCTTACCCTGCACCAATGACACCCTTGGCACCATTACACAATATTAATCACAATTCCACTGCAAAAGCTGCTTATATATACAAAATTTGATTATCTCCAACTACTGTATGATTAAAAAATTCTATCGAATTATGGACCTTTCTGTGTTGTTCCCTGTTTATCTATGGGATAAAATATGGCTTAAAGTGTTTAAAACCCCTAAACCTGCATGTACCGCACAATCTCTATTTTTTGTTTATAACAAAGCTGTTACTACTCCTTAATGTATGTCTAAATTTGATCCAACTACTTCTTCATTATGTTGGTCTTGTTCTACCTCCAATGGTACTTTAACTCATTTACTCTACTAGTGCTCTCGTGTTTAATTTTTAGAAAGTTATATTGTCCAAATGTTTAAAGATCCTCCAATATAATATTCGAAAGTCAATTTAGATTGTTTCCTTTGGCTCTATGTCACTTGCCTTTGATCATATTCACTTAAACGTATGTTGTTTGATCTTTTCATTGCACTTGCTTTTAAGATTATACTTTCATGTTGGAAAGATATTTCTTAATTATCTGCATCAACATGAAGGAATTTTATTTGGGATGAACATAGAATAGCCAATGTTTCTTCATTATCCCTCCCCCCGGAAGATTAAATCGGATCTATATTTGTTACCCTTTACTACATATCTATCCTCTCGCTCACTTGTATTTTAGTTCTCATATTTCTATTTCTCTCTTTGTTTCTTTCCATTCTTTCCTCTCCTCTTTCTTCTTTCTATTTCTCTTTATTTCTTTTCTTTTCTCTATTTTTCCCTCATCTGTTTCTTTTTATATAAAATGATATGACTATGTTATACTCATATGCTTATGTTATTGATTTTAACAACCTTACTAACTGCATTATTATGTAAGTTCTATTGCTATTGTTTTACACTTACTATGTATATTGGTATTGATTTATGAATCTTCAATAAAAAATATTTTACTAAGGCTTTCAAATTGTTCCTATAAGGTTTACTTATACCTGACATGGAGATGGAAAGCATCAGAACATTGTTGAGCAAACAATTGTTTTTTTATAAGGGAGAGACACTAAAGCAAAACACAACTTCATTTCACAAAGATTTATGTCTCCACTTCATTCATTAGCTATCAAATAAAGTACAGCCGTACAGTCGCCTCATACACAGGCACCGAACATACAGGGCACAAAGAGCATCCCTGAAAGCTCAAACCTAGCAGGCATAAGCAGGTGACAGATACAGGCATGTGTTTGCCAAAGCCATATTTGTCCATGTCTTACGGTATTTAAACGTCCCTGGGATCTGATGAAATCAGCTAAAGGCAGAAGCCACACAATCATATAGGGCAGCTTCTCATTTCTGTCGTCTAAACAACAATCACATGCACGAGGTCTGAAGAAGATGGGTGGGAAAGAGATTGAGATAAAGAAAATATGCCTGAGGTGTTTCCATTTAATATGGAAGATAAGAATACACTTTAAAATCAGACCTTCCACCAAAAGGGGGACTATGTTCCATTGTCTGTTTCTCGATTTTCTACAGTATGCTTTAGTTAAACTGAAACTTAAATGAATTGCAGAGTCACTGTGCTTCGAAAAAAACGTTCCACTTGGTATGATAAAGAAAAGCAGTGTGTGTGTGTGTGTATAATGTAGCTAAGGACGTAGTTAAGCTGAGTAATACCATGTTCTTTTTGCCCTTTGCCCCTCAAGGCACTACATAAATGCCTGCTGCTAAAATAAATTAGCCTGTAAAGTAACCCCAGCACGGGATCGATTCTGTCCTACAAACATCACTGCCAATCGATGTGACAGCAATCCTCTCTTTTACAGAATATGAGCAATTCCATTCAACAATGCCATACACAGTGATTAATAACATGTCAGTTTAATGTGAGGAACTGCCCAAGATCAAAAGGTGTGAAATGGTTCCAAGTCAGACCTTTTCATCACATCCGACTTTCAACCAAGGTCATAGAAGAGAACGGCAGCCGCTGTATTGATTTCCCTGGATTAAGCAAAACGGTTTGTTTGTAAAATCTACAGTTGAAGAGAATGGGATCAAACATTGTTCCATTACTTTTATCACAGCTACAGAATTACTTTGACATCATTTTCATACACTGTTAATGTCTTAGACCTTCTAATGAAGGTGAGGGTATTCGATTTTCAAATGCTTAGATAGATAGTGTAGGACGTTGGCTCTCTATATAGTGCATTGTGCTGAGAGCCCAGTAAGACCCAAATTGGTATACAGAGGCAAAAGTAGATAATGTTAACACTCTATTTGTGGTAGTGTGGGTGAGCAGTTAGGCTTATCAGAGTGTAGTGCTAAGAATTTGTTGTACTCACAGAGGCAATAAAAATCAGACACACACTCCAGAATAAATCCAAGACCGATTTGTGAAAATAACATTGATTTTTATATAATTTCCCTCACCAAGAACTTCGTTTTAAGGTAAATACTTTTTCAGTTTTGAATTTTTAAAGTTTGCAAAAGAAATCACTATTGTGCGCAATTATACGCAATAGAAGTCAATGAAAGAAAATAGGAAAAAGCATAGAAATGCTGGCTGAAAGGGGACCCACCTCCTAATTTACCTACTTTTCATGCCAAATGTAGAGCAGGAAATAGGGGTTGGCCTCCTCCACTAGCTGGAGCTGCTTAGGTCGCATTTCAAAGGTGGCATCACTTTTGAAGCTTCCATCCTTGGACGGCCATACTGGCCTGGGGGATGTGTGAAGCACCTCTGCGAAGAGCAGGCTTTGTTCCTGGCCTCTGAGAGCGCTGGCCCTCACCCCATGAGGTCAGAATCATGTCCGGTGGTGGCAGGCTGGTGAAGACGAGTCAGATACCACACCAGTGCTTGGTAGGTTTTCAGGGGACCCTCTAAAGGGTCTCCTGTGTGTATTCATAAAGAAATCCAACACTGGCACCAATGAGGATTTATCAAGACAATATGTTAGGTACCAAACATCTTAGGTTACAGCAGTGAAGCCATCATGGAGCGAGGAAATTCGTAATGGAAAAGTATCTAGCCCGTGTACTCTCTATGGCTTTCCTGTGCACTTACAATATCCAAGAATGAACTTGATATTGTAGGGTCATATATGTGATATAGTGCACCCTGCCTTAGGGCTTTACGTCCGGTAGTAGGGGTGACTAACCTATACCTCATGCAGTGTATGGGGGCATGGCACACAGGGTTGTATGTCATGTCAACTCTTCGGTTTTCTCTGCACCAAGACGCGCAGCCTGCAATGGCAGCTTGCATAGTCTTGGTGAGTGGTCTCTGGATGGCACAACTGGGGCTGCAGCCCCATTGGACCCACTTCAGTACCAATGCCCTAAGTACCAGGGCTACTATTTACTAGGGACTTGCAGGGTTGGCTGAAGTTGTGACAATCGTGGTAGAGTTTCAGGAAAGAGATCTGGCACTGGGAACCTAGTTGGCAGGGACCCAGTGCACTTTCAAACCGAAATCACATCATACACCAGGAAAAAAGTGGAGGCTAATCATGTCAAAAGAGGCACTTTCCTATAGATTGATAGATAGATAGATAGATAGATAGATAGATAGATAGATAGATAGATAGATAGATAGATAGATAGATAGATAATGGATGGATGGATGGTATATGGATGAATCTAGAAAGATTGAGGCAAACTGCAATTTTAAGGGATTACAGAATTACAGATGATGGTAATGTTAGTCATTATACAAAAAGCCTACTAAAAAGTGCAGCACAGTGTCAGAGGACTAAAAATGTCCATGTTAGAAATGTGCCTCCAACATAACAAATTCAATGCAAACAACATTAAATCCAACATTAATGGATAAGCTAAATTGTATAGCTTATTACAAGCATTGATCATACATGTTCCGAACTTGGGGCCTCATTTATGAGGAATTGGCATAGGGCACCACCGCAGATCTTCTTGCTGCACTGCCCTACGCCAATGTGAAAGGACAGGAATGCACATATTGCACAATTTGCTGTCTAGCCCCAACATTGGCACACATTGCAGCATGGTGCAAGGGTGCCCTCCATTGCAGGCAGTATTGTTTTTGGGGAGGAAGGGGCACCTTCCTGTACATAAACAATCCCAAGAGCTGGATGCAGCAGACATGGAAACAGAAAAAAACGGAGAGAAATAAAAATATTTTGTCTTGTGACGCCTGCTCTGGGAGGCATAAGGTTTTGGCGCTGCCCCAGGTTTAGGTGATCAAGTAAATCTGGGGCAGCGTCAAAATCCATGGGTGTTGTGTAGGAAAACCGACCGCAATGCCCATGGAATACCTGCTTGGCACAGAGTAAAGCAACGCAACAACTACGCTGCTTTGTCTTATTCCACAACCATGAGGCTAAGCAAAGCAACGCAGGGTGGCTTTGCGTCACCTCATAGACATGATTGACAGGCTTGTGCTGCCAGAGAGTCAAAAAAAGTGACACTCCGGCAGCGCAATCCTCTCATAAATAAGCCCCTTGTTAAGATCAAGCTTTGGACCTTGTCCCACTGGGATATCGTGAGAGCCTGAACAACTGGGATCACATGACATGCTTAAATCAGACATTTGAGGCATCCATAAACATATGAACTTTGATATAATATATTATAAGCAGACAAGCTTGACTTAGGACCTGATTTGGATCTTGGCAGGTCTGGTCCTGCCATCACTTTTTTGATGGTTTCACTACCCGACAACTTGGTGGTCAGCTCACTTTATTTGGATGTTGGTGACTCTATTGATGAAAGACCACCCGAGTGCCGCCAACTCTGCCAGGATTTTTCAGCCAGTCTTTGGTGTCATTGGCAGAAGCTGTTGTTAGTGGGAGTCTAGCCAAGATTATCACTTGGGCCAAGCACAATGTACCTTTCTGTTGAGTAAACTGTGGTGGGGATAACTCCTACTTTGTGTTGGCAGAATTGAAGGAAATGAGGTAGGAACTTACTTTTTTTTTTTCCCCTTCCGTTTCCATCTGAACCCCATTATTCAGGTTCTTCCTTTGCTGCTTCTACTTGACCACGAAGCTAATCAACTCCGTTATCGCCGTGCTCTAAGGTAAGCTTTTTTCACACTTGTCTTACTGTGAATTGTGTGTTGACAATTGCTTCAGCCTCGTGTATTTTTATATTTATCTTGCATGTAATTTTTTTCTCATGTGTAATGCAGTAGTGTTCTTTCAACAACTTATCAAGGTAAAATGAACAGACCTTTATTAACACTTAAAAAGGTATTTTGTTTTTATTGTGGTGGTTGTGGGTGTTGTGCTTTGGTGCCTGTGGGTGTACATTCAATAGTGTGTGTATGTTGTTTGTATGCTATGCTACATATAAAAAAAGGGGCATAACACATTACTTACACATATTTTTGAAGCAAACACAACATATATGTGTAGTGTCACATTAATAAGTACTACTTACCAGCACAACGGAGAAATGTAAATGGGCTCAGCACAAACCCACCTGCGCAACAGCAACGGAGTACTGTTAGCTAGCAGAGGAGTCTGTCAAGTCGATGGAGGTTAGCTGCTAACGTAATGGTAGACAGTCTGTGGATGGGGGTCGGCGGTTTAGTCAGCCCATATCTAAATACAGCAGAGTACTTATAACCACCACCAAAGAGGGATGACGGGAGTCCTGACAAGATCTAAAACAGGCCTTAATCTTCAAGTATAAATGGTTATAAGGCATTTGAGCATGCATGACCGCATTTCAAGTGGTCACTTTATTCCAATGCATTTGCTACCAGCAGTTATCAACCCAATCGGAACACTGCAGCTCTGTAAACATTTTCCAGCACATTTTGAATGCTGAAAGCAGCTGACATCTCTGGATAAAATTCCATGTCAAAATGACAAATTACCAGAGGAATTGGAACCAGAAATATTGGTTCTCCTGGAGTTATTGGTATGGCCTCTCCTAAGTTCTACCTTTTATGGACACTATTTATGCTGCTACAATGTCTCTGTGTGCTACGACACAACCCTAGTACTTAAATGGTGGTTTCAACCTAATGGTGTATGTAACTGTCCAGTAAGGCCACTGTAAGTTGGTGCAGAAAGAGCAACAGTGTTTGCTGCCTTATGTGTGCTGTAGAATGTATTTACACCACCCACAAATCTGACACAAATTTATGGCTCCGCATCACTGCGCTCTGGTTGTGCTGCAGTTTGAAAGAACTTTAATGACCGTTGGAAAGCGAAACTGCCCAGACAATGTCGAAAAGCCTATTATTACATATTAGATAAGTCAACCTTAAAGTGTGCCTTAAACGGTGGGTTGCATGCTTAATATACAAAAATGCTAAATATTAGAAGCATTATGCTCTCATAGTGAAATATTTTCTGAAGCTCTTATGAATGTGTGGGTAATGTTGTATTGTCCATGAACAGGGCTAGCTCTGAATATAATTATTATTTCATATCATAACTTGGAAATATACAACTAAAATGATGAAGCATTATTTTATACTCAGTAGAGTTGAGCGAGAAAATAACTTTGATAAAGTGTACTTTATGCTTTCTGAGAGTTTAGAACTAGTTTGCTTGTAAGTCATACTCCTGTGGCCCACTATTACATACTTGGTTGGCTGCTAAAATGACCCTGCTCCTGGGGCAGAAAGGCTTGGCCTTTGGGCCCAGGGAGGCAGAGTTGTTGTCAACAAGTAGTCAGTTAGCAAGGATGAGACATTTGTGATGGGTACCGGAACAGTTGGTTGAACAAACTGTTCTTCCTTTTGCTTGGAGATACCCAGTGGAGCTTGCAGGAATGAATGAATGAATGAATGAATGATTTATAAAGCATCAGAATCAGCCCCTAAGAGGTATCTCCGTGCTATAGGAGACGGAGGACTGGCCCAGTATGATCAATTGCGGAACAGTTCGGTTTTAAGAAGTTTTCTAAAAGTGAGGAGACGTGCACTTATGAAGCTGCAAAGGCAGGAAATTCCAGTAGAGGGGGACAAGGTAGGAAAAGGCTTTACCTCCCGTGCGTGACTTCGGTTGGTCAATGTCCCATATACTACGGTACTAGGTCGCAAAAAATTAAATTATAATTAGTCTGGTCATTGTCTGCATGACCTGCAAAGGCCGTAATGCTGTGTAACGTATGACACACTTACCAGGCAGTCAAAGCCGTCACATCTCCATAGTTGAAGAGCGAATAAAATCTGGCGGTCGCGTTCAGGGCGGGTGCCGTAAACTTCCTCATGTTAATAAACACTGATGACGGACCAATACAGCCGGATACCAGCCAAAGGTATAATTACAAGCGCGTCATCTTGAGCTGTTGACTGTCCCGGGCGAAATGGTCCGATCTACACTGATATTACAAATAACTGATTCAAACAATTTGGTGATTGCAGAAAATTACCTGCACACCTAGGCCGCGAAATGCCTATCATACTCAGAACATAATGCACTTCATTTTCAAGAGAGAGTATATATATTGTAACATGTAAGTTTGTTTTCCTTGTGATATAAACCCCATGTATACGAAGATCTGATTAAGATATAAAAATGTTTGTCCTCAATCAGTTATGGCGGGGATAACATAAACCCCTATATACAAAGATGTCATTAAAATATAGACAAGGTTGTCCTTAATCACTGCAGATCAATAAATTCTGTGATATTATTCACCTTATTGTAGATCCTATTTAAACTACTCTTATTGCCATATATGCAGTCTATGTGGTGCATCATATATACACCATGTAATTTCTTGGGCATGTAAAATGTCACTACCAAGTATGATGTGACAATCATCACGTTGTTGTGTCATTAGGAGGAACTATACACCAACAGGCTGGTGCATGTGTCTTTAGAACAGTGGTCTTCAAAACCTTTATTGCCTTGCTCCCCCAGTGGAAATAAAAATCATCGGGCCCCTCTCAGAATTTTTCACAATTATTCTGTTCCATTGGCAATGTTTGAATAGGTCTAGATTTATTTAAACAATACAGTCGAGTTATCATCATACCGTTTTAAATATATAAGTAAATACATGATTGCCAAAAATACTATTCTGGTCATGCAGGCCTTACGAACATGTAAAATTGTCCACAGTGTGATTATTAGAAATGGCGGTGGGGGTTTTGAAGAATATTTGGATTCTCTTCTTTTTGACTCTTTTTTCCACTGAAAACAAAGCACTGTTATTAGCACAATGCTTCTTTTGGCCAGATCCTGGCGCCCCCATCTAGGATCACTCGATGCCACCGCTAGGGGGGCCCGCCCCCCAGTTTGAAGATACCTGCTCTAGGCTATGGGACCACTACAATGGAGGGGATACAAAGCCCTGGCCAAAATTTGCAATGGGTTCCTGGAACATCGATACATTCCCAATCTACGTAACATAATACACAGTAAATGCACAATCCAAGAACCTCATCAGTTTAAATTCTTTCAAATAAAGCTGTTAAATCTAGAAACCCTTGACTCTTTCTTCACATATGTTCATTTTTAGTACTAATTATAATTGAGCTGATGTCATAGCATCAGTATCTCAGATCTAATCACTGCATATTATAATTCAATTTTCACTGTGGGCATTAATAACTGTCACTGTAACGTGTATCCCATTTCATTACATCAATCTCCTAGGAAGTATTGGAGTTCATGGTCTGTGTTAAGGCCTGTCTCTACATAACACAGGCAGAAAATCCACATTGCCTCCCTCCTACGTAAGGTCAGTTCTCTGTTGCCCCCCGTGGATGCATGGTTACCTGATCAATGCCATAAAACTTAAACACTCAGGTGTCGATTCCGATTTCAGCCGGAAGACGTACTACCCGACACGGACCCGTCATTTTTTCCGACCGAACCGTACACACGCCTTACAAATAGCTGAGTACGATGCGAAGCTTAAAATTTACGACCGACTCGTCCGGAAAATATATTATACGTCCGAGTCAGCAGGAAAGGAGCCGGACGCGATAGACTCGTACGCGCAAGATTCGAGTTAGCCAAGCGTCAACCTACAGACACGTACGCGAACGACTCCATGTAGCCAAGCATCAACACGACCCGACAGACTCGGACGCCAACGATGCCACATAGCCAAGCATTAACACGACCCGACAGACTGGGACACCAACGATGCCACATAGCCAAGCATTAACACGACCCGACAGACTCGGACGCCAACGATGCCACATAACCAAGCATCAACACCACCCGACAGACTCGGACGCCAACGATGCCACATAGCCAAGCATCAACACGACCTGACAGACTCGGACGCCATGATGCCACATAGCCAAGCATTAACACGACCCGACAGACTCGGACGCCAACGATGCCACATAGCCAAGCATCAACACGACCCGACAGACTCGGACGCCACTGATGCCACATAGCCAAGCATTAACACGACCCGACAGACTCGGACGCCAACGATGCCACATAGCCAAGCATCAACACGACCCGACAGACTCAGTCGCCAACGATGCCACATAGACCAGTATGAATGGAACAGACTCGTCCAAAACAAATTACACAATAACAAACATCAAGTGCTGTCAAAACGACTTACAAAATGAGAAGAAAATAAAACAATGGAAACAGAAAGAAGACTACCAAAAAACACAGTCATCTCCAAAAAAACACATTTACAAATAACAAGACACACCCACAACACAACCTATATAAAGGGAGCCAAAAGTTCCCAACACCATTTGCTACTTCGACAGACATGCAAGCACACCACACCACTAGACAGACAACTCATCTAGCTACCACAAACACACACATCTCATCCACCAAACAACATCCACACAACTGGCACCAAAGAAACACACCTCCACTCACACACACTCACCCTCACCTTCACACACACACACATCTCCACCAGCACCCATCACCATGCCCCCAAAAGAAGAATCCACAGTTCTTAGCTGCTGAGTTGGAAGTGATGATAGATGAAATCATCCGAGTTGAGCCACAGTTATTTGGCAGCTTGGGCCAACAGACCTCCCAGTCCCAGAGAACCAAGATGTGGGAGAGGATTGTCAACAAGGTGAAAGCCCATTCACATACCTTGCACACAAAGGAGGATATACGGAACCTGTATTATGACGTTCGCAGGAGGGTAAAGAGGCTCATTGCCAGAGAACATGCCCTGAGCACCAAGACTGGCGGTGGACGTCATAAATCGGTGCATTTTACCACCTGGGAGGTGAAGGTGCGGGACCTCCTCCCACAGGAGGCCATAACTGGACTAGCTGGAATCCCTGAACCTGGTGAGTACATGTACAAATAGTCTAAATTCACCCCAAATACACAGCCACAGACACCACAGCAACACATCTTGAATGTAACTTTGTACACACTGTCATGGAACCCTGGAACATGCTGGCCCATTTGTCCTGGGTGGGAGGAGGAGTGCAAGCAATGACTACTGCCACCAGCACACACTAGTCCCCCCCCCAGTCCCACAAGAACACACCTGTCACTATGTAGTCCCTGAGAGTGAATGCAAATGCCCTGTCAAGATGGCTTACACTGGCCACGGTGTGGGGAACACAAGGCCCTGTAGGCAGTCCTGTACAGCATGACTGCAGGCACCACTATCAGACATCTTGAATGTAACTTTGTACACACTGTCATGGAACCCTGGAACATGCTGGCCCATTTGTCCTGGGTGGGAGGAGGAGTGGAAGCAATGACTACTGCCACCAGCACACACTAGTCCCCCCCCAGTCCCACAAGAACACACCTGTCACTATGCTGTCCCTGAGAGTGAATGCAAATGCCCTGTCAAGATGGCTGACACTGGCCATGGTGTGGGGAACACAAGGCCCTGTAGGCAGTCCTGTACAGCATGACTGCAGGCACCACTGTCAGACATCTTGAATGTAACTTTGTACACACTGTCATGGAACCCTGGAACATGCTGGCCCATTCGTCCTGGGTGGGAGGAGGAGTGGAAGCAATGACTACTGCCACCAGCACACACTAGTCCCCCCCCCAGTCCCACAATAACACACCTGTCACTATGCTGTCCCTGAGAGTGAATGCAAATGCCCTGTCAAGATGGCTACACAGGGCCATCCTGTACAAAATCTGGAAATATCTACTGCCAGTACTTGGCCTACTCACACAACTACAGACCATAACCTTAACTGCACATTACACACACCAACAGGTATAGATCAGTCACATGTGCCCTCAATGTGCATGCTACAAATGTGTGTGGAGGACAGGACACACTCTAATTAGCTGTCACACCACATAACACAAAACACACACAGATAAACACATATCCGGGACAATGCCCACGGACAGTAGATGTGAGGTGTAATGCAAGACGGCTGACACTCTTGCGTTGTGTCATGTGCACAAGGCATTGTTGTGTGTAGCATTGTAATTCAACATCATTCAGCGGTCTCAGCATCCTTCAAAACTACCACCCTCACTGTCATTGCTCCTCTGGCAATGATGAGTAAGCTGGTCTGTTAGCCATTGGAAAGTGGGGTAGAAGTCAACACAGCCTAACTCAAGCACTAAACACACTGTACCTCACAGCTCTGACCATGAAAAGGCAAAAGACCATCCCTGGGAAAGATCTCTCTGTCCATGGAGAACAAGTAGAATGTACATGAAGTGATCATGTGCAAAAGTATGCAGCAACAAAATGAACCACATCAAGATATACACATGTGTGCAAAGTGATGAAAAATATCAACATAAATATGACTACTCACATTGCATACGTTCACAAACAATGTAAAAACTACACACGCATAACAACAACCATGTAGGGACATAACAGAACAGCACAATGCGAAACATCACACAAACTTGCTATAGGCTCTGCACAGGAGTACAAACTTATACTATTCACCATTACAAGTCCAGTGTGGGCAACATTAGGGAATGTCAGATCATACTATTATCGCATAATACAACTACTCATGTCAGTTACTCCCCTACTGCATGCCAATGTAATGAGCTGTGTTTCAAGGACTGCCATGTAACAATGCATTTGTCAGAAGAAACGCGTTGCTATTGCATACGAGGTTACACATGTGATGTCATTGATTGTTCACATCAACACATACATCCAAGCAAAATCATCTAATGATGACACATATTCAGGAGAGTGAGTTTGTATGTCACCCCAGCAATGTAACTGTGAGAAACTCCACAAAGGCAAGCACAGATGCACAATTCCTCCCAAACATAAGATTAGTTACAGTATGTATGTCATAGTGAAAACACTGATGTGTGAAATAACAACACACCTGGCTCATGCACAATGTGACACTTGCCCAAAAATTAATACAAACAGTCAAGGATAACAATACATGCACATTGATGCACAGAGCTGGACATGCTCAGTAAAGCACATGTCTCCCAAATAACAATGTCCGATTACAAAAAAGCTCAGTGTCTGTGACGATTGATGAGTATAAATAAGAAGGAAACGCAACATTATCCACAACATTTTCACATTTGGCTGTGCATGACAACATAACATCTGAAAATACACAACTAACATTGTGTCTCTCTACTACCCACAGGCACTCCAGAACAGAGGGCATCATCTGGAGAAGATTCAGAGTCCACCAGCAGCTCCAGCACAACGTCGGACACTGAGACCTCCAGTGTGGATGACTCTCACACCTCCTCGGGCGATGGGAAGCACCTCCGGTGTGGGTCAGCATGTGGCACCAGTACAATCAGCAGCCCCAGCGAACACTCCTGCAACATCCATTAACATCCAGATGCCCCGGATCCCCACGGACACACCCAGACAACAAAACCCTGGGAGCACAGCAAGACAGCCCAATCTGGATTTGGCAGGAAATACCAGCCCTGTCAACAATGAAGGAGGACAGGAGCTGTCAGTGCGTGCTATGCCAGGCAATGTCCGTGAGGGTAGGGAAAGAAGTGGTGTGAGGGTGCGTGGTGGGAGGACACGTCCCACAGCTGGTGTTGGACAACAAGCTGACCCCGAGTTACAACGCATTTTCGATGTATATCGCGAATGCCCCGGAGACTTTGGCCAGGTTGTCGGGATCCTCAGGGACATAAAACATCAGCAGGCTGCACATTTCAACCGGATGGACAATCATATGGACCGTGTTGACCAACACATGGACCGTATGGACCAACACATGGACCGTATGGAGTCCAACTGGTCGAAAATAGACAATCTCACTGCGGTGCATAGGGACATACTTACATGCCTACGCCAGATAACCACCAACATTACCCCACCTCCCCGTGTGCACTCCACACCTGTTGCCTCTACATCGGCAGCTGCCACAGGGAGGGATGAGGAGTCTGGCGTAGAGTCCCCTCCGCTGCAGCAGCCTGATACTGAGGGTACACCCCCAACAAAGAAGAGGAGGGGCCGTCCAAGGAAGGATGGCAAGTGAGAGACTGATGGACATGCATCCCCCCGGAACCAAATACATGCTCTGGATATCCTCCATTGTGTTCAAATCATTCACTTTATTGACAGTCCCTGGACTCTCCCACATGGGATGGAGCATGTAAGTTGGACTAAATGCCAAATGAACTGTGGATTTCGCTCAGAAGGATTTTCATCTGACAACACTTACAACTCCTCTATGAACTGTGGATAATAAATTTGGGAATGCAATCACCTTTACCTGTTAGATTTTTTCACATGCACATTAATAAATTCATATTCACACAAACCCTGTCATCTGTGAATTGTACACTGTACCCACTTATTAGCTCATGATCTGTATCACCTGGCACTGTCTCACACTGAGGTGCATGAGTTCTGTGGTAGTGATTCTTCTCATACAGAAGTATGCACGGCAAAATAGGCCGTTGTCGAAGGATGGCTGGACATTAGTTGCACATCAGAACACACAATCCAATGACCCACTACCTCTGGTGTCTCATCATCTCAACAAAATATATGCAGAAGACACCCAATGATTCTACCACCCAGTAGCCAGCACCAACAACATCTCCGAAGCAAGGTAGCAATGCACACATTCATGCTCACTCACCCATGCTTGTCCACCAAATCATGAATCAGAGTGTGTGTAATGTTCAATAATTCACGTCTGAGAAAAAACAATCTCTGACTGTTGTCCTACAATGCAGCATACGAGCTAGCCCCAGCAGCAGTAAACATGATTCTCAAACAACATACAATTCCATAATCAAACATAATAGTACAGGTGAAATGTGTTTACAACCTCAGTGTGGAGAGCACCACCCTCCCTGTGATGGTGACAGATTCTACAAACCATTGAAGAACTCTGTGGCAATACGGGTCAACCGCTCACCTCAGACAGTAGGAGTACTGGTCACAGCATATGCACAGCAAAGCGCTGGTGCGTATATGTAGATCGTCCATCTGTGTAGATTATTGCCCTGTGCGTCAATGTAATGCAAGTATTCCACTTATGTGTAACAAAGTGTAGCAGTTCATGGTGAAACTATCCGTGCTGACTAGTTCTACCATTACAAAGAGTCCTGTTTTTCAACCTTGTGGCGCAGCGCTTCAACAGTACCAAAATGATCTCATGTGGACTCAAAGGCATTTTGCACAACAATCACATAAAGAATGTGTGCTAAAATGTCACACACAAAGCTATTATGTCAGCTTGGCTCTGGTAACTTTAGCATAATACAGCATGATCCTAGGGACCAGCTTACAATTCATCTACCGCCTCATGAAGAAATGTCACATGACACATACCAGAGATAGCCACGCAAGGTCAGCACAACACACATAGCACATGCAACATTAAACATTGCACACACTGTTGTCAAATAAAAACCATTGAACCGCACAAACAAAGACCATTGTCTAATGAAATGAACACCATGGCAGAAAAACATGATATGAACGGTTGTAGCATGTTATTGCTACGGATAAGGCAAACATCAATGTGTGTAACAGGTTTATTACACAGGCAGAAGCTCTGCTCAACACAAAAGCAAACTGATTACAGTTCCAAGGATCCAAATAAACAAAAAAAAAGACAAATGTGACCAAATAGATTGGCTGTCAGAGAGTACTGGTCCAAATTGAAAATCCATTATGGAACAGCGTTGTGTGTACCCACACAACAGCCAAAGGAGCCTGTGAAGGAGAGACATAGTACAGTCTTAAATACAACTTGCTATGATGACATATCCAATCATTGACTCACTATTGTCCATTGTAAATTCTGACCAATTGCTAGGAGTGAATACAACAATGTAGTGGAGACCATCATAACTTAACATACACTGTACAACGGCAATGAGCCTGTAAATTAGCTGACCCACACACATATCACAACATATTGTCCTACATACACACATCATGCTTAGGAAAGGCATCATCAGACATATATGCATACTTACACTCAAGTAAAGAAGTTGTCAATGAGCTGTCTCCTGACATCCACCTCCTCTTCCTCCTCCTCCTCACTGGCAACGTTCCCCAAGCCTGGATCCTCCCATGAGGGAGGACGTTGGTCCCTGTCATACTGAATGAGCGGTAGCTTATTCCTCACAGCCTTGTTGTGAAGCATGCAGCACACTATAATGATTTTGCACACCTTCTCTGGGGAATATTGAAGGGCACCTCCTGTCCGGTCAAGGCAGCTGAATCTGGTCTTCAGCAGCCCAAATGTGCGCTCAATCACACGCCTGGTCCGCCCATGTGCCCCGTTGTAACGGACATCAGCAGGTGTGACCGGGTTCCTGAGTGGTGTCAGCAACCGGGGCATGTTTGGGTATCCAGAGTCTCCTAAAATGATCAATATGAAGGATCAGTTGAGCAACAACAGGGTACAACATGACAGACAATGATCACACAACTGACACTGACAACTTGACTCACCAACAAGCCAGGCACGCTCATTCATGAACTGGGACATCAGCTGGGGGATCCGACTCATCCTCATTATGTATGCGTCGTGTGCAGATCCCGGGAAACGCACACATACATGGGAGATGATCTGGTCCGCCAGACATACCACAAGGGCATTGATTGAATGAAAGTGTTTACAATTCCTGTAAACCTGTTCATGGGCTCGTGGTGCAACCAAACCCACATGTGTCCCATCAATCGATCCAATCACATGTGGCATGTGTCCCAGGGCATAAAAGTCATCCTTAATGGCACGGAACTGTGGCGGTGTGGGAAAATGTATGTACAGGTCGAGGAACCTCAACATGGCCTCACACACATCCCGGAGCACTCGACTGAACATCGTCTGGGACATCCCACCAGCATCAGACACAGTAAACTGGAATGAACCTGTGGCAAAAAAATGCAGTGCCGCCATCACCTTCACCTTGGGGGTCAGGGCAAAGGGATATGTGCGTCCAGGTAGCAAGTGTGGTGACATCTGGTCTGTCAATTCCGGAATGAATGCCCTTGTGAACCTGTACTTCCTCATGCACTCACGCTCCACCATGGTTTCAATATCCGGGAAGGGTCTGTGGACATTTGGTGACCTGAGGAACACATGACAAAGTATGTACACATATTACTATATGAATTAAACTTCAAGTAATACAGTATCAACAGATTGCGTGGCACTTACAATGATGACACAGTGAAGTCAGATGTCTGAGGTTGACCTAATCCAGAAATTACAGCAATGTGAGCATGAACATACACACAATTATTTCATTTATTACCAAATAATCCTGTGTAGTACTGTGACTACTCACTGTTCTCTGACACTCTCCATGTGATCAATCGAACATGCACAACACACACACAATTAAGTATCAGCCATAGATTCTTAGGTCAAATAGCACATGCATTGAATGTACACAGACATGGACAAGGTATTACAACCTAGCAACAACACTACATACAGACAGCTTGTCACCATGCACAACACTGTCATGGTCTGGACATTGTCATGATGTGATGTATGACCTACACAACACAATGATCCCCTGGGACAGTGGCCAAGCATAGGAGGATGATCTGTAAAGTGGTCACTCACACTAGTCATGTCCCTCACAGACACTGCTATAGTTGCACTGTAAGCTAGGATCATAATGTGAGTAGTCTTGCCTATTGTGTCTGTCCCATTTGACATGTGCAGAACTCCATCCACACAGGGCATACAGCATGCCATTATTCATACATACATTGTCTGATTTGATGAGTGGGCATTGCATGCACGCGTCTGCCACCTCCTGACCGAGCCGGACTGACAGATTGCATGCTTGATTCAATGCTGTTCGCCGCGGGTGAGTTTTCAATACATGCGTCTGCCACCTCCTGACCGAGCCGGACTGACAGATTGCATGCTTGATTCAATGCTGTTCGACGCGGGTGAGTTTTCAATACACGCGTCTGCCACATCCTGACCAAGCCGGACTGACAGATTGCATGCTTGATTCAATGCTGTTCGACGCAGGAGAATTTTCAATACACGCGTCTGCCACATCCTGACCGAGCCGGACTGACAGATTGCATGCTTGATTCAATGCTGTTCGACGCGGGTGAATTTTCAATGCACGCGTCTGCCACATCCTGACAGAGCTGGACGCACTGGTTGCCTGTTGGTCGTCATGGTGACAGACGCGCATTTTGCATCGTGCGCGATTCGCATACGGTACGATTCGGTTTACTCTTAGAACAAATGTATCAAAATCAAAACTGTCATGATGCAGGTATTTTGAAAGTTGCGGTAGGCGGGTCCGATGCGTCCTATCTCATGGATTGGACTAATTCATAGGATGCGAACGAGTCGGACCTATTGCTTTGTACGCATGGGACCGATTCTGCCTATGCAGCACAAATATAAGGCTGTGTCTTGCCCTGAGAGCTCACTTGCCTGCACTGAATGCTCCATATAGACATCTCTGCTACCACTGCTGCTGTCTCTGTATCCTCTGGCTCCAAGGATGGCACGTACTGTGGAGAGGGCCCCAGCCTTCACAGAGGAGGAAAACCAGGCCCTGCTGGACAGCCTCCTACCACAGTACAGCAAGCTGTATGGGAAACCAGGGGAGCAGGTGAGTGTGCAGTCCACATCCTCTCTCATTGTGCATCTTGTCTGACTAGCACTAATGGCATTGTGTGAAGCATTGGCTAGCATGTTCACTCAGTAGTTGTCACACCCAAAGTGTGCAGGTACCTGCACTGAACAGGTACTGTGCTGTGAGAGTGCATTTAGAGACGGTCATACTAACCAGGCAATGTTTCCATGTTGGTGATGCAGGACAAGTGTCCATCCACATAGTTGCACTACCTGTGTACATCAGATGCCCTTGTGAAAAGCACATATTTATCCAACTGTGTGATGCACAAACATGTTGTATGTGTGTTAATGGCCCTTTAACTTTGTCATCCTCACAGGTTGATGCCCATCAGAAACAGGAGTTCTGGCTGACCATTGCCAGGGCAGTTCGATCTGTGGGGGTCCACAGGCGTCGCATCCGCAGCTGCCAGAAGAGGTGGCAGGACCTACGTGGCTGGACCAGACGCATTGCTAGAGTCCTGCTGAAGCTGTCGCCTCCTCGCAGTAGGGGCGGACACCGGACCCTGACCCCCCACATGCGCCGGATTCTGCCAGTGGTCTTCCCTGACCTAGATGGGCTGTTAAAGGCCAGACAGCACTAAGGAGGGGGTAAGTGCATGCCTTGTCTGTGAACTGTGTCTAACATGATCTTTGCATTCCTTCAGCCTGGTTACGCTACCACAGTTTGTCTGTCTGCTTGAACTAGAATCATGTCCATTATTTCTGTAATGGCCCTTCCTCATCTGATACACAGGTGTGCCCCTTTCAGTCAGTGACATGTCTCACGGGGGCCTGCTGTTGTCCAAGGTTGATGTGGGGGACCGCATCTGCTACTGGCAGTATGTATTAGCCTTCATGAGTGGGGAATTTATTGACATGTATCTGCACATTGACAGATATGTGACATGCACTCTGTGTGGGCCATACATACGTGTCCTAGTTGATGCTCTGCCTCGCCATATGTGTCTGGGGTGTTTTCCACACACACATGCAGCATGTGTGACAATGTTGTGATCTCTGAAGTATGTCCATCATGTGTGTCACACATGCATGGACACATGCCTACTGTTCGGGCTAATCCCATGTTGCACATGGACCAGGTCAGGTATGTCTACTCCGGACATGGTGTACACTCAGTTCTCCTAATCATGTGTGTCAAAGTAAATTAAATGCATTGTGCAATGTGCAATCATGTGTCAGCCTCTGTCTCATTGTGGAGTGGGCTAGCTTTTTAGAATCCTGGGGTGTCAATTATTTTTGGGTGGTCAGACAGCTGACATGTGGCTGTTGGATCTTCACGATGGGGTCAAACATCGGTGTGTAATCACTTGACTGTGCCTGATGGTGTATCCAAAATTTAAGTGCAGGCAGCTATACTTCATTGCCATCAGACCGTGATGTGATCATGTTGCCAGACTTGTGCTTGCTGTCACTCTACTGTGGCATATGTTGGACGTGGGATCATCATTTGCCTTAACATGTGGGTAGCAGTGGGGCAACATGTGCACTTGACAGATGCAGGGCTTATATACCCCACAACTACATGATTGAGATACAGTGCAGACTGTTGGTTTTGTGATGCACTGCCCCAGTGACATCAGGCATCAATGACTGATTACCCAGACTGCCCTGTGGCATGTTGTTTCATTTGCTATAATGTTTCCTGCAGTGATGTAAGTTGTCCTGCATGCACTCAATTGTGGCATCGTCCAGCAAGACATGAGCACATCATGGAGTGTGGTGAAGGAAGCATATCCATATTACTGACAATTAATTTGGCCATCCCTTTACCTGACACATGTACAAACTCAGTGGCAGGAGATGGTATATGTGTGTACTGATACATTTCCATCACAAATCCTGCAGTTCAGGCAACTGTCTATGTGGTGCATGTGTGCACAAATGAGTAGTGTCTGGCCACATGCACCAGACTGATGTCTCCATGGACATGTAGGATATGAGGTGCATGGTTTGCTGGCAGACTGACATGTGTGTTTTACAAATATGTGTCTGCACTTAAGGGTATTTACTGCAAATGATGCACAAACGTGCGCTGTCATGTGCTGTTCTGACTGTGTTGTCTATACAGGTGACTGATGTTTCTCGGTTTGCCCTGTTGATTTGCAGTTACATCTACGGACACTGGAGGAGACAGCTCCACGGACCATGAGGAGCCAGAGCGCCAGACAGGGTCTGCTGCGGAGGATTCAGAGGGACCCAGTGGAACGGAGGGTGAGGGGGGCCACACTGAGGAGACCTCGGCTATGTCCACCTCGGCTGAGGAACACGCCAGCTTCAGTGATGACTCCCTTATGGAGGTGGGTGCCAGCAGCCCCCAGACAACACCTAGCAGGTCTGGCCCCGCCACCACCACCATCTCCACCCTCCCTTCTGCTCCCATTCCAGATGTCCGTGGAGGCTCCCGTGTAAGGGAGCATGTCTCCTTCATGCCAGGCACCGCACCACCTGCCCCTGTCTCCCCTGCTGCCTTGAGTGTGGAGTCTGTGAACTTACTGAAGCAGCTCCATGTAGGTCAGACAGCGATGCTGAGTGTCCTCCATTCCCACACCAGTCTGTTGACACAACTGGTGTCCTTCATGGAGGGCATCTCATCAAACATGTCTGCCCTACATCGGACCATTCAGGCCATGGCCTCTACACAGACGGCAGCAGTGTCCCTCCTCCAACAGGCCCTCACCCCTGCTACCTCTGCCACATCCACAGTCACCACTCCCCTGCCTGTCCAACAGACACACACACCTGCAGGCCTTGTTTGGAACAACCAGTGCCGAGGGATCCGGTGGGCAGGTAGGCCGAGCTGGACGCATGGCTCCCCTGCCTAAATGTACCTCCAGATTGTTGTCCCTATGTAGCTATTTTGTCAGGGGTCCCAAGTATTAGCGCTAACACAATAGAAACCACCCGTAAACTCAAAAACAAAGTATGTCATTGGTTGGCAAATAACACACATTTTGACTGTAAGGACTACGACGATATTTTGTTTGTCAGAAGGGTGGGGTGGGTTGATCCAATGCCTAAATCCCTGGGGTGGGAAGGGGTTGCATTGTTATCAACTGTAGGTCACCTGCTCTGGCCAAGCGTTTACTTTCTAGCTCAGTCCCACTGTCCATCAAGGAAGCACATATTAATATCCTTCCGCTTGGCTTTTTCTACCATTGCTTACAGCCCAATCCCTCTTTAGGGGTTAGCATGAACCATCACACTTTTAGACAGTCAGCTATCTCCCCTGAGCAAATAGCTATCCCTGTGAGTAATAGATTTCATCCCCTCTGTGCCTTGGACCAAAATGATTGACATCAGAATATTTCCCCTCATACATCTAGTGTTTGTCCCCCCAGCCTAGACATTGGTTATCCAAGTAATCTTCACGCTAAGTCTACTTATGTAAGTGTTCGCAAGTGTTCCCTAAAAATTCTAAGCTGGAACATAGCAGGTATTAGGGATAAGCTAGTGGACCCCGAATGGCAGAATTTTATTGCTAATTTTGATGTCATTTTGCTTCAGGAGACCCGGGCTCTTGATCCAGTTGGCCGGGATGGATATGATAGTTTTTGTTTGCCAGCAACTCGCTCCCCTGATCATAGGCCACGAGGGGGACTTATTACTTTAGTCCGATTCTTAGCTAACCTAAGGGTATTTCTAACTTCCCTAAAGCGTAGTGGAATGCAGATCCTTTGGGTGTTTATCTGCAAAGATTTTAATTTTTTCTTAGTGAATTTTTATAACTCTATCAGCGACCCTGGGTGCCAGATCGAGGCGCTCTTTGAAGTAGTGTCACTCCTAGAGATTAGATCATATGCCTTATAATAGGTGGGGATTTTAACGCTAAGCAAGGACAACATCCCAACAATGGTAACCCTATTGTCGTAGAGGACCTAGGGGCATATTTACGTTCCCTGGCGCATCCCTGCATATCAGCAGGGATGCGCCAGGGAAAATGCGTCACGCAAGTTTACCCTTGCGCCACGTCCGATGCGCCGCATTTACAATGCGGCGCATCGTGGCGCAAGGATAAGCAGATGCGTGACGCTTCTGCCGGCGGAAGGTTGGCGCAGTGCGGAAGTTGTGTCGCAAGCGCGACGCAACTCCAGCACTGTTCCAACCTTCCCTATCCCTAACATGGTGCGTCAATCCTTACGCCTGCTTGAAGCAGGCGTAAGGATTTGATGCACCAGCGTCGGAAAAGTGACTGCGTGAAATCTTGTAGATTTCACTGCGTCACTTTTCCGAGGCGTTCCTGCGCCGGAACGCCCCCCCCCCTGCGCCGGTACGCCCACATGAAACCTGACGCAGGTTTCATGTGGCGCAGGGGTTACTACGTGACGCATCTCCCTAGATGCGTCACGTTGTAAATATAGCGGAACGCGGCGCATGGTTTGCGTCGCCGCTGCATCACATGCGTGACGGAACGGCGGCGCAAAAGTGGCGCAAGGGGCTTGTAAATATGCCCCCTAGTGTCTAGCGGCTCCGGGTCAGATCAGAGGGGACGTAAACTATCGGAGGCGCTTAGTCAAGCTAGTTTAAGGAACGTAATGCCTGTGGGCCCGTCTAGGGAATTACCCACTTTTGTGGGGTGGGGTAAAGGGACCATTATTGATTATATTTTTATTTTGACGTCTCTTGATAGTTATGTTAGCCCAGGGGTGGTACATGAAACTAACTTTAGCTACCACAACATAGTACTAGGAGTTAATGTTGGTCCGGGTGTGGACCCTGATCTAGGCCTGACTGGCTTAACTACGAAAAATGGGGGTATGAGGGTAAAGTGGCGCAATCTCCCAATGCCTAAAGTGATTAAATCAGTAGTTAGCCTTAATATCGCTATTTTCATGGAGCCCCTGTTGGCCTGGAAACATCACCTGCTTAATCCTGGAAGCTTTTGACCAAATAAACGAGTCCACCGCTAATATTATAAGGGATATGGTGAGTAAAGCTAGGGGTGTAAACCCGGGCTGGCTCAACAAAGCTTGCAGGTCGGCGAGTCATTTTTTACGTGAGGCCCTCAACACCAAACCCTGCAACCAAGATATTATCAAGGACGCTAGAAGGGAGTACAAAATAGCCTTAGGGAAGTGAAAGGCGGAACTTAAAGAAGCATCTTGGGCACGGTTGGTGTCCACTTGCTTTTCTAGAGATTCCAGGGGCTTTTGGGTGGTGGTTAATGGAAGGCAGCCCAACGTGGCTGCGCAAGATGATATAGGCTCCTCTATACCGCCAGCCCTTTGGGTTGCCCACTACCACAAGGTGTATGCACTGGACAAAGATCTCCCCACTCACCAGGGTGATGCTGATAACCTGTACCCACTTGAGATTATATTTGAAAATGAGGAGGTCTTTCATACCATCATGGGTAGCCCACCCAATAAAGCACCCAGGCCCGATGGGATACCCATGGATTTATACAAGGAAGAACCTCACCTCTGGGCTTCAGTTCTGACTAATGTCCTTAATGCCGTGACCCAGTTAGGCCTACCGTTGACCTGGAAATCTGCTATCATAGTCCCAGTGTTTAAGAAAGGAAATAGGCTGGGTCCTACCTGCTATAGACCAATCTCCCTGTTAAGTTCAGTGGTTAAGGGGTATTGTTCTTCAGCGAGTGGAAGCTTGGGCCCAGGCAAATGGAATTATCTGTCCAGTCCAATATGGATTCAGGGAAGGGATAGGTACAATGGAACAATGCCTATACCTTAACCTCATTATAGGAAAATATGTTGTGGCGAAGCTGGGGTCCAATACCTTGCATTTATGGACCTCAGTAGCGCCATTGACAGGGTGAATAGGTCTAAGCTTTGAGGCATTCTTGGGGTAATGGGATTGCCAGCTCAGTTGGGGGTCAGGCAGGGCTGTGTGATGGCACCAATATTGTTTTTATTATATATTAATAGCCTGAATACCTGCTTAAGAAAAAATGGGCGAACAAAGCGATACCAAAGGGGATGATGGACGGAGCGCCTGAGCAAATCAAACACTCACCCCCAGTCAATTGATCTGGGTTTAATCCATCATCATTCTTTAGCTCACTCCACCACCCCAGTTCAGACATGGCCATATGCAAATCAGTCTGACCCTGTGCCTCATGGGAACAGTCCAGCCTGAACTGCCAAGCCATGTCTTCCCTGGACCGGAAACAAGCATCCTGGGACCGGTTTCTGGCTATTCAGCCGTCATCAGCCAGGCTAGCTTGAATCCAGTGGCAAAGTGAGCAAGGGACCCACGTCTGGGCATACCCTGCCAACTTAGGGCGAACAAAGCGATACCAAAGGGGATGATGGACGGAGCGCCTGAGCAAATCAAACACTCACCCCCAGTCAATTGATCTGGGTTTAATCCATCATCATTCTTTAGCTCACTCCACCACCCCAGTTCAGACATGGCCATATGCAAATCAGTCTGACCCTGTGCCTCATGGGAACAGTCCAGCCCGAACTGCCAAGCCATGTCTTCCCTGGACCGGAAACAAGCATCCTGGGACCGGTTTCTGGCTATTCAGCCATCATCAGCCAGGCTAGCTTGAATCCAGTGGCAAAGTGAGCAAGGGACCCACGTCTGGGCATACCCTGCCAACTTAGGGCGAACAAAGCGATACCAAAGGGGATGATGGACGGAGCGCCTGAGCAAATCAAACACTCACCCCCAGTCAATTGATCTGGGTTTAATCCATCATCATTCTTTAGCTCACTCCACCACCCCAGTTCAGACATGGCCATATGCAAATCAGTCTGACCCTGTGCCTCATGGGAACAGTCCAGCCCGAACTGCCAAGCCATGTCTTCCCTGGACCGGAAACAAGCATCCTGGGACCGGTTTCTGGCTATTCAGCCGTCATCAGCCAGGCTAGCTTGAATCCAGTGGCAAAGTGAGCAAGGGACCCACGTCTGGGCATACCCTGCCAACTTAGGGCGAACAAAGCGATACCAAAGGGGATGATGGACGGAGCGCCTGAGCAAATCAAACACTCACCCCCAGTCAATTGATCTGGGTTTAGTCCATCATCATTCTTTAGCTCACTCCACCACCCCAGTTCAGACATGGCCATATGCAAATCAGTCTGACCCTGTGCCTCATGGGAACAGTCCAGCCCGAACTGCCAAGCCATGTCTTCCCTGGACCGGAAACAAGCATCCTGGGACCGGTTTCTGGCTATTCAGCCGTCATCAGCCAGGCTAGCTTGAATCCAGTGGCAAAGTGAGCAAGGGACCCACGTCTGGGCATACCCTGCCAACTTAGGGCGAACAAAGCGATACCAAAGGGGATGATGGACGGAGCGCCTGAGCAAATCAAACACTCACCCCCAGTCAATTGATCTGGGTTTAATCCATCATCATTCTTTAGCTCACTCCACCACCCCAGTTCAGACATGGCCATATGCAAATCAGTCTGACCCTGTGCCTCATGGGAACAGTCCAGCCCGAACTGCCAAGCCATGTCTTCCCTGGACCGGAAACAAGCATCCTGGGACCGGTTTCTGGCTATTCAGCCGTCATCAGCCAGGCTATCTTGAATCCAGTGGCAAAGTGAGCAAGGGACCCACGTCTGGGCATATCCTGCCAACTTAGGGCGAACAAAGCGATACCAAAGGGGACGGGGCTGATCTTCCCAGGGTAAAGTCTGTTAGCGTTCCTACCCTGTTATATGCTGACGATGCCCTATTGATGCCCCGAATGGCCAATGGGTTAAAATTCCTGGTTGACAAGTTTGTTAAGTTCATGGATGATCTGGACCTAGATTCAAACATCTCAAAGACCCATTATATGGTCTGCGGGAGGAAGAAAGCTAGAACAAGACCCATTGACATTAAAGGGCAAAAAATCTTTAGGGTTTCCACCTTACCATACCTGGGGGTATCATTTGATCAACAGAACAACTGACTTTCTTGCATTTCCAGCAGCTGCTCCAAATTCACACAAGCCTGTTGCGCCCTGTTTAGATTTTCACTGTCAGTGGGTAATTAGCCCATTTTGCCCCTGTTGCAAATCTCCAGAATGAAATGTCTCCCAGTCCTGACATATGGTGCAGCCATTTGGGGGTACCGCAAGCCTAGGGTGATCCAGCTTGAAGAGGACCGATTCTGTAGAAAACTTCTGGGGCTGGGTCCGAACAGTTCCTTGATCGCAACCCACGAGGAACTGGGTTTGAACCATGTGGAGGATCAGGTTAAACTAGCTCCACTGTTACTCTGGATATCTGTTTGGGTTGACGAGAGACTGTGGTTCTACAGGAGCGTAATTGAGGACTGTATAGAATGCATGTATGGTCATATGATACCGTGTATAAACTACATAAAATCTGTTGCCCGTTCCCTAGATTGTATGGACATCTTTGACCAGCCACACAGCCTTAAAAGGGTGACCGTGGTCTTTTCAAGGAAAAAATCCTAAATAAGCTTAAAGATGAGAGGGAAGCCTGGGCATTGAAGAAAAACTCCATCAGATCCTATTTACTGCTGACATCTGTCGATGGTGTTGAACCTTATCTCACAGCAGTTAAACACCCCAGGGACAGATCACTGCTTACCACGGGGCATATCAACAATAGACGGCGATAAATATCGCAAAGCGCGCTTAGCGCTTTTGTATTTATCGCCGTCTATCGCTGAAATTTATCACCCGGTGAGCGCGTTATTTACAACACGTTTCTCCAGGGCGATAAATTTCCAGCGATGGGGGGGAAATGGCAACAACATCGCCTGAAAACAAGCGTTGAACTCACGAATACGGCGATAATCTTGCTGATACGACCATGTGGTCGTATCAGCATGATCCACCACCAATGTAAAACATACACAACACCTGTTTTTTGCAGACGTCTGGAAGCAGCGTTAAGGGCGAGTTAGCGCTGAAATGAATATCACTATGCCGGACGGGGCTTCGTTGTAAATATCGCGAAGCCCCGTTAGCGATATTCCACAATGAAGTTTCACGAGGCACGCCCACCTTGCATCTCATTAGGGATGCGAGGCGGCATGAAACCGGGCTCTAATGCAAGGAAACACGCGCTAGCGTGTCCTTGTAGATAGAGCGATAATATTATCGCCGCTTTTCGTCCGAAAACGGACGCTAAAGCGGCGATAATATTATCGCAAGCCCTTGCTAATATACCCCTAAATTTCTTCTGGGTACGATTTGTACTATGATTTGTTTCCCTCCAGGTTAGTTTGATCCCCATGCCCTTTTAACTTGCCCTTGTGATGATAGTTCACCCCAGACCTTAATACATCTGGTTTTAATTTGTAAATACTTTGAATTCTTGCGCAAAAGGTACTTACTACCACTTTTGAAAATGGGGGGTTTTACTCAATTCTGCCCTGCCTTTTTATATTTACAGTTATTACCTGATCAGGCGGTGATGTTGGCGGTTACTGGTTATTTAAAAGGTGCCTTACACTGGAATACCATACTATGGGGCATATTATCAAGCCCTCTATCGCCGCGTTAACGGCACTTTTCTGCCGCTAATGCGGCAATATTTTTATCACACTATTAACAAGCTGCAGCTAACGGGCCTTAGCGTGAGTTTTCTAGCGATAGCGGCCGTGTTTTCACCTCTAAGCATGTCAGCGATATATATCGCTAATGACATGCAAAGTAGGCATTCCTGACTAAAACTCCATTGAAATAGTCGCAAACACAACTTCCCCCTTTTATCAATGCTCGCGAAGCGATAGGAAAATTCACGCTAACCGCGCTTATCGCTGGAATTTAATGCCTATAATAAACTTGCCTTAACCATCTTGTCAATGGGGGGTGGATTGTTAGGTTAAGTACACACTTGCCTATTAGCAAGCTTTTCATTTGCGCAGTGAATTTAGCGCTGGAATTCTCACGCTATTGCTGGGTTAACTCGCTATCGCTGGATTTCCTATTGCCTTTGCGATACGAGTTGATAATACCGCGCTATCACGGCGAGGAAATCCAGCGGTAGCCGGCGATAAAAAAACAGCGCTAAGCGCGCTTTGCGATAAACATCGCAGATCCTTGATAATATGCCCCTTAGTGCCTAGTAAATAATGATGTATATGTTAGGCTGGGCAGCTAATTTTATAAGTGTTCTAAAACGCTTACTCATCGCAATTTCAGAATAAATTGTACTGTATTGTGCCTAATAAGTTTTTTTTTAATGTTTTACTGTGGTTTTTATGCACATGCTTTTATCTTTTATCATTATGAAGCATAATCGAATAAAGAATAATAATGACACAAAAAATACCCTTAGGAAGGAATTGATGCTTGCCTGGCTCCTTTCCTTTCCTTTCCTTTCCTTTCCTTTCCTTTGATTCGTACTTTAGATAAGAAGATTTGTGAAATATTGACAGGTACAGATTGGGGTTACTTTATGGCCACTTGATACTGTGTGAATGTTTACTTGACTTGTATTACTGGCCTTATCAAATAGATTACGAGATTTAAGGGCACACACCAGACAATTCTTTTACATATTATGTAACGATGGTGGTACATTTTCCTTGAAGTGTCATTGAGATTGAATGGGCATAGGTCATAGTATGATATGCACCCAATATTTAATATGTATTGTGTTTTGATTTTAATGGCACTATGTAGTGCAACCACTGTAAATTGTGCATGGTTTTCAAGTTACATGTCAGTGAGTACTTGCAATGGGTCCTCTGTTTGGTGTGAACTCATAGGACATTCGAACCAGGAAACAGAAAGGATGAAGATAAGATGGGAGTGCAGCACCCATCTAGTGGTACAAAATTGTGTCTATGAGGATTTATGAGATAACAACAGGAGCCAACACTGGGTGGATGACTGGGCGTTGAAGAATAACTCCATCAGATCCAATTTACTGCTGAAATCTGTCGATGGTGTTGAACCTTATCTCACAGCAGTTAAACACTCTAAGGACAGATCACTGCTTACTAAATTTCGTCTGGGTACGATTCGTACTATGATTAGCTTCCCTCCGGGATAGTTTATCCCCATGGCCTTTTAACTTGCCCTTGTGATGATAGTTCACCCCAGACCTTAATACATCTGGTTTTAATTTGTAAATACTATGAATTCTTGCACAAAATTTACTTACTACCACTTTTAAAAACGAGGGGTTTTACTCAATTTTGCCTTGCCTTTTTGTATTTACAGTTATTACCTGATCAGGTGGTGAGGTTGGTGGTTACTGGTTATTTAAAAGGTTCCTTCCAGTGGAATAACATAATGTGTGCCTAGTAAATAATGATGTATATGTTAGGCTGGGCAGCTAATTTTATATGGTTCTTCAACGCTTACTCATCGTCTTTTCAGAATAAATTGTACTGTATTGTGCCTAATAAGTTTAAAAAAAATGTTTTACTGTAGTTTCTATGCACATGCTTTTATCTTTTATGATTATGAAGCATAATCGAATAAAGATTAATAATAACAAAAAAATACCCTTATGAAGGAAATGATGCTTGCCTGGCTCCTTTCCTTTCCTTTCCTTTCCTTTCCTTTCTTTTCCTTTCCCTTTCTTTCCTTTCCTTTCCTTTCCTTCTCTTTTATTTCTTTTGCTTCATACTTTAGATAAGAAGATTTGTGAAATATTGACAGGTACAGATTGGGGAGACTTTATGGCCACTTGATACTGTATGCATGTTTACTTGACTTGTATTACTGGCCTTACCACATAGATTAGGAGATTTAAGGGAACACACCAGACAATTTTTTTACATATTATTTAACGATGGTGGTACATTTTCTTTGAAGTGTCATTGAGATTGAATGGGCATAGGTCATAGTATGACATGCACCCAATACTAAATATGTATTGTGTTTTGGTTTTAATGGCACTATGTAGTGCAACCACTGTAAATTGTGAATGGGTTTCCACTTGCATGTCACTGAGTTCTTGCAATGGGTCCTCTGTTTGGTGTAAATCATAGGACATTCGAACCAGGAAACAGAAAGAATGAAGATAAGATGAGAGTGCAGCACCCATCTAGTGGTACAAAATTGTATCTATGAGTATTGATGAGATAACAACAGGAGCCAAACCTGGGTGGATTGGGATATTGATCCAGCCCTGATGAAGTCCTACTGGGACGAAACGCGTTGGCTGGGCCAAATGGATTGCTTCTGTCAAATTGGCATTTTTTAAAAATAAAATTGGATTCAAAGCAACTCGCAAGACTCCTGAATAACCTTTATTCGTCACATCATGACTACTTGATCTATTCCTGGAGAACAGTTTAACCATCTGTTGATTTTGGAACAGATAATCCTGTATAGAATTGAACTCTCCTTTTCATTTGTTGCTTCTTGACCTCGTGTTGGGATGGTCTCTTGGCAATGGGGTTACAAAGGTGGAACGTTGGAGGAAACAGAATTTGTATTAATTACAAACCAGTGCGCAGTTTGGAGCCCACATTGCCAGTGTGCTACTTACTAGGTTTTTAATATTGTCACAAAGGAATGAGAAGTTACAAAAGGGCTCATCTTCTGTATTTTTTAGCCCTAATGAAATTGCTGGTGTATCCTGAACAGTGACGAAACACGTGTTGGCTTTATGGCTAAGAATAAAGAATTGAACTTCAACAGAGAGATGAAAAAGTTATCTGTGAATTGTTTCTGATTGGTAACATTGTACTACCTACATTTATTGTATATTAGTGTGTGCTTAGGGCGAGAGTTGCTTAGGTCTTATGATCGCTTGATCATAAATAGGGAGTTTGGTGAATCTCACTCAGCTTCAAGAATACTAGTGTTGACTAATATTATGTGGACAGACCTGTGAGCACCATTACCCTTGTCTGATCACCCAGTAGGAATCGATTAAAATGAGAGCATATTTTCTGTAAAGTCACACTATGTTTCTAAGCCATATGAGAATGAAGTCTGTTATTCTCAGTAAAATATGTATTTCCAACAGGAGCAGCCTGTTAGTTGATTCCCGTGTGAACAACTGCAGCCTACCAGAGTGGTCTAAAGAACTCTTAGAGCCCTAACAATCTTACTTATGACAAAAGTATGGCACACCTAAAGCCATCTTAATTGAATCAAATTGGTAAAACTTAAAACATTTAATTTAGAAAGGAACACAATGAGGGCTTTCATTTTGTTATAGAAATTATGGTTAGTGTTGTAGAAAGAAAAATTAGGATACGTTTTAAGTGAGATCTGAAATTTCTTCATCTTCTATTTCATTAAAACATTTTGATATGTAGACTAAAACATGCCCTTTCAACACCAGCAGAAGACTGACAGTTAGCTCCCTGTTGATCAGCAGTTTACTACAGTGTTCTGATGAGCAACTAGAGTCCTAACGTTCTGAATTTATGCCAAAAGTGTGGAACATCTGACCGCCATCTTGATGGAATCGAAGTGGAAAACTGAAAGCATTTTCTACAGAGCGTATTGCACTAAATGAGGCGATTAGAGAGCTTCATAACATATAAGTTTTCAAAGATGGCCACCAGAGAGAAAAGTGCCTATATGTAGCACAAATTTCATCCATATGTAGCCCAAGTATAGCCCTCTGTCAAAAATGTGCAAAACCCCAAACATATTGGGCTTCTTTATAAAAGTGCATGAAAGGGTCAACACATACTAACCATTCAGTAATGGAGTGACAAAATAAAAAAATTAAAGATATGTTTTTAGTTGCTGCCTTCTGCACTATCAGAGGGTGCAAAGTTGAATGCTGCCATTAATGGTTGCTTTGTGTGAGAGTGGTGTGACATTCTCATGCTTCTTTTTTACATTTCCTAGCAGTATTGTATCTATCTAATAAGAAAACACAAGCAAATCCGCGGGTCTGTCATGCCTACTAAAGGAATGAGGAAAGAAATGCACAAGTATAGACCTCAACTATGTTCCGGAGAAATCCTTTTAAAAGGACGGAATCCCATCACTCACCGAAGTGACATGCTTCATCATCTGGGATCTCCTCTTGGTTGCAAATCCTAGTGCAGCCAAGGGCTACAACCCCCTCACTGTGAGGGAGGAGCTCAGGGATGTTTTTTTCAAGTGTGTCAGTATGATGGATCACTAGAATCCTTCAGAAGTGAAGACGTGAGAGTGATGGGCGCAGTGCATATGTGTTGATAGTGAAGTGAAGTGAAGGTAAAATGGGCTACCAGGAGAAAAAAGTTTTATTCATTATCCCCTGATGTCCAAATTAAAAACAGTGCAAATGGAGTTTGTTAAAAAATGACTGCATATGTCCAGAATCAGGGTCTACATGTTTCAGCCATATTGATTCCTATGGAATCGCGGCTTTCTTCAGGACCTAGATGGTATGATGCTACTGCACAATTGGGAATGTGAAAACGAACAAATAAACAATGACATATAAGGTTAAGGCAAATACAACCTTAGGTCTTGTTTCTCCAGAAATTACAGAGTGAAGTTAACACCTGTGGAAGAGAAAGTACATAAAAGAGGTTCAATACTTGTGCTATGTATTATATCCAATACGTGATCCACCAATGGACCATCGTAACCAGTACCTATAACAGTGTACTCAACGGGCTAAGGAACAGCCCAATGGAAGAAAGGGAGGCTTCTCCTGGGAGGGAGAAGAAGGTTGGGATAGCACAAGTAAAAATTTATATACAAAATAAAAAAAATTCACAAGGTGGGGAGCAAAATAGGGGAAAAAATATAAAAAAGTCCTAGTTTTACAAAGAAAGGGAGGAAGGGCCCGTGCAATTGCAAGAAAAAATAAGAAGCTAGTACCAAATTGGGCAAGCTCAAATGGAGCAAGGCTAAATGGCGGTTAATATAATGACATGGAATGTGAATGGCCTAAGAATAAGGAAAAGAAGACCAAAAATTCTGGAATATTTAAGAATAGTGAACTCCGAAATACTGATATTACAAGAAACTCACTTATTAAAACAAGAATGGGAGGAAATCCTGAAAACACAAAAATGGGTAGAAACCTGTGTATGTACAAACCAGGTATGCAGTGTTAAGGGGGTGGCGATACTCTTTAAGAAATCCTTGAGGGCAAGTATTGAAGAAACAGTAGTAGATAAGAAAGGAAGATGGGTGGTGGCGAAAGTAAAAATACACAACAGTTTGTTTACAGTGGTCGGTTATTATGGACCCAACCTGGACGACCCGGAATCACTTCAAAATTGTACTCACAATTATTGTCCGCACATGCACTTATAATAATGGGGGAGACTTCAACATTATACTCGATCTAAAGAAAGACAGATTTCCGATCAGGAATGGTCCAAACTTACCAAAAATGAGGCAGTGGGTAAACGTTTGTATAAACAACCTAGGGATCATGGATATATGGAGGAAAAAGGAACCAAGACTAATCAGTTTACTTTTCAGAATAAGAGACTGGGTCATGCCTCCAGAATAGATTACTTCCTTATAGACAGGGATCTACTAAATTCGACACAAGGGGTAGAGCATCTACCCGCACACTTGTCGGATCACTCTGCAGTGATCTTACACTTAAGTTTATGTGACCGTAAGCTCCCCCCTAGATGGACGGCAGACAGAGTCATCTTTCTAGATGACAACTGTATTAAATCTTTATCAAAAGATACAGAGGAGTTCTTCCAAATTAATAAAGTTGGCACTACGAAACAGATTGCTTGGGAAGCCTATAAAGCCTTTATCAGGGGTAGAATAACTTGTCTCGCATCCCACAAAAATAAATCTAAAAGAAACACGATCAGGGAACTTGAAAACGAGATAACGACCTTGGAGGAAGAACTAAATAAAAGGACTAATACCACGCAAGAAATCACTAGTATTGAAGAGGATAGAAAGCAAAAAAAAAATGACCTGGGAGACATCTTGGAAAAAATAGTGAAAGACAAATGGGAAGCAAGCAAATTATCACACTATGAATATGGAGAAGGTTGTGGAAAATTACTGGCATGGAAACTAAAAATAGAGGCAACACGAAATAAGATAACAAAATTACAAAAAGAAGACCAACAGTATACTACAGAAGAGGGTGGAATCAGAAAAGAATTCGTGAAATTTTTCAAGAAACTATACTCAGAGGAGAAGGTGGCTACGGAAGAGCAGATTCAAGCAGTTTTGGGAAAAGTAACACTACCAAAAGTCTCACAGGAGCAAAATATAGAGCTTAATCAAGGTATTACTGCGGAAGAGGTTCTGCAATCTCTGAAGAGATTAAAAAAGCAAGGCCGCAGGTCCAGATGCCCTCCCAAACGAGTTATATATGCATCTGAGAGAAGTGATAGCTATCCCATTGACAGAACTTCTAAACGAAGTATATATAGGAAAAGGATCTCTTCCAGTATCCTGGAACGAAGCAACTATCACTGTCATACTTAAACCAGGGAAAGATCCAACCCTGAGTGAATCCTACAGACCAATTTCACTTTTAAATACAGATTACAAGATCTATACACAAATTTTAGCAAAAAGATTGGGGAAGATTGCGGGTTCAGTAATAAACATAAATCAGAAAGGCTTCATCGGAGGGAGGCATATTCAAGAACTGATACATGAGCTTATTACAGCAATTGACATAGCAATACATAATACAATTCCTCTATCAATTATAACCCTAGATGCTGCCAAAGCATTTGATAGGGTGAGCTGGGACTTCTTAAACGCAACCTTGGTGAAATTTAATCTAGGTGACACTTTTTTGAATGCAATCAAACAAATTTACAAAAGCCCCTCAGCAAAAGTTTTAGTAAACGGTGTGTTAACCGAAGAAATTATGATAAAAAGGGGCACTAGGCAGGGGTGCCCGCTATCCCCTTATTGTTTGATTTTTACATTGAGCCACTAGCGGAACTGATAAGAGAAGAAAAGGAGATAATATCGTTTAGCCACCAAGGATGGGAAAAGAAGGTTGCTCTCTTTGCGGATGATATGATGGTCTTTACAAGCAACATAACTGCGTCCCTCCCTAGACTTGAAGAAATTCTGGAAAAGTACAGAGCAGTATCAGGGTACCTTGCAAATCACGCAAAATCAGAATTTCTAGAATGGAACAGTAATTCTCAAGACCCAAGGGTAAAAGACAAAATAAAATATCTAGGTATTGACCTCACAGTGGATATAAATAAGATCCCAAATATAAACTTCGAGAGAATTCACAAACAAGTGAGAAAATTGCTAAAAGTATGGGAGGGATTACCGTTGTCTTTTATGGGAAGATCAAATATAATAAAAATGGCCATACTTCCAAAATGTACCTATCTGTTTGGTAATATTCCATTAGAATTCAATACTGACAAAATAAAAAAATTACAAGGGGAATTGAGCAGCTTCATCTGGGCCGCAAAAGGTACAAGAATAGCTTGGAAGAAGCTGAGAAGAAATAAAATGCAAGGAGGAATCGCTAGTCCTGATATACTACAATATTGCAGAGCATTTCAATTTAAAAATGTAAGGAAACTATTGGAAAGTTTCGATCAATACCCGGATCATCTGAAGGCGGCAGTTAACGAGAAAGAAAGCTACTATCTTTATAAATTTGGCCATCCCAAGTTCTTCAAGAAAATAAAGCTAAAAACCCTGAAGGCGGCAGCTTCACTCTGGTTCCAGATGAGGAAGACACTCAAAATTCCATATTATAGCAAATATGCGCCGATCTGGAATTCCCGGGAACTCCAGATCACCTAAAAGATAGGCTAGCAAATCCCCTCAGAGAAAATAACATCACAAAATGGGGTGAGTTAATGATACAGAACTCTCTCATAGAATGGGAGGCCCTGAGAGAACAAACTAGAGGTACAATTTCGAGATTTAAGTATTACCAGTTAACCAGTTGGGCCAAAAATCTAAAGGACATTGAAAATGGCAATGGGGCAGCAGAGGAAATGATACAGAGCAATAAAATTTAAAAAAGAGAAGTTGCATACTGGTACTGGGCATTGATACAAGAAGCTGAAGACGATTACAAAATTCCTGATGATATCTGGGGAAGCGCACTGCCGGATTTAGATATCCAGCACATATGGCAAGTATCTACAGCTATGTGTTTGAAAATTGTGAAATCTGCTCCATTAAGAAGGAACCATCTATTCACTATCCATAGAGCATATTGGACTCCAAAGAGGTTGTCGAAAATTAAAGGCCAAAGAAAGAGAAGCTGTCCTAAGTGTGGAGAGGTGGGTGCAGACGATCTTCATATGTTCCGGCAGTGCCCAAGCCTGGAGGAATTTTGGATGGACACGGGTAAGACATTGTCGAAAATACTGGGACAGCAGATTGTGGTGAGTATAGACTTGGTTATCTTTGGGATAAGCCAGTTAGATGGGGGAGCAAGAAAGTTGAGTAAAGACCAGGAGAAAATTCTCTTCATATTAATACTTCTAGCAAGAAGAGAAATATGTATTAATTGGATAAAAAGTTCACCCCCACTATATAGAGATTGGCTAGCCTCTGTACACAGAACACACTCACTAGACACGAGCCGCCATAAGGGAAAGAGAAATAAATTTTGGAATATTTGGGAAAACCAAAATTTATAAACTAAGCCACGGATAAATGAATAAATGAATTGTCTGGTCCTATGATTAGGCAATGCAATAGTTGCTTTCAAGTGGAACTTGAAGGAGTAGTCAAAGTGACTAGCTCAGCCCAGATCGAATTTGCACGAGGAATGGACAAAAAGGGGCCCAAGCATAGAGGGCAAGCGGACAAGCTCCACACACAAGATTTGACTACCCAGGAGATGCCCTAGAGAGTCAGTTCCAAAAAGGGAAATGGGCCCCTGACACCTCCAACCCTTAGAATATTGCTATATAAGCACAAAATAAAAAAAAAAAAAAAAAAAAAAACAAACAGTGTACTTGACAAACAGTATGTCGCTTACCCGTAATCACAAGAAAGCTGGCCTCACCTCACCTGGCTACAGCTCAGCACAAGGGGACCCGCTCTAAAATTGAAAAGAAGAAGAAAAAAGAAAGAAGAAAGACAAAAAGCCAAGTTTATCATTAGACATCAGATCTAAGGTTTTGATGTCACAGATCTTTCTTGTTGAGCAATTTTACTTAAAGGCAGGGCGACAATCTTATTAGTAACCGAATATATACAGCGTATCTTCATAGAGATCATGTATCAAATGCAGCCTCTTACTAGATTTTATGAGTTGCAGCTTGATGAAAATACTAAAACTCTATGTGTGGCACAGAGAGCATGTAAAGGGTGCTTTATTATGAGCAAGGAATATTCTCTGAGAAAAAAGAGGTTCGATTGCACACGAATCGTGCCTGAGAATGAATCCTTCGGTTTCTCACCCGTTTAGTCTACTACCGTATAGTGTCTTTAAGAGTTGCGATGTACGTATGCAGCAATTAGCAATAATACCACAGTATAAAAATTGAAATAGACGTCAGAACAATACTGACTCTCACCCGATGTCCCAACTAAATATTAATGGCACGGGCAAGTTTTTAAATCAAAAAAGTCTGCGATAGTAAGCGCGCAAGTTAGACTTACCTGTCCGTCGGTACACCGAGCTGGATCTGAGCTGCTAACGGAGGTAACCGGCGGCAGGTCAAGTCATGGCATTTATATCTAATAAGAACAAAATATAATAGTTGATCAACAAACTCAATTTCAGGTATGCAGATTACATTTAATTTGGCAAAATTGATTGAAAGGGTATATGTGTATGTGAGAATGTTTTAAGAGTATCAAATATTTCTGAGAAAATAATGAAAGTATGTTAGGTAACGTATGAGTGGTTTTGTTTGTTTAATAACAGGTGAGTAAGACACTTTATGAGTGCATGAGAATGCAACAGTTTGTCTGATTTGCAGACTAGGTGTGTGAGAATTTAGTTCACAATATGTTGCTTTGAATTAGTATGTTGTACATTTGCTGCTTACTACATGGTGTAATTGGTAGTAAACAAACTGTAGAAAAAGAGTTACACTTTTAGAAAGAAAGGCATTAGAAGATGTGGAAATATTTACATATGTATATATGATGTGCTGTTCTTAAAGAGTATTTTTCTTTGCATTCTAGGTGTTGTAGTTCTGTTACACTGTATTGTCAGACAGCTACAGAAGCACATATACATTCAATCACTTACCCAGAAACTACTTGTGCATGCAGCAGATTCAAACATAGTTGTAGTCAATTCAATTCAATTCAAAAGAGCTTTATTCGGTATATACATCAACCATTAAAGCAAGAACAAAATTTAAAACAGTTGTATAAAGACATTCCAATACATAAAATACATAAAATAGGCCAGTTAATTATCAAGCATGATGCCTTTCCTAGCAGCAATTGTTTTTTGAATAAAAGAAGCAACATAAAAACATATCCCAGGATCTTTAAGAGCAATCAATAAGTTCATAGCAGCATGGGTTGTTCTCATATTGAATTTTATAAAAATTGGTTTCAGATAAAAACGTCTTAGAAATAAATAAAACTTACAGAAAAGTATAAAGAGTATGGTGCTTTGTTTCGATAGCCCATCACAGGGGCATGGAGTAGAAGGACACATTTTCATAGTAGGGAAGGCAACTAGCTGATGTACTATACCTAGTCTCAAGCGAGTCAGAACGAAGCGGTGTGAGGGCCTAGTCACTACGGACAGGTAATCTTGGAATCCTGCACTGAGCTCAATCTGTTGATAAAATACAAAGGTGGGTTGCTTCCCTACCGCTCTCCTACGAGTCTCTATATTATGAGCTAAAAAGGTATCCTTGATCTCCTGTTTAGATATGGTTGTCACACAACCTGGATCTCCCTGAATCTGGATATTAAATAAATTACTAAACGAATATATATTTAAGCCAGGGGATATGTGAACTTTTGTCCAGGAGTAGGCAATCTTTAATGATGGATTGAGTAAATTTGGTCTCATCTTTGGCCCAGATGGATCTCCATAGCAGTAAAGGCCGCATAGCAATCTGATAGTTTATTCCTACTTAACGATGTATTATTTCAGTGGACGCTGATGGAGGTAGACACAAAAGGCGTTTTAGGAAAGAATTTTCTTTGTGTTGTAGAATCTGATTATCATTATGACCCCACACCCCTGCACCATAGAGGGCTGTGGCAGCACATTTTTTATTTTTTTATTTATGTTTATTAAGTTTCCAATAAACATGATAATGTACATGGAGATACAAGTCAAAAAACATCAATCAGCAAGAAACAAACCCCCCACCCATCCCCCGGCATAGCAAATGTAGTACATTGGTAATTTAATTAATCCTGAGCATCGCAAACACATATGAGTGGTATATCATAAACACCATCAAAGGAAGGAGTCCCACAATCAAGTGAACAAGGTCCGAGCATAGAGCAGCACATGGTCAACCAAATTATTACAGGTCAGGATTGTTCAGCAAATATACAGTTAGTGGGGCCCAGAAATCTTTTGGGCGCGAAGCCTCAGGTAGCTCCTCCGCATAGGCCCCCAACTGGTCTCTACAGTAAAGTAAATCGCGGATCCATTTTTTTACAGTAGGAGTGGTTTTCGCCCCCTAGCATTGCGCCACAGCCCTTTTAGCCAATAAGGTTGAGACCGCAACTATGCGTTGGTTACAGGGCTTTAAACTCTTAACACTCCCAAGCAGGCAAATCTCTGGAGCACAGCGCACAGGTTCCAGCACAATATCAGTGAGCACATTCACCACCTTGGACCAAAATGCAAATATACCTGCACACATCCATGCCAGATGCAGAAAATCAGCGTCTGCCTGCCCACACCGCGTGCAGCCCGCAGTCTCTCGCAGCCCAAACCTACAAAGTTGCAGTGGGGTATAATATAATTGATGCCGATACTTAAAGTGGATTATGCGAAGATTGCAATTCGCTGTGAGGCGACCAGTGAGCGCACAGCAAGACTTCCATTGCTCGAGCGTGAGCGTGGAGTCCAGAGCGGCATTCCACTGAAGATAAGAGGGGTGCTCACGCTCCCGTAGAGAGGCATTATATAGCCTGGTGATCAACCCCTTCCTCTCCTCTCCTGCCAGCACCGCCTGCAGCGCCAGCAGAGCTGTAGGTTCCGTCGGAAAGTTCGGCTAGATGGCTCTAATTGCCTGCCTCACTCTGACATATACAAAACCCAGCATAAAGCCTCGATTCCGACCCCCCTGAACATCCTGTAGGGACCGAAACTGACCCTGTTTGTACAGATCCCCCATCCGGGTCATCCCGACAGCCGCCAACTCCCTCAGCGCGGACTGTTCCCGTACCGCCGATATATCAGGATGTGCAGCCAGTGGTAGCGACAGGGCATATAGATAGGGAAGTTGTGACCTTTTGGCTAGAGTCCTCCAGGCCCAAGCAGTACATTGTACAGGGTTGATTTCCGT
This sequence comes from Calotriton arnoldi, assembly GCA_963921515.1. Lineage (NCBI taxonomy): Eukaryota > Metazoa > Chordata > Amphibia > Caudata > Salamandridae > Calotriton > Calotriton arnoldi. Next base: position 3,331,889 of record CAWUFW010000915.1, read on the forward strand.
CCTGGGGCCACCCACACCCCCCGAAAGAGTTGCCGCCTGCAGCGGCATTGGAAGAACAGCATCTGACTCTATAGCAGTGTGAGGTTGAAACCGCTGTGGAAAATGCCAATAGTGTGCAAACTGCGCCTGAGCCCACAGATAGTATAACCGCAGATCGGGAGCCTCAAAGCCTCCACGATCAAATGGCTGCACCAGGATATCCCAACTGCATCTGGGCTTCTTACCTCCCCATACGAATGTAAGTAGTGCCGACTGAAGTGTCTTAAATAGCGCTATATTCAACTTAATAGGAATATTAACAAAAAGATAGAGTAATTTGGGCAATATAGCCATTTTGGTTACCGCAATGCGGTCAGCTAGCGAAAGAGGTAAGCGCGCCCACCGCTCCGCCCGCACAGTGATCTGCGTGATGACTCGGCCATAGTTCACAGAGATGACCTGCTCCGGGTCTCTGTGTAACCATATCCCCAAGTACTTCACCGGATCTTGAGTCCACATTAGCAGAAAGTCTAGCGCTATCTCCTGCGTACCAGCCGTGAGCGGGAACACCATCGACTTTTCCCAATTAATCCCTAAACCAGAGTATTTCTCAAATTTGACATACTCACGGAGCAGTTCCGGTAGGTAAGTCACGGGCTCACGAACATACAGTAGCATGTCATCGGCATACAGTGAGACCACAAGTGGTCTATGCCGAAATCGCAATGCAGCCGCCACATGCCCCTGGCGCAGCTTACAGGCCAGTGGCTCCAACGCCAGTGAGAAAAGCATAGGGGATAGGGGACACCCCTACTGAGTGCCTCTCTCTATGGGGAAAGCTGATGACACCCACCCATTTACGCGCACTCGGGCCACCGGCTCAGTGTACAGCACCTTTATTCACTGAAGAAAAAATTGGGGAAGGCCCATCCTAGTTAAAACCGTGATCATGTAATCCCATTGGAGGGAATCAAAGGCCTTTGCCGCATCAAGCAGCACAGCCACTGCCTGGAAGTCTGGGTCGAAATAATGTAACGTAGAGAACACCGTTCGTAGGTTGTGTGCAGTAGATCTAGCAGTCACAAAACCTGACTGGTCCGGAAGGACCAGGAGGGGAACCAGCAGTTGGAGCCTGTTGGCGATCATCTTTGCCAATATCTTGGCATCTATATTAATAATTGAAAGGGGCCTATAGGAGTTGCACCGATTTGCGGTCTTGTCGGGCTTCAAAAGGGTCACCAACAGGGCTTCTTTGAGGGTGGGTGGGAGTCTTCCCTCCTCATATGCCCCCGCACAGACCTCCAGAAGCGTAGGGGCAAGTTCTTCCACATAGGTCTTATAAAAGTCACTTGGGAGCCCATCTAGCCCTGCAGCCTTACATGTAGGGAGTGACATTATTGCTAATTTGACATCCTCTATATCGAATGGCTGTGTGATATATTCCTGTTGCTCCTGGGAAAGCCACCCCAGTGCGATATCGTCCAAATAAGAGTGTATCTCCCCTGTCGGCACTGTAACCCTATCCGCATAAAGCTTGGTATAGAAGTTGAGGACAATCTCACTAATCTCGGGCGTAGTGTAGTGCGCGATCCCATCTTCATCCAATAGTTCAGTAATACACTCCTGGCTACATGGTGCTGCCAGCTTTTGAGCCAAAGAGCGGCTCGGGCGGCCTCCCTCCCCATAATAATGAGCTGTACTGCGTATGGATTGGTGCAACAACTCCTGATCTGCTGTGTCGTTATGTTCTGTGACAAGATCCCTAATTTCGGCCAACGCGGCTGGAGAGGGATGTCTCTCATATTCACGCTCAAGCGTAGAGATATCAGCTGCTAATTTATGTATTCTGCGTCTGATGTCCCGGAGCACTCCCGCTTGTGCGCCTATGCAGGTGCCCCTTATGGTCACCTTGAATGCCTCCCATAGCACTCCGGCACTGCCAACAGAACCCTCGTTCTCCCGGAAATAATTACGAAGGGCCTCCCCAATAGTCTGCCTAAAAATGGGGTCAGTTAGCGAGGCCTGCTGCAAACACCATGCAAAGGGCGGCCTCTCATATGTAGGTACCTGTAGTTCCAGGACCACCGGAGCATGATCTGAGAGCATTCGAGCCATGTGGCTGACCTTCACCGCCCAAGTACATACGACCTCAGAAACCATCCAGTAATCTATGCGAGACCACATCCAATGCACAGAAGATATGAAGGTGCTTTCCTTAACCCCAGGGTGTTGAAGTCTCCAGATGTCTTGCAGATTGCCCGCGTCCAATATCCCCAAGAGCGTCTCAGATGCCTGCTAAGCCTCACTCCCCCACTGCCAACCCAATCTAGGACCACATCCAGACAAACATTAAAGTCACCTCCCCAGATTATCTCAGCTGGAGGGAATCCATAGATGCGGCGCCATACATCCAAAAAGAAAGCCAGATCATCAATATTGGGCCCGTAGACATTGACCAATAACCCACGCATACCCCCCCGTGCACCGTACACCATTGCCACTCACCCACTCTCGTCCGTCTCTTCCCGAATTACAGAAAAGGGGACCCCCTTCTTAACAAGGATCATCACCCCCCTTGAATAAGTAGAGTAAGAGGACGCAATTCTCACACCTGCCCAGTGTGCGCCCACTTTTTGTTCCGAAGCTTTAGTGAGGTGCGTCTCTTGGAGTAACGCCACTTGCACGTCCGTTCTGTCCAAGTATGCCAGGACAGATCGAATTTTCTTGGGGGTGTTGAGTCCCCTCACATTCCAAGTCAGGCACTTTACTTTACCACTCATTTAGTCTATACACTAGTACAGTAATACAAATACAATAGAGCTCACCATGGGTGTCCCTTATCACATACTGCCACTCAGACATAGATTCATAATAAAAGAGTAATGCCGGTTCACCCCACCCCGTCTCACCCCCCGCCCCCACCCACTTCAGCATCCCCAACTCGCCAAAGCCATCCCGTAAGAGTATAACACATCCCCAACAGAGAACAAAATGAAAAGTGTACATGTGGGGTACACCCAATTTGGGGGGCGTCAGAGCACTACTATCCTCCCAACGAGTAGGAGGTGGCTGAGCAGGTCTATTAATAGCGCTAGCATTTCTGCTGCCGAACCACCACAGCGCACATCATGACATGAGCCCACAGTTACTGGAAAGCAAATTAGGTCAATCCTACAGGCGAGCATATCAATACCTACCATTAACAAGTGCTTTTTACATTCATGGCTAATAGGGTGGAGTTACAATACAGCAGGTTTAGTGATGATGCCAGCCCCACTGCTGCCAACCACCACAGCGCACATCATGACATGAGCCCACAGTCACTGGGAAGCACATTAAGCCAATCCTTCAAGCGAGCATACAGATACCAACAATAACAAGTGCTTTGATGGCATGAGCCCACAGTCACTAGGGAGCACATTAGGCCAATCCAACAGGCGATCCTTTAGATAACCAACAAAATAAGTACATTGTACAGTCATGCATAATAGGGTGTATTTACGATACATCAGAGTACCAGCCCCCGCCTCTACTGCTCCTCATCATCTGGTGTAGTACTGGATTCTCGCCTCCTACATTTCAACTGTTTGGCGTGTTCAAGGGCCGCCTTAGGAGTGGAGAATATTTTAGAGTCGCCATCTGGACCTATGCGCAAGCGAGCGGGATATAACAATGCATACGGGACCCCATCCGTTTGCAGAAATGTTTTCACAGCACCAAATTCCCTTCTGGCTGCTTGCACAGCTACTGTAATGTCCGGAAAGAAGGCCAGTGCGTTGCCCTGATGCACAATATTGCCCTTGTCCCTGGCCAACCGCAGAATAGTGTCATGGTCCCTGTAATTTAATAGTCTAGCTATTATTGGGTGGGGAGGGGCCCCAGGGACAGGCTTAGCTGCGAGTGAGCGATGGGCGCGCTCAACAATAAACATATTGGAAAGCTGCCCTGTGCCAAAAATGCCTTTAATGAGGTTTTCTATGAAGGTCTCCATTTTTCCCACATTGGTGGATTCCGGCAGCCCCGTGAGTCTGATGTTATTGCGCCGGGACCGCGCTTCTAAATCCTCATTTTTGGCCTGTCTAAGGGCTAAAACTTTCTCCATGTTAAGTGCCTTCCCTGTGACTTCACTCAGGCCATCCTCCGTCGCAGATACTCGCTGTTCCACCTCCCCCATGCGGGTGTTTTGTTTTTCAAGCTGCGCAGACATGTGGTCCAAGCGGTGGTTCACCGCCGTCATTGTGCCCTCAATGGATTGGAGGCTGCGCTGCATTGCCAACAGCGTGGTTTCAAGTGTGGGAGGGTTGTCGCTTTGGGCATCCGCCTCGGAGTCTGAAGCAGCCTTCTGTAGAGGTTTCGTTGATTTTCGCGCCTCAAACATGAGGCGAGGTTGGGATTTGTCAGTTCTCCCCATCTCTGCCACACTTAGGTGCGCCGCTAATTCCAATTAGTGAACAGCTACAGTACTCACTGCAGCGTGCAAGCTAGCAAACCTGCACTAAACTTAAGACAGGTGAAATCAGAGGTCCCAGCAATGAACTCTCCGGCCCGCTCAGCCCAAGGGGGGAGGGCACCTGCAGATGAGTGCCACCAGAGGGAAAGGAAGCTGCGTAATCCAGTAAAGCACAATGATCACAATAAAACAATGCCCCAGCCCCAGTTACTCTGCGGCGCTCTCCACTCAGTGCACGTCCGTGCAAGTGATGTGCAGCTGGCCGTCACCCGACTCACGGTCTCACAATTCAACAGCCTGGAGCACCAGGCCCATCAGGCGACCCAGCGCAGACGGAGAAGGTCCAAGCAGTGCCAGCAACACTAGGCCAAGCTTCCTCTAAGGGACAAGCGTGATATCCTTCAACCCAGCACCCAATCACGGTCAGGCACGGGATCAGCGCAACATTCTTGGAGTCCAGAGGCCCAGCAGCAGCGGCCTATCACACCGCATCCAATGGCAGGGAGGGGTCCAGACACCTAAGCACAGAATTGGGCCCAAACCCACCGTCCGACTCCAGGCTGTGTCAACTGGTTGCCCGGTGGCCCAGCACTAAGTAGCAGTCAGCGCTAGCAGCCCCACTGAACTCGTGCTCTCACCAGGGTTGCAGCTCACAACACAGCACACGCGCTGCTCCCACGGGGCAGGGCTGTCCCCCAGTTCCTTTTGAAGGCCGCAGCACTCAGGTAAACCGCACACGTGCCACGTGGTTCACGCAAGGCGCTCTGCGATGTGCACCACGGCTCAGTGGACTAGAGGCACAGCAGTCATTTGGGCACTCACATCACGTTGGCCATGGCTTGCAACCACCGGAGGCAGTACAGTACAACGCACACATGGGCCAAGGCACAATCAGCCAGGTATCCGCACCTGGGAGCGAACCCCAATACACATCACCTGCGAGGGCCCAGGCACATCCACAGGAGTCGCAATATAGCTTTTCAATCTCATGGATTCAGCACGACCCCGCGCTCTGCAATCCCTTCCTCTCAGCTGCACTCGCACCAGTGTACCTAGAGATGGATTGCACTCCGATCATAAGTTCAGTCTCCGAGGCTTGCATCCCCGCAATAGTGCACCCGTGTCTCCTTGACAGCCGCCCTGGAGCTATATACGGGGTCAATCAGGGCATAACATCCAATGTCGGCCCTGCGTTTGCAGCAGCCGGAGGCAAGCGTCCAACGCCTCCCAGAGCAGTGAGTGTCTTCTATTCAGCGCTTCTTTCTAGTGCCACCAGCCGGTTTGGCCCACTGCATCCCCCAGCCACCAGCCATGGCTTGTAGCCCGCAGCCCGCTCCCGGGCCCGTCCTCGCCTCTGCAGCAACCAGCCCAGGCCAGCCGCGCCCCACTTACCGCAACCAGTGCCGGACACGCCGTTGTCTCCTCTGGGTCCCACAGCGTCCCACGATCCTGCTGGCTCCACAGGCCCCCGCTCCAGCAGCGCTCCGCCGCCGCACCGCGTACAGCCGGAGTCCGGTACACTTCCGCAGTTCAGCGGCGCCAGGGACCCAGCACCAGCAAGCTCCGGACCATCCGCCGCACTCCACCACAGTCACACCGCAGCAGGCTGGATCAATCTGCAGCAGGTATTACGTGTGTCAGCAGGCGCCCGGGCACTCTCCGCTAGGCAGGCAGGCCCAACCTCCAGGGCAGCGCGGCAGCCGCCATTTTATATAACTTCCGTCCGGACTGCTACAGTTAGGATTCTCCACAATGCAGTGGCTCCTAGCAGCGTAAAACACCACAAAAGTTGTCAGTAGGACTCAATAGCGCAGGGCACCCGTTTCCAGGTCATAGATGCGGATTTTAAGAGCAGATATTTGGCGGATAAGCAATCAGTCGGGCAGAGCCTCACTCAGGTGCGGCCATCTTGCTGTGCGCCCTCTAGCGCCCCGCCTGTGGCAACACATCTTGCCTTATATATGTCTAGCATATCCTTAATGCGGTGATTGCCTAGTTTTAATGCAAATCTAAAAATCCCGTGGGCACTCTTAACCATCTTTGAGCGAACATTGACAAGTTTGTGCATCCAATTCCCATTACCTGAGTAGGTTATTCCCAGGTAACAAAAGGTTTTAGCAGATTCTACTGGGGAACTCTCTATATAGAAGGTTTTAAATTTCTTGGTTTTCTGGCCACAGACCATGACAAAAGTTTTGGCCTTGTTAATTACTAATTTCCTATTATTAATAAAGTGACTAAAATTATCTATTAATCGTTGTAAGCCAACTGGGGTTCTAGAAAGCAACACTGCATCGTCTGCGTAAAGTAAGACGGGTATGGGGCTCCCAGCAATTTGGGGAGCATCTGCCTGTACCGACAAAAGGGCTTTGTCAACTTCATTTATAAATAAACGAAAAGTATTGGTGCTAAGACACAGCCCTGGCGGATACCTCTTTTGACCTCAAAGTGCGGTGTGCACTCACCACGCTGTCCATATCGCACCTTGCACGAATGTTTCTCATACAGCCTTGCGAGGAAGAAAATTATTTGTTTAGGGGCCCCAAGGTTAAGCAGGGTTGGCCACAAGATAGTGTGATCAACAAGGTCAAACGCACTGCTAAGATCTGCAAAACACAGGTATAATCTTCCCTTCATAGCGTGTGTATATTTGCCTATCAAAAGTTCTAAGTTAATACATTGCTCGAGGGTTCCCAGCCCTATTCTGAAACCATATTAGACTGGTGAGAGTATCTCGCTTTCAGTGCCCCAATCTTCAAGTCTCACCAATAATATTCTGCTCATCACTTTAACTGATGAATCCAGAAGCGAGATGGGGCGATAATTTTTGGTTCAGATTTTATGCCTTTTTTAAAAATAGGGATTATCACCGATTGACCCCATGACGGCGGTATATACTCCGTCACTGCTAGGTTAAAAGCTCTAGTTAAAATAGGACTCCATAGATCTATTTCAGCTTTGTAAACATCAATGGGGACCCCATCTGGGCCTGGTGCTTTACCACCCCTACTTCCAGTCAATCCGACCTGTACTTCATCGATTGTAATATCTAAGGGCATCACCGGCCACTTACTTCCTGTTATGCTTAGCGTCTTAGATACATCAGGATCAGATGGATTAAAAATACTAGAAAAGTGTCTCACCCACACGTCACAATTAACATGAGAGAGTAATTCTGGGAATGAATCACTCTTAAAAACGGCGAGTTCACAGTTTCCCAAAATAGCTTGTTGTTCGCTGTATCCGCTGCCATGGATAACTTATCCCATGCTAGCTCTTGGAGCTTGCTTTTCCTTGCATTAAGAGCCAATTTATAATTAAAACGTAAGTTTTTAATTCTTGCAATATTTCTAGGTTTACTGCCTAATGCTTGTTTAAGTTGGCTTAGTGCCTGGGTACAAGTATGATCAAACCAACCTCTGTGTTGTCTGCTTTTTTTCCTGGATGGTGCAGTCAGTATCCCCTCAAATACAACATTAATTTTTGGGAAATTGGCTAACAGCAGGGAGGGACTGACATCCTCATTGACGCAATAAGAAATCTCTGCATCACATTTTGTAACAATTTCATATGATACTTTTGTTGGTTCCACACCAGCCCATTTAATATGTGTCCCATTTGGTTTAATAGGAGCGATACTTGTTATGAAATCTTGATTTGCTGCCATTTTTTGGCCCCAGACTAGAGTCAACATAGAAATACAGTTATGGTCACTCAGTGCCTGCTCTATAATCCATGGAGTAGAACACAAATGGCTACTGCTAGCTGAAATTAGCATATGGTTAATAATAGAAGCAGCATTTCTGCCAATAAATGTTGGTATAAGACCGCCATTGGTATCCCGGGCACATTGTAGCACTTCAAGGTCATGTTTAGCCATCAACAAATTAAGAGCTCCTCCAAAATCATTGTGTATGAGATGCATACTTTAATCGTCCTCACCATGCAAGTTCCCACAGACCTTAGTCGTCGACAATGGACAAGATTGCATATTAAAAACCCCCACCCATATTATAACAGTATTAGTCTTGATAATGCTTAACAGTTTATCAAGCCCGTTATCTAACTCTAAGACAATATTGTTGCGGGTTGAATCGAACACATTATTGTAATAATTAACCATGACCACATCCCTTCTGTCTTTACACTGCAACCACAAAATCTGGGAGTGTGCTCCTATAGTGATAGATCTTTTAACAGTAATAGCTGATAACTTATTTGAAATAAGGGTCAAGAACCCCCCTTTGGCTCTACCAGCTGGCGAGGGCACTGTCTGAAGCCAATATGAAGTGAACCCTTCTACATTCACTGGTTCAGTACACCAGGTCTCTTGCAGGCAAATTATGTCAAGGTCACTAATAATAAAATCCTGCCATGCTGGTGAATCCTGTTTGCTCCTTAGGCCGGCAACATTCCAGGTTGTGATAATATAACCATTCTCTATTGATTTCCCTGGATTAACTCGGGGGTGTTCGCTCTTACTTCCTTTATCTATACTTATAAACGGGGCCTCTGTAAATATACACTCAGTGACTGTGGTGACAATAGATTCAATCTGAGATGGGTCAGCTACAGGTAGGGCCCCGCGTCTTTGACATCTACCCAGTCTCCAGTAGGATGAGGCTCTGAGCTAGGAAGATTGGTACCCTTATGTCAATCATTATCTTGTAGGTTGCTCAAAGTCTGGTATCTATTTGAGACTGGTAAATCATGTTGGGGGTAGATTGACAGGGCTGAATTCATACTCAGAGGGATTCGATCATCTTCCCTATGTTGTGTAGACCTTAGGTGTCTATAGAAAAAACCAAGTGGTTGCAATGTCATGTTCAAAACAAATTGAGACAATGGGGGTGCTCTATCCAAGGTATTTCTAGCCCAACTTGGGTTTCTAAAATTAGTGATGATACAGTCTCTTTTGAGACACTTCCGTAAGGGGCCAATCCATCCAACTCTTCGTTTCAGGAGAATCTGATTAGCTCCTGCCACCGGGAAGCCACAGTTCTTATCAAGCCAATGAACTACTCTATTCTTTAGGGTGTCATGGCTCTCCATTTGTCCTAACTGCAGGGGAGGCACATTCACCAAAACTGCAACATATGGGCAGCATTCAGGGGGCAAATTGATGGAAGCATCTACTCTCCTATCATGGGTCGTGATGGAATCTGACTTATTATGTGTAGCAATTGATTGTTCCGCGTCCATCCTATCCAACCTATCCCCTCGGACTGGTCGGAGATGGTTAGTCGTACCCTGCTGTCTTGGTGGGTTATGATTTGCTGGCTCATTATTTCCTCTATTATACCCTGTACTTGTCATGTCATTTCGACCCCCAGCAGGTTCTCTACCTGTTCCTTTATTTATTCAATTATCAATCGGGATAATTACCTTAGACACCTGCTCAACTTGCCCTCCCCCACAGTTGCATCCCTCTGTGTCCCGGCACTCATGCAGGTATCCCTCAATAGGCCGCAGATCTTAGTAACTTCACTGGACAGTTTGTCAATTTTTTCATAAACCGGCTTAAGCAGCTCCTCAACCTTTGATAAAATTGTGGCTATAAATAATGTTGTTTGTAAGTTGGCAGTGGTACCTTGACCATCTAAGCTGGCACATACAGAATCTTTAGGGGTCTGCATAGGGCCTTTCTTTCCTTTCGAATTCCCCACCATAGTTTGTCTCTCCTTACATCCTCTCTTTCTCTTCGGGGATGGTGATCTGTCAGATGTATGCAAAGGGGGAGAATCAGGTTGTGTGAGCCGGTCGAGTTCTGGTTCTAATATATTTAAGGGGGGCCTAGATGTTCCCTGGGACTCAATGTGGACAGCTTCCGCAGATTGTATAATCTCTCCCGGTAATAATCCACTGCTGTCGCCTATCTGGCCACCTACCATCGTGCCAGGGCCCAAAGATAAACGGCGTTCTGCCCTGTCAATTTCATCAGTGATTGCACTAACTGCTCGCACTAAAAATGAATCAATTGTGGTGTGTGGGTTATCAATTACAGCTTTCTGAATCTTGCGTTTAGCCATGGTGGCTTCCCAGGGAATATCCAAGTATGGGATATAAGCAGGTTTGATCTATAATACAATACGCGCTTCGTTTCAATACAAAGTGCCAAATGCAAAAGTGCAAAATGCTAGGATCAAAGTGCAAAGTGCTAAAAAGCGTTATAAAAACACGCAAATATAATACGATACACAATACAAGGTGCTAAATGCAAAAGTGCAGAAAGCTAGCGTCAAGTGTAAAGTACAAAGTGCTAAAAAGCGTAATAAAACACAAATATAATGCAAAACCGAGCCCTTTTTAAATTGTTCTTTTTTTTAAAAAGTATTTCATAGAAGAAAAGGTTTAAAAGTATGGGGCAGGTCTGAACAAGCATTATCGCTGATACCTCCTTGACACAAAACCCTGAAGTTAAAAAGAATAAGTGGAGGGTAAATGGGAGGTACTCCTTTCCTCTGGGCACCGTTGACTTGTTCCTTAGTTCTATAGAAGATCGAGACGCTTTATAATATATGGCTTAAGACTCACACCGTTTTCCAGTCAAACGTATAAATGTCAAACCCTGTTATCAATAGGGGTAGTACCTGCGATTTAACTATATCCACGCAGAAGCTCGAGCGGGAGGATAGACTGATAATGACCCCACAGATGGAGGACCAAGGGGGGTGGCCCAAGCCAGCCTTGTCCTGCGCTGCGGAAGACCGTTGATGGAATTAGTACACCTCCAGGCGCCGGGCAGCAAAATGCGTTGGCGGTAAACGTGCCATGAAGGTAGCCGGGAGATGGAGTCCCCCCCCCCGGTCAGCGTAGCCTAGTCCCGCTCAAAGGTCACCTTAAGTTTAATACCTCTGGTATTCACATGGAAGTGAAGCAGCCCAAGTCCTCGAGCTAGAGGTAACAGGGGGGTGGCCCAGCCCAGCCTCTTCCGGGCGATGACGGGCACAGGACGGGCCCGCCATTGGCCCGGGCTTTGCCTGGGCACGGCCCGTGCTGCGGGAGCCCGCAACTGAATTTAAAGTGCCTCCTGGCACAATGTCAAGTGCGTAGGTGGCAGCACGCCGCAAGGAATCCTGGGACTTGCGGTCCTGTCCCCGATCACGGCCCCCAACAGCGGCAAACAGTGATGAAACGGGCCTCCAAACTCGTAATCAGGCCCTTAGTCCATATGAAAACTTTGGATCTGTAAATCTGTTTCCTGTGACCGGCTCCTCTTTGGCACTTCTCCAGACACTGCTCCATCTTTTCCAGCATCCCACTGCATTCTGAAGCTTTCGGCTGAATCAGGAATTCTAACAAGCAATAGGCCATTAAAACTCGAATATGCTGTGTCTCTTGGCCAGCCTTTATGCTGCAGTCCCAGGGTGATGACTTTTCATAGGTGCTGCAGTGTTGCGCATGCGATGATGCCAACAAACGTGGGGTCAGCAGCCGAATAGTTGTAGTCACATCTATATTACCCTCTTTTCCGTAAGACAGGCACTGAGGTGTTTTATTATAGCCAATTACATCGATATTTAGAGAGTCATAGAGATACTGAAGTAGACAGCCACATTCCGGCACATTTACTTAAGCATCTCATGGGACTGCTAAAGGGGTACTCCTACAATTTCTCAGATATGTTGCCACGTATTGCCACAACCTTCTCATTCATGTAGAGAAATACTTTTTTAAACATGGATGATGCTTGGTAGTACAGGTCCTGTGTGTGCACTTTCACATGGAGCTTGACTTGCCATGTAAAAGCTGTTTGTCAAGTCTTAAATCCAAATATCAGTATACACAAGTCACATGTGAGAGAGGCTGTAGGTATGCTATAAAGCATGTTGGTCTGTGCTTAAAAGATGAGAGATGTTCTTTTCAGTTCACTAAGTTACTTGTGCACTTGCATGCCCCTATGCGAAGTACTACATAGAGTATGCCAGCCCTAAGGAAACTGACAGACATGTTCAGAAAAACATAAAGCCTCTGTTTCAGCTAATGAGACAGCTACAGAAGCACATAAAGATTCAGTCACTATTAATACATGCAGCAGACTCAAAGATAGTTGCAGTCACACCTACGTAGCTCTGAATTGCCTAACACTAGCACTGAAGTATTTCTGCAGCCACTTACATACACATTTAGACAGCCATAGAGGTATTATAGAAGGCAGTTAGTTAATTAACAGCAAATTTACTTAAACATCTCATGGTACTGATAGAGGTGTACTTCTACACTCTCTCAGATATGTAGGCAAGTACTGACATAATGTTCTCCACCATGCAAATAAATAGTATTTCAAAATGGGTGATGGCTCCTAGTGCAGACCCTGTCGGTGCATTGTCACTACAAGCTTCACTTGGCATGTTATAGGTGTTTCTGAAGTGTCAACCCAACGTTTTAGTGCACATAACACACTTCTAAGATATGCTGTACATATGCCATAAAGGATGCTATTTTGTGATTAAGAGATTTACAGATCTCTTTTTGAGTTGAATAAGTTACTTGAGCTCGTTTAGGCCCCTATGCGAAGTACTATATAGAGTATGCACCCATAAAGCAACTGATATACAGGTACACAAAAGCATAGACCCTCTCTGCAACCTAATCAGACAGCTACAGAAGCACGTATACATTAAGTCAGTTACTAGAAACTACTTATGCCTGCAGCATACTCAAAGGTAGTTGCAGTCACACGTTCATAGCTCTCTATTCCCTTAACGAGGCAATGAAGTATTTGTGCAGCCACTTAAATACACATTTAGACAGCCACAGAGCTACTAAAAAGCACAGTCACATACCAGTACATTTACTTAAACCTCCTATGGCACTCATACAGGTGTACTGCTGCACACACTTACATATGTAGGAAAGTACTGACACAGCCTTCTGAACTATGCAGATAAATAGTTTGTGAATCATGGGTGATGGCTACTAGTGCAGACCCTGTCTGTGTCTTCTTACTCCAAGCTGCTCTTGGCATGTTATAGGTATTTCTCAAGTATCAAACCCACGTTTTATTGCACATAACACACTTCTACGGTATTCTGTAGGTATGCCATAAAGGATGCTGTTTTGTGCTTAAGATATTGACAGATGTCCTTTTGAGTTGAATACGTAACTTGAGAACTTGCAGGCCTCTATGCCAAGAACTGCATAGAATCAGCCATTCCTAAAACAATTGACATAGATGTTTACAAAACCATAGAGTCTCTCTTTCAGTTGCAGAGATACCTACAGAAGCACTTATACATTCAGTCGCTTAGCAGAAACTATGTATGCAAGCAGCACACTCAAAGATAGTTGCAGTGACACCTACATAGCTCTCTATTGCCTTACACACGCACTGAAGTATTTGTGCAGCCACTTAGATACACATTTAGGCAGCCATAGAGGTATTATAGCAGGCAGTTACTCCCACTATTTTGGGCATGATGTGCCTTAACAAGCCCCGACCCGAGAGGCTGGGCTCCCCTGCCGTCAGTTCCCGTATGGAATTATATGGAAAAGGGGATGCCCGCCGGCTGCAATTTTGAGACTGGAAGGAGTGTTTCATGGAAGGGCCCAGTCAGGCCCGCCTGGCATAACGGAAAACCTCTGAAGGCAGCCAGGGTTTGCAGGGAATTTTTCCTGGTACACCATGATGACGGTACTTAAACAAATGGCAGCACAGACAGAAATATAAAAACAATCTCAATTATGGAGTGGCTAAACCTTTGAGACTGCTATAAGGACATACCACTATGCCACAGATGGTATTGACTCCTTTAAAGGCAATTTGAAGTATTGAATGTCAAGCATGAATCAAAGGTAATTCTAAGATACTAATCTTGGTTGTGAAGGGACATGGTTTTATACGCACCGGAATGAGGCATTATGGACCTTGGGGTCTTTTGAATAACAGAGTTCAGTGAAAACCAAATGGTGGATGCAAAAGCATCAAAATTCGAACTGAATAATCTATGCATCAAACTTGAAAAAACGCTCACTGACTTTTCTTTTGAAACTTTTGTTGAGCCCACTTTGATGGATGTATCTTTAAACACTAAGGCATTTTCTGTCCGTCCTTTCTTTCCATGAATTGGCTGAATTAATACCTAGCAGGTGAACCACCCATGTGATTAGCATATGAATAAGACTCGTGTAGAGTCGAAACGCGTAATGCTACATGTTTTGCTGCCATTAAAAAGAATTGTCACTAAGGATTGGCTGGAGGGCTTGCTTGCACGGTATCGAAAGGTGCAGGACGTTTATATTCTTTGAAATATTTTGGGAGTGACGTGCACTAACAAGCCCCGACCCGAGAGGCTAGGCTCCCCTGCCGTCAGTTCTCGTATGGAAATATATATATATATATATATATATATATATATATATATATATATATATATATATATATATATATATATATATCTCCACATGAAGTTGACGCCAAGATGGACGCCCTGTCTCTTTAGTCAGGGCTTGTGCTGCGGAGCGTCACCGCTTACATATTCCAAACGAAAACACGCATTAATCCAATGACGTGAAGCAAGCCCTCCATCCTAACATTTTGCAAGCATTTATTAGCGAGGAAATCAATGCTTAATCATATGGCAATATGTAACAGGTGAGTTACTTCTCTTTTTAAAGGGTGACATATATAAATAGTAAAGAGAGACTGTGGGTGAGATGACTTTGACACCAGTTCGTTTTTGTGCACTGTAGTGACATTTATATGTGTGGATTCAGTGAAAATACCCAAATATACAAAAGATTGTTCTTAATATCGCTGGTTAATAACCTTCTGCTTCTGACGCTCTGCAGCACAAGCCCGACTCGAGAGGCTGGGCGTCCGTCTTGGTGTCAACTTTGTGTGGATTTATGTGAAAGGGACGCCCGCTGGCCATAACTTCAATGGAAACAAGGTAAATCAACCAAAGCAGGCCACTGTGGAATAACGGGAGGCCTGCCAGGAAGTAAAAAGTGAAGCAACTCACCAGTTGCATATCACCATATGATTAAGACCCAAGAGGGGTTGAACACGTTATGGCATTGAATTACGCGCTAATAAATGCTTGCAAAATGATCGGATGGAGGGCTTGCTTCACGTCATTGGATTAATGCGTGTTTTCATTTGGAATATATATATATAGTGAGCAAAGCCGTGAGGGGGCTGAAACGCGTTGGTTGAGTTTTGCCGAATAAACCTTTCAAAAGGTACAAGGAGCACTCTAACAGCAACATGCTCATGAAGAGCCTTTATGGTATACAATCCGCCGGTACAACGATAACTTTAAGCAGTCCAATTTGCCATGGATGCCTGATGCGTTTCGAAGTGTCCCCACTTCTCTTCAGAGGCTTTGGCAATTGAAGGCGCATAGGACACCGCCCTCATCATTTGAATGCTCCAATGCATGCCCTGGATGGGACGCTCTGCCGCGACTAAAAGAGCATTATGGGCCTTGTAGTGTCCTTTGTCTCCAGATGGAGCGTGCAATGTTGCTACTGTAACATTCATAGCCCCCAGATGGGCCTCAGTGTGCCAATGGATATGCTAAATCCGTTGCTGCCCCACGAAGTCGCCTGCTCGATAATTCCTCTGTGTCTTTCTCAAGTGCAAACATGGTCTTTATAGTGTTGACATCTGATACTTGAAGTCTTGTAGATGGTTTGACAGTGATATTGGAACTAGATGCCACCTCCGTAGTTTTGGTCAGGTGATAATGCTTCATTAACTTGAGTTTGCGAATAAAATTAAAGGTATCAATCCTGGCCTGGCATACTTGAACTGATTGGGGGGGCAGTAAGACAATCCTAGAGCCAATAGTTGGAGTTCTGCAGTCGTGAGATCTATGTCAGACAAATTGATCACTGTATTGTCAGACTTGGGTATTTGGATAGCAGAGGTCATTGGTGTTACCACTTCTTCGCTCTCCCTCTCCTGGCTTTGTTGCTTCCACTTACGTTTGCATTTTCTTCTTTGCTTCCTAATTTTGTTCCGCCATTTCCGCCTTTCTTCACCTGTGTGCGCGTTCGCAGAGTTTGGCTGCGATCTAGCACTAAAAAACCCAGCTCTTCTGATGGAGTATAATTAGTGGGGATTGCAGTGTGCTGGTTGTTAGATCCACTATCAACAGAGTCAGAACTGCTGGCTATTGAGCTAAGATCTGTATTGGATGCTTCTACGTCCTGTAAGTTGGATGGTAATGGGTCAGGGATTCGAGATATAAGATTCTGTCGTTTGGCTGAGTCAAATTTGCGGGCAAACGTGAAAACCCTGCCCATCTCGTAATCCCTCTTGTCACGAGCGAATTTGAAAATTTTGCAGGCTTTAATAATTTTCTTGTGCTTCTTAAGACGTGCATCAATATCACTTCTACCTTTCTTTATGATGTCTTGTTGTTCATGCCCCTCCAGTTGTTGATTCAGTTTTTCAATATTTTTAAGGATGTTATTTCTGTCTATTTCCGCATATTTAATCAGGATCGAAACCATATTCATAGATGCCTCCAAATTGTTGGCGGCCCATTCCTTCAGCATGAGAGGGTTAGGGTTCTCAAACGATGGAGCAATGAGAACCCTTAACCCTCGTGGCACTCTGCCCACCTCTTTATATTTTTCTAATGACTTCTTCTCCCACCATTTGGTGAGTTTCGTACGGAGTAACTTTTCCAAGTCCTTCAGGAGGATTTTAACATCGTTATTTGCCTTTGTAGTTGTGCCTTGACCTGTGGGCTCATCATTGACGTCAGGTAAGTGTAAAAATAATGCCTCAGCCACGGCCTCCCGATCCCGCAGTGCATCCGCTGTTGTTGTCATTTCAATCAGTTATTCGCACGTTGAGACCAGCTACCGATAGGAATAACTGGCTCCTTAAATGTATCAGCAATTATCCCTGTTACCCGCTAATGTCGCTTCTTTGTGCTCTGAACTAGGCTTACCAGTCGGGAACACGATTCGGTCCGTTGGGGTCCTCCAACTCCTTCGGTGCCGCCGATACTCCTCTGGATACTGCCTCCGTTCTCAGCGCATTCGAGTTCCTGACAGCGGGGGGCTGGCTCGTGAATACTCCTTCCGGGTCAAAGTACAATATCGCGTCTGCGAAGTCGACTGCAGTCCGGCCAGCCTCAAAGCACAGGGAGGGTCCGTAATGGCAGAGACAGCCGCACTCCCCCAAAAATTGAATGAAACACCACAGTCCTGGATTACACACGTCTTTGTAACATCAGGTACGGACCACCAAAGCTGGATTTCAATTAAAATGCTTTTATTGAGGTGCAAAAAGCAAACAGCATGACGCGTTTCGGCCGCGTCTCCACGGCCTTGATCACATGACACGCTGGGATGAATTGTGGGAATATATAGTGCAATGACAATAGAGTTCCGGTCAGTCCTCCCCTCTAACTTCATGGAGCTAGACAACATACTGTCACTCCATGTATCAAACCCACGAGCATGAACAATAAATAAATACATCCATGCAAATGACAACGGGGAAATGTAAAATGATATTTAAATAGTTTGTGCACATTTCCCTCTGGCTAACGTGAAGATAAAATCAAGGCATAGTGACCAATCACTCCATCATAGAACAACAATGAATAAAACTAAAATGTGGGATTCATCACTTGTATAAACTTGTAAGGGAATAATACACTTTTCATGACTGACACTCAATTGCTGAACAACAAATGTGCAAAAATGTTTTAAAAAACCTTCATCCGGCATCTGTTATTACAGCATAACAGTGTAGGATGAGTCAACAATCTCTTGAGAGGACTGGGCTGAGTTCATCACCTACTCCAAATGTGCTTCCTGCGATGAGCCCTACTGGCTGTCTGGCCTGAAATGATATGTGGACAAGTTGGTGCATGAGCCAAGTCATGTATACATAATCAGAGAGCTTAACTTGGAAAGCTAGTGAATCATAGCGTCCCTTATGATCAATCAGAAAATTGCATAATGAATAATACATTTGGGACAGTAATACATGAGGCATCATACACTGATTAAACATCATAAAAGCTTTAAAGCGTAAAGTGCAAGTGCAGAACAGGCAAATTTCAAGTTCTAAAACGTCCAATGGATGATAATCATATGTACATACAGATAGACGGATGTTAAGACTATAAAAACCGTTACTAAAACCCAGTATAAAAACCTCATATAACCCAGTAAAACCAATCGGAAGAACGGAATAAAGATAAGGTTAAAAACTAGGGAGAAGGGACGGTTTGAAAAAATCGCTTGATCAGTACCCATGGTTCAGATGGTCCCGGAAATGATTGACAAGGACCTACCCCAGTGTCTCAGATAGTCTATAAAAAAATTGTGCAGGTCCTCTCCCGTGTTCAAACCATTCGGCATCTTTGTGTCAAGTATCAATATATAGTGTGACTCTAGTTGTCTTAATTTCTTTTCTCTGTTGCCTCCCCTTAGGGCCTTGGGTACTGCATCTATGACAAAATAGCTTAGGTCATTTACATTGTTGTGATGTACTGCTTTGAAATGCCATGCTACATGGTAACTGGGATCAGAATTTCTTATCGCTCTTAAGTGTTGCAAAATACGATTAAACACCTGTAACTTCGTGCTACCTACATATTTCATTTTGCACGAGCACTCCAGTACATACACCGCATGGTCCGTACGGCACGTGTACAGACATCTAAGCTTAGTAGGGTCGGATTCAAAGGCACTCAAAAATTCAGATGTATTGGACCCAAACTTGCAAGCCCTGCATGAGCTATATATATGTATGTATTAATAGAAAACTTTATTCGGTAGCCAAGTACCATCAAAGTATACATAAACAAAGCAATGCAATAAATACATCAGAATACATTCTAAAACATCGCACAACTCATATATATGTTACCTACTGGCGGTCGTCAGCAGGCTTATATAGTTAGGACCTAGTTTCCATAGGAAAAGCGTTTTTTGACTTGCCTATATCTTTGATGTTGTTTGAAGAATCTTCACAAAATTGTCCAAAAAAAGTGCCATAGTATGTCTTGTTGTGCATGGGAAGTTTCGGTGTGATCCATTAAGCAGGGGCAGAGAAAAAGGGGGCTAAAAAAAGTGTGTTTCCCATTTTAATTTCCATATGACTCATAGTTGAACTGCAACCCGAACCGCTGGGCAAAATTACACCAAATTTGGCAGAAAGGTAGATGTTACGCAGATTGATCTTTTCGTTATTTGGTGCAAATCCATTCAGTAGTTCTTGAGAAATTTAAGTTCAAAATTATAGTGCTATCTGTGGCTGTGGATATTTCATGACAATTTTGCGATTAATCGCAAATCTATGCACCAACCGGAATGCTCTGATTGGCTGCACGCAACCTGAACAGAAAGTTGCAGCTGCCATTTTATCAATTGGGAACGGTTGCCGGGACTGAAAATGTCTGTTAAACCTAATATAAGGGGTCAGGGTGAAGGTACTCTGACCCCATGTTTGAGGAATCGGGGTGTTAGTGACACAAGTTATGTGTCTTCGGGAATATTGGTGAAAATTAAATATATATCTATTTGTGTGTATATATATATATATATATATATGCACACTTGTCAACATTTTTGCTTTACACACTCCCACACCCACTCAGACACACTGCTGCACCCAGTGACACACTCTTTCAGAAACTCATACACTCACTGATGGTTGTACTCTGACACTGACACAGCATCTCACAGATGTAGTCAAAGAGTCATACACTGACTCACAGACCCAATTAGAGATGTATGCATTCAGCCAAAGTTGCATATACTCACTCACAAACCCAGTGAGACAGTGATGCAGTCACTGAGAGACTCAGTGAGATACTCAGACACCCATTCATAGACTGACTCAAACACTGATGTGCCAACTAACATAGACACTGAGAGACTCACGCACCCACTCAGAGACTCACTCAGAGATTCATGGACCTACTCACAGACCCATTCAGACGCTCATGCACCCACTCACAGACTCACTTAGAGATTCATACACCCAGTCAAAGACTCGTACAGCTACTCACAGACCCACTCAGAGACTCATGCACCCACTCACAGATCCACTGAAAGACATGCGCCCACTTACATACTTACTGAGAGACCCATACACCCACTCACATACCCACACAGAGACTCATGCACCCACTGACAGACCCCAGTCAGAGAATAATGCACCAAACCATAGACCCATTGAGAGACTCATGTACCCACTCGCATACTCACTGAGACAGTCATGCACCCACTGACATACCTACTTAGAGACTCGTGCCCCCAGTCACATACCCATTCAGACACTTATGTACCCACTGACAGACCCACTCGGAAACATATGCACCCAGTCACAGATCCACTCAGAGACTCATACACCTACTAACTGACCCACTCAGACATACCCATTAATGCATCAACCCAAATAATGATGCACACATCCACAGACCAACTAAACATTGATGGATCCGCTCAGAGACCGAGTGAGACACTGATGCTCTCACTCAGAGGCCACTGAGACACTGATGTTATGTTATGTCAATTAATTTCTAAATCGCACAATACCCATAGGTGTCCGGCGCTGATTAGGTGTGGCAGTATAGGCAAGAGCAAGAGAGTACTAGGAGTTAAAAAGCCAAGTTTTGAGCAGTTTCCTAAAAATCAGTAAGGTGGGAGCTGCTTTGATATTTATAGGCAGACTGTTCCAGAGTGCGGGGGCTTCAGAGGAGTAACAGCTGCCCCCAAATTTGAGTCTCTTAAAGCTTGGGCAAGAGACCATCATAGTGTTTTTAGATCGTATGTCTCTGCTGTGTATGTACCAGGCAAGAAACTGTTTGAGGTAGCCAGGACCTGAGTCGTGCAAGGCCTTGTATGTAAGGCACAGCACCTTGAATTTAATTCGGTTGATCACTGAAAGCCAGTGGAGTCCCTTGTTAGAGGCAGAAACACGATGGAACTTAGGGAGGTCAAGAATAAGTCTCATCCCCACATTCTGCATGCTCTGTGGCTTTTTCACAAACTGTTTTTGGTGCAACCACTCAGAGACCCACTCAGACCCTAATGCAACCACTCACAGACCCACTCAGATACTCATGCACCCACTGACAGACCCACTCAGAGAATCATGCATCCACATACAGATCCACTCAGACACTCATACACCCATTGACAAATCCACTAAGGCACTCATGCACCCACTCACAGGCCCACTCAGAGAGTCATGCACCCAATCACAGACCCACTCAGACACTTATGCACCCAGTCACAGACCCATGCAGAGACTCACACAGTCATGGACAGAACCACTCATAGACTCATTCTCCCACTCACAGACCTACTCAAATACGTATACACTGAACTGAATGAGAGACTTACTTACACAATGATACACCCAGGCACAAATACCAGTGAAAGAGTCATACATGGTGTTACAGAGATATTAAGGGACTCATATATTGCGATTCCCTCTGTCACCGCAAATATGGAAAGTAAGTTCCAAAGATGGTATTTGAGAAACTCACTAGAAAAATATGAGTTTAAACAGTACAGTAACAAACCCCTAGTGTCCCAAAAACTGTAAAATATGTGCATTTATGTGTTTAACACTTTATAAAAAAGGCGAGATCGTCGCGGTTACCGACGTCCTCGTAACTGCCAGCGTCACTGTGAAAAGGGAAAATTGGGCTGAAAGACATTTTTTAAAGAAACTTACTAGAAAAATATGCATTTAAATATGTTTTTTATACAATAATGTAGATAGTAATGTATGTTTTGTAATTTAATTATGCATTTTGAATGTGCTGGTGGCCGTTGAATGTCTGCTTCTGTTTTGTGATTTTGCAACATGATCGCGATCATTGTGACATCAGAAAGAATTTTTTTTTTTTAAATGAACAACATTTTGAGCACTAGGGTCACTCTAACAAGAGCCTTTGTGTTCAGAGTGCTTATGAGACAGCTGCACATAAGAGTGGATGCAGAGTTTCAGGTTGCTTAGTAACACCCTGTTGCCTTTGTCTGTAAAGTGCACTCCATCATTTCTATACATTCCCTGCATATTGAAATGCAGGTTGTTGTTGTAGATAGAAGAATGCATAAACAGTTTTATTAACGTTTCCTGGCTTTGTCAATCTGTGGACAACATTGATTATACCACATCCATTTCTGCATTTGGCATATGTTAGAGTGCACCAAGACAGTGTGAGGGAAAAGCATCAACAACTCAGCAAAGGTATCCTTCATTAGGATTTCCAGTCCTACCCAAGTCAATGTGCCTAGGCCATTACCACCACAGTGCACAATCATGAGGTCAAGGCCTGGTGAATCCACAATGATTTTAACAAAGGGCAGCAATTGCTGAAACTTGTATCCTCTCTGCCCAATTCAATTAATGTGCACATTAGCCAAACCCAAGTCCCTGTCAATACTTGCAGCCTCACCAGCCCAATAGAAATAGCTGTGGCCCACAACCCACACTCTAAGAATTTTGAAGTGAAGCAGCAGTAGCAGGCAGGAGAACAATGTAGCTGAAGGAGGTAGTTGGTTGAATGAAAGGCAGTTAAAATGCATTTGTGGAGGTAGTTTAAAAAACATAAAAAATGTGATTGGATGGAGGGAATATGCAGGTAAAAAAAGTAGGTAGCATTTGGAAAATATTAGTAAATAGAGGTTTCATTCGCTCTGGTAAATACAAAGAAATATTGGATATGCTTTACAGTATGTGCACCTGTTGTAGTTCATTTTGTAACTAGTATGGCCCTTCTGAATTTGCTGTGAAATTGTGACCTACTGGTTACAGTTGGTTTCTATAGAGAATGTGCTGAAGGTGTATTGGGTGAAGGGTGTGTAAGAAACAGATTTCATGTTTCACAATTTGGTGAGATTGAGGTTCATTGTTATATAAGGCAGGTAAGAATAAGTAGTGAGGATTTTGCGATAAAGTGTAGTATAGTGCTAAAAATATAAAACTATAAAGGAAAGTAGGTTTTTCGCCTCATGTTTTTTCCTCACAAATTCATCGCAATGATTGCGATTACGTCACGAATATTAAAACAAAGACATCCTTTTTGGGCTACCTCTAAAAAGGAGTGAAAGGGTTAACAGACAGTAAACATTCAGCAATGCAGGAACAACAATTAAAAAGGAAAGGAATGTTTTTATTCAATAAGTTTTGCAGTATCAGGCAATGGAGAGTTCAGAAGGTTGCCATTTATGGTTGCTTTGCATGAGAGTGGAGTGCCATTCTTGTGCCAAGATTTTACAAAACCTGAGAATATTACATCTATTTAATAAGAGAAAAACGTGAATTTATCAACGAGCTCAATCTTCTGGTATGTCAATTACATTTTTTTATAAGTACAAAAAATTGATTAACATAGTATAATACTATGTCATATTGTAATAAAAAAGTTTGAAATATTTACAAAAAGTATGTAAAAAAAAAAATGGTGTATAATTCATACTATGATTGTTTTTATATATCTAATAATATGTGACTAAGACATAGTTTGTCTTAGATGCAGATTAGGTGTTTTTGAAGTTAGTGTACAATCTGTTTCCATGGAGATGTATTTTGCAGTTGTGCTTCTTTAGTTCATTCTGTAAGTGGTAGAGGAAAAGACTGCATACTAATGGTTACAGTTATACATAATAATGTACTACATGATGTGAAAGTTTTACATGTGACTGTATACATAATGTGCTGGTCACTAAGAATTAATTTTTTTCAAATGTGGGTGCTGTTGTCCTACTTGTTCCATTATAAAAGAGGACTAGAAAGGCTTAGGGGGAGATTTACAAAAAAGTCGTGCAACGCAGCGCAGCCCCCGCGAGGCTGCGCTGCGTTGCACGACAGGGAGGGAGCAGGAGAGCACCATATCTTAAAAGATATGGCTATCTCCTCCCCTTTCCCTTGCGCCGGCGCTGATTACAGCTGCCGTGCGCCATGCACACACCTTAGTGCAGCAGCGCTAGGGTGTGTGCATGAGTCCAGCATAGGTTTTGTACAGGAAGGGTACCCTTCCTGTATAAAATACTATGCTCAACACAAGGGAAAGCTTTTCCCACTTTGCATGCATGCTGCACAGTGCAGCACGCATGCAAAGTCGGAAAAGGAAGGAGAAATTAAAGCATTTATCCTTCCTTGCGCCTCGTTGAAAAGGGCGCAGTTTTCTCACGCTAAACCCAACCTACTGTTTTTAGTAAATTGGGTTTAGCATGAGAAACCTTGGGTGGTTGCATGGGAATGCCCATGCACCACCCTTGGTACGCCCCCATGGCTCAAAGTATTGCGCTGCTTCGCATTACTTTTATGCTATTTCCAGCGCTAAACAAGTTTAGCGCTGGAAAGTAAATTATAAAAAAAAGATTTTGCGTCGTTTTGCGTCACTTTTGTGACGCAAACACGGCGTAAAAGCTTAGTAAATCTCCCCCTTAGAATTGAAAGTGAAAACCATGCACTGTAAGAGTTTATGAATCACAAATCTGTCAAAGGTGACAGCTATGTATTACATACTCTTTAGTGTAGGTATTGGAAAATTACAGGGCAGGTTTGTATGTGCATAGCTGGTGAGATATGTTATTTAAAATTATTCTGAGTGATGTGTAATATAGCACTGCTAGGCATAGTTAAACATGCAGGGTTTAAATATTGATTTGGGTTACTAGTGTAGAGTGTGGACTCTCACTATCAGCATATGAAATTAGTTTGTCAAATACTAAATGCATGTTTTAGTAGATATAGCTGACCTCTGACATATGCTGTAGGTATGCCATAAACCATGGTTCTTTATGGTTATGAAAAAAGTGAGACTTGTCCACTTGAGTTTCTGTAACATAGTCATCATGTGTACACTGGTATGCCAAGCACTAGATAAACTATAGTTCCTGTGATGCAACTGACATGCATGTTTTTAATGTATATAGACTCTTTCTCACCCACTCATGGATCAACAGAAGCACTTATACATTCACTAAGATACTCTCCAAGTAGATATATATCTAGCAATATCAAAGGCAGTTACACATACATTTCTCATTCCTAATACATGCACTGAGGTATTCATTCAGCGACGCATGTTCAAATTTCTAGAGCTTTCAAAATAGACAGTCAGATACTGGCACATTTTCTTAAATATGTTATGGGACTGCTAGCTAGGCCATAGCACAGGTGCTAAGTGGTTAATATGAAAGATATGTAATGTGAAGTTAGAGTGAGCTATATGTGCTCATAAAGATACTTGTACTCAAGTTTACGTGCCACCCAGACTTCAATCTGACATACCTAAGTACAAACCTAGGCATTATGTCTCGGGTGTGGTATAGTTGAGCTGTGCATCCACTTTTACTGATAGGGCTGTCTTCTTACTTAAAACTGTTACACAAGGTGCAAACTGATCTTCTAGAACATATAACTCCCCACTAAGGAAGGCTGTAGCTAGGGCATAGCTCAGAGAACTATATGTTTAAAATGTTATACATGTACTCTGAAGATTCAGTGAGCTATATGCGGTCTTACAGACCCATGTTCCCAATTATACATGCACTATGGCACCCAGACTTCAATCTGAGACAGCTAAATAGAAAAGCATAGAGACCTAAAATTCCCCTCTCCAACCTTTCTTGGTGGGCGTCTGTGATTTGTGAACATGTGAAACTTCCCTTTTACTAAAACCCTGAGTTTAGACTGTTGCGCGATTGCTGCCTGCTTGCCCTGGGTTTTAAATAAGAATAGAAGCCTTACAAATTCCTTTCGGCGATGTGCTCCCTGGGGTGGGAGGGGAGCTGAGGTTAGGTGAGGGAGGGTGTTGGTGGTGGGGACAGAACCCTGAGAATGTAATTTCAGGAATTTTCTGTTTGCGAGGTTTCAACCTATAGCAAGGCTTTTGGGAGATGGATCTTGAAATATGTATAATATTGGTCAATGTTAATGGAGTATCTAATAAGCAAATGTATGGAGGTCTAGTCAGATGGTTAACCTCTTTCTCACCGCAAATCGTGTTTCTTCAAGAAACTCATTTAATAACAAATTCTCCAAAGCTTTTTATTCTCAAATATTATCTGAAGACATTTTTTGCTTCCACAGAGATGGCTATAAGGGGTGTCGCAATCTACTTTGGACGAGCAATAGATCGGGAGATAATACAAGTCCAGAGAGACCCCCATGGTAGATCGATTTGGATTACAGCAGGGGTAAATGGTAATTTATTTAATTTTGTGAATTATTATGCTCCAATTTCAGATGATCCTAAATTTATCATTAAGATAAACGAATTGGCTAGAGGAGCGGTGGGTCTAATAATTTTAGGTGGGGCCTTCAATTATATTCAGGATTTGCAAGGAATAACTTGAATAAAACAAAAAAACAGCTTTACTAAAAAAGTGCTGGATGTAATGATACAAGACCATCAATTGGTTGACCCATGGCGCAGGGCCCTCCAGGGACTGTCACAACATAGTTGTTACTCTCGTCAATTCCAGTCTGCCTCTCATTTAGATTTTTTCTTATCTCTTGTTTCCTTAGGTGTCTTGATTCCCAAATATGGGCAAATTCATTTTCTGATCATTC
The DNA here is from genome assembly GCA_963921515.1 of Calotriton arnoldi. Taxonomy (NCBI): domain Eukaryota; kingdom Metazoa; phylum Chordata; class Amphibia; order Caudata; family Salamandridae; genus Calotriton; species Calotriton arnoldi. The sequence continues at coordinate 3,358,837 of CAWUFW010000915.1, forward strand.
AATGATTAGTGTGAAGTTCGAAATAGAAGAAAGATGGAGGAAAAGGTCCAGGTGGCAGATGGACTGTCTCCTTCTCTCTAATCAGGAATAGTTGATAAATAAGGGAACCGCAACACTTTTCTTTGTTTGGGGAGTTTTCAAGGCAACAATGTGTGGTCAGTAGGTGGCCTATATGGCAGCACAATCTTAAATTCAACTAGTGGTTAATACTGCCTTGCGGATAAAATAAGTTCTCCGGTGGGGGGGGCGAACTGCGGCAGACCTGCACCTGGCTAGCGCCAAACAGGAGTTAAGGGAATTTTTTGTAATAGAAGAGATAAATAGCTTGGGGATGTTTCACAAACGGGTGTACATAGAAAGCCAGATGGTAGTCAAATTTTTGGCTTGGTCAACCAGGGTGAATCAGGAAGCCACATTAATTACTGAAATGCAGGAGCTGGAGACAGGGGCTCTGGTTTCTGAAAAGGAAAGGATGGCGAAAACTTTTCTTGACCACTATAATAAGCTGCACGTGACTAAATATATGGCCTCGAAGGAAGCAATACATCAATATTTTTTAGATATCAATTTACCGCAGCTGTCCAGTATCCAGGCAGAGGGACTAATGGTCGATATAACAGCACTAGAAATACACCAGGTTCTAATCTCAATGCCGTCCGGAAAGGCTTGTGGGAATGACAGCCTTCTAACAGAGTTCTATGAAACTTATAAAGAAGAGGTAATACCTTTTTTAGTAGAGCTTTTTAATTTAGTGAAAATAGGTGGAGATGTTTAATCAATTTTGAAGGAATTCACCATTGTCAGCTTTGTTAAAAAGGGAAGAAATCCCTGTGATGTAAATTCATATAGACCAATCAGTCTATTAAACACTGATTATAAAGTCGTAATGAAAATCTGAGCAAATCGAATTACTCCAGCTGCCCAGAAGGTTATTCACAACAATCAGACAGGCTTTGTGGCATGAAGGCAAAACTAATCAAATATAGGATTTTTAATACATGCACTAGATTTTTTTAACATTAATCGGACACCTGCACTTATAATGACGGTAGATTCTGAGAAAGCATTTGACCTCGTGAACTCGGCCGCCCTTTTCTATGGTCTTAAGAGGGTTGTGTTTCCTAGTCAAATTACCAATATGATACACAATATATACGAAGGAGCACAGGCCCAGGTTGTTGTAAATTTCAACTTAGCAGGCACTGTAGATTTAAATCGGGGAACTCACGAGGGCTGTCCCTTGCTGCCCGTAATAGTCACTTTTTTTATTGGACCTTTGGCAGTTAGGTCCAGGGCCAATAGGGGTATAGAAGCACCAAAAGAACGCTTATCTAAACTAAAAGTGTTCACGTTAAGCTCTTTCCAGTAACCCGATTCGATACTTGGGGATATACGTAACTAATTCCTACGCAGAGCTCTATAAATTAAATTATGAGGCAATGCTAAAAAAAAATCAGGGACTTGTTAGATGTATCAACACTTCTCCCTCTTACACTTATTGGCCGAGTTGCTCTTATAACAATGTAAATCTTACCCTTATTAATTTTTTTATTCACAAACGTCCCGATAAGAATTAACACAATATATTTTAAAAAATTAGACTCACTCTTTCGGCAGTTCATCTGGAAAAAGAAGGTACCCAGGGTAAAATATTCAGTGCTGCAATTGGGACCTAATCAGGGGGGATTGACATTGCCCCAGATATGCACATATTATGAAGCTTCTCTCATAGACATATTGGTTCGTCTTTGAGGGAAACATAAATAGCTTGTTTTTGGATAAGATGGTGAAGGTAGCAGAATCTTAGCTCCTGGTCTCCAAAAACACAGCTAAACACCCAAAGAAAACTAGATACAAGACACTACAAGAGTATCGTATAAGACTCCAAAGACTATATTCTGTAAATGCCATGGTTGCAGGATACGAATATTTGCAGCTCAGGGAATGTAAAGTTGTGGGCTTACATATCCAGTGCAGCCATTTAAAGTTCTGGAATGCAAATGGCTTTATAGAGCTGGGCCACTTCTTTGTGGGAGGGAGTTGCATTACTTGGCAGGAGCTTCAAGCTAGGTGTGGGTACCATTTCATGCAATTTTTTTCGGATATCTGGTACAGATTTCTGCAGAGTGAGGGGGAATGCCACTAAATAAAGAATTTTTGTGATAAAATTACTGAGACAACGCAATACTCCTTCTCTGAGGTCGAGTGGCAGACGATCTCACAACTTGGTAAAAAGGCCTTAATGACTGCCAACTTTAAGCAAATGTCATTTTTGTTATGCTGGATGGCATATTATACTCCTAAAGCCCTCCATAGAATGTATCCTGAATTGAATGATAGATGCTTTCGCTGCCAGCAAATGAGAGGAGGTGATTGGCTGCATATTTTCTTCACTGTCTAATGCTGACCCAGTACTGGAGACAAATATTTGCCGCTCTTAGTAATGCCCTACAGAGAAGAGTTGACCCAGAAGGTGCTGTGGCGCTCTTTGGCTTGTCAAAACAGAGACAAAGGAAGTATTTATTGCCATTGCCTCTTTAGTGGCACGATCCTTGATTCTGCAGAATTGGAGGACAGCTAGAGTACGCACATACTTAGAATGGCACAATAAAATGATCCGCACAAAGAAATTTGAAGAGGCCTATGCAAAAAGGGTTGGTGCCATTAAAAGATTTGTTGGTGTTTGGACATATATGAAGGGAGTAGAAAGGGATATAGTGTAAATTGGAGTCAATAATATTAGACCCCATTTTAATTATAGAAAATCATTGATAGTTAAGAGGGGTGTAAGATGAACTGAAGCACTGTATTGAACCTTGGTTGGCTGTATTTACATAAAATATGAAATATGCATTTTAGTATATATTTATATTGGTATAATGCACCTAATCTAGGTCTGGGAGGAGCACATGGAATTGATGTTTCTGTCCTAGAATTATATGTCTTGTTTCTCAAAGGCATTTCAGGCACATTACACTTTATTCTCTGTTTAAGAAAGGCTTGGGAATATCTCATCAAAGCCTAACTGATCCCTGTGTTTTAGTGATGATGTCTATTTACTATAAAGAAAAATATCGTTAATGGAGTTTTACTTTTCATGATGTAATGGATTATTCTATGCTTCCGCTAAGAAAAAAACCATAGAGACACTAAAACACTTAGCATGCAGCCACTTAGAGACATATTTAGACAACCATACATGTTACAAACATGTTACAAAGAGAGGTAGTTATTTTCAAACAAACTTATATACACGTGTGATCACAGCCCCATGTAGAGACTGAGACACTCAGTCACATATCTGGTAGGAAAATAAATGACACTCTCAAGTATTACATGCACAGAAGTAGCACTTGCATCATGTTTTGGGCCTTGTACAGTTTAGTGTCTTGATTGAGTTTTGCTTAGCTATATGCGTTCATACAAATTCATGTGGCCCATTAAAAATCCAGTTTGCCAACTAGAGTCCAATCTGACTCACCTTAGTAGGAAAACAGACAGGCAGTAAAACACCCACTGACATAGGGACAGATACATCTAAAGACTGAGTGATATAGACAAGTATAAGTGATATCTATGTAATGCTAATTAAGGCAGTTTGAGACAACCCTAAAAAATGTAATACTCACTAACACATCAAGGAGGCAAACCATGCAGCCCCTTACAGATACATTTAGATATTGTTAGAGGTTACAAAGAGAGGTAGTGATTTACCCACAAACGTATATGCACATGCAATGACAGCCCCAGACATGACCGAGACATTTATTTACATATCTGCTCAAGAACACATTTTCAAGTCTAATATGCACAGACATAGGCCTTGCATCATGTTGTGGGTCTTGCACAGTTTAGCCTCTGGATGCTGTTTTACTTTTAGGCTAACCTTCATATTTTAAACTGCTACATAAGGCATAAACTGATCTTTTATTATATATGTCACCACTGATGTAGGCTGTAGGCAGGCTGGTATGTGCTTAAAATGTAACACATGGACTCTGAATATTTAATGACCATTATGCACTCATACAAACTCATGTGACCCATTAAACATCCAGTTTGGGAACCAGAGTTTAATCTGGCACACCTTAGTAAGAAAGCAGACATGCACAAAACACCCACTGACATAGTTACACCATGTAAAGATTTACTAATATAGATAGGCACAAGATAAATCTATGTAGCACTAATGAAGGCAGTTGTACACAAACGTAAAACATCCAATACTCACTGACTCATCTAGGAGGCAAACCATGCAGCCCCTTATAGACACATTTAGATAACCATACAGGTTACAAACAAAGGCAGTTATTTATCCACAAACTTACATACCCATGTAAGGACAGCCCCAGATACAACTGAGACATTCATCCACATATTTGCTGAAGAACTGATACTTTCAAGTCTAAAATGTAGAGAAGTAGCCCTTGCATCATATTTTGGGCCTTGTACAGTTTAGCCTTTGGATTCAGTTTTACTGCTAGGCCAACCTTCATATTTTTAACTCCTACACAAGGCATAAACTAATCTTCTACTAGATATGTCATCACTGAGGTAGGCTGTAGCTAGGCCATAGTAGGCCATAGGGCAGGCTGGTATGTGCTTAAAAGGTAATGCATCTAGTCTGAAGATTGACTGAGCTTTATATGCTCATATAAATTAAATGTTTAAATAGTTAAAAAAACAAAATGTGATACTAAGTAATTAACTGATGAATGTACTTCTTTTTTTTGTTTTCAGACATCAATATCCAGTTAATTAAAGAGAGGTACAATGCCATCAAAAACTCAGAGAAGAAAGACGCAGCAGCATACACACTATCTCCTCAGAAATGAGAAACAAAAGGGGCAAAATATAGAAAAGGTGGTGAAAGAGAAAAGAACTGCTGGAAAGATGACAAAGACATTTCTTAAAATTGTATGTGCAAAACTGGAAACAGTGTAAAAACAAGTAAACAAAAAAGAAAGTATAACACCAAATATCAAAGGACAGCAAGTCTCTCATATAAAAAGTAAGAAATTGTCAAAAAAGAGAGACTTTAACCAGAAGGCAGAGGCAGTTCAAGGAAATCTGAGGTAGAATGTTCCGTACTAGAGTAATTCACACCGTATGAGCACTTATGAAGAAGTATAACAGTAGAACACAAGTAATCAGACAAAAGGAATATATTGAAGGTATATTTGATAAGGCGTTTGCCCTGAAGAGGAAACCATTTATCTTGGTTTTAAACAGAATGAAGAAACTGGACAAAATAGAGTTGTCTATGAGGAGACAAAGCCAAAAGAAAAGACTTGTTAGTAGAAGTAACTTTTGCAAAGTGGTGAATACATACATACATACTTTGAGTAGTGAGCCTTTCTTTAATGAAGAAGGCTGCTTGCAAGACACCACATTACTGCATGCGGTTGATGAATCTGGACGATGTTATGAGATGAAGAATGGTACTTCTATTCTGAAAGAAGTAATTAAACATAGAAATGTTGAAGAAGTGATTGGTGAAGAGGTGCAAGGAAGGCATAGACAGGCCCTTGACTACAAATGGAATTGTAGTAGTGTTTGCAGTATTCGATCAATTGATATATTGAGAAATTTCCTCCGTATGTTTCCTTGCATTAGTTTAAAACAAAAAATACGTACTTTGCAAGGATTAGATCCATGCAAAGTAAGAAAGCATACTAATATACAAGGACACTCACTAGTTTGTCTATCAAAAAAGTGTGACAAAGCAGCTTTCATCATTTAATAATGTTAGGTGTACACCAGTAAAAAATGAGAACTTTGGTTAGAAGGCTTTACTATGTAAAAATGTATGCTCTATGTTTAGGAGAAATGAATAGAGCTCTTTTGCGTGGTGCTGTAGAAGTAGAAAAGGTTTGTGATGATGTGCAGTTTCATTTCTTTGGTCCTGAACAGGAGTGTAGGGAAAATGAAGAGTTGGTAACAGCAGGAGTTGCCAAACAGGACATAGGTATTACTGCTGGCAGTTTTCAAAAAGAGATTACAAACTTTAACACAGTGTGTTCTGAGCAACCAAACTGTGGTTGTAAATGTTGTTGATGCACTAACTACAAAAGCCAAACTCGTAATGTTGATTTGTACATTAAATAGAAAAAGAGAATAATGATAAGCGGCGTGAATTTGCTGTTTACTTATTTGTAAAGGGATGGTTTGATTTGTCCACCTTACAAGTTATATGTAAGTACTGCTATAATAAGTTAGAGGAAAACAAATACCTGCTAGATCAGTGCACAGCAACTTAGAAGTAGTACCTATTCTAGAAGTACTTAAAGATTTGAATGTTTATGAATCCATACTAACCCAATGTATACATCCATTTCAAGCTATTGTTCGTATGGAGCATAAGATAGGAAAATCGCATGCCTATTCTTCACAATAGGAGCATGCATTCCGAACAGAATGCATGCTCTCATTGCAAAGAGCAGAGGTGCAGTTCATCCCTGCTCCCGGTGGCAGGCACCTCAAGGTGCTTGCCACCGGGTGCAGGGACCAACAGGGGGGTACCATAGATACCCCCTAGGCCGGCATACGGTGGCCTTGCACCAATGGGGGCACTGCTAGGGGCCCCCAAAGACAGATTCCTAATGCCTTTCTGTGTCAGAAATGCCAGCACAGAAAGGCAGTGGGAAGCTGCCATCGTAATCCCTCATACAAAAACATTGTCAATTCACCTCTACTACTGTAATCAATTCAGAATGCTTCCTGTACTTGACATTACTAGACTGCAAAAGTGTACATTTTCAGCAATTGACCAAAAATGCCAACCAAAATATGACCTGCTCAGACAGCAAATCAGAACTTCTGTGTACATTATTTCTACAAAGAACAGGAAAATACATTATAATAATGTTACAACGATGTAAAACAGATGGTTCAAAATTAAATTCTGAAATCTTTGTAGCTGGACAAATATCAATTTCAGGAAGAACTTTTACTCTTTGGCAATCATCTTTCATGAGGGAGTAAATACAATGTCTGGACACTATGGGGTCGATTCCGATTCGGGCCGGAAAAAGCACCGACCGACTCGGATCCGGAAAAAATACCGACCGACACGTACCAGTGGCGCCCGACACGCCAAGTACGATGCAAGGCGCGATAAATCCGACCGACACGTCAGGAAACCAAGCCGACCGACCGAGCCGCTCGGAAAATAGCAATCCGGCCGGAAAAACACGCGAATCCAACCGACCGACACGCACCCGGAACAAATCCGACCGAATCGTACCCGCCAACTCCAACCCGCAAAGTACGATGCAAGGCGCGAAAAACACGACCGAGTCGGACGGAGGACAAGCCGTACGACCGACACGCATACAAAACCGAGCCGAAGCAACACAATACACCGCGACCGACGCGTACGCAGCATACAAAACTGCACAAACACAGCGTGGACGAAACGGAAAACACCGTACGAGACCAATGCAGGGTCCGACTCGGTCACAAGAACGTTTCCAACATACACAAACAGCACAAAGGAAAAATCAACCAAAAAAAGGCCAAACAAGCAATTACCAAGCCAATAAACACTGGGGGGGTGGGGACAGAGAACAAAGACACACCCACAACTCCACCTATATAAAGGACACAAATCACTACCATGAGCCTTTGCAAATGCCATTTCACTGCCAGCACCCAAGAGAAAGCAACCACACACCCACAGCTCATCCCTCACACAAGCCACACACCATCAGCACACCAACAAATACCTACCTCACATACACCCAGCAAAACACACACTCACACACCCTCACCTGCACACCAACACACACATCACTCACCATCACCACCCATCACCATGCCCCCCAAGAAGAATCCCAAGTTCCTAGATTGTGAATTGGAAGTCCTGGTAGACGAGATCCTCAGGGTGGAGCCACAGCTGTTTGGCACTCTGGTCCAACAGACCCCCATGTCGCAGAAAACCAAGATGTGGGAGAGGATCATCAACAGGGTGAACGCCCAATCATCATGTCGGCGCACAAAGACGGACATCCAGAACAGGTGGTATGACGTGCGCAGGAGGGTACGGGACCTGCTGAAGATAGACTACAGCAACAGCCAACAGACCGGCAGTGGCCCTCCTGCCAAGCCAATATACCTCAGGCCCTGGGAGGAGAAGGTGCGGGCCATCCTTCCGCCAGTGAGCGTATATGGACTAGAGAACATCCCAGAGCCTGGTGAGTACACAACAAATGTACACAATAAACTGCCACAAAACACACACATCACTGTCAAGGGGAGAGTCAAACCATGCACACATAGCAATTACACAGCAACTAGAACAGAATCATCCCAAAATGTGTATGTCAGTCAGATAAACACAACACATGCCATCAAAAAAGTCACATCCAACTGTGCCAACACATGTACAAACACAACCACAACTACAGCTAGGCAGTGGCACAAATAGAACTAACACACACATCCACACATGTAGCCACCACAACAACACCAACACACAGTGAAGACCACTCAAAGGAAGGAATTCTGTGTATGCTGGCCAAGTCAGTGTAGCCAATAGCATCATGGGAGTCGCAGTCACACATATTGCCCCCCCACAACTGTCCCATCAACACCACCCTGAACCATGCTCACATCACAGGGAGTGGAGAAGGACTCACAAGATGGCTGACACTGGCTACTGCTGTGGGGAGCACAAGGCCCTGCTGCCAACTGTGCACCAACAAACAGCAGGACACCACTGACTGACATCCTGAGAGACAACTTCCACTCCCTGCAATGCAAGCACGTTCCATGGTGGGCTATCTGGCTGGCTGGGTGGGAAGGGGGACTTGCAGCACTGACTATAGTCACCAGCACCTCCCCTCACACCCCCCCAACACAAACTCCACAGTACCCACCTGGTAGAATGCAATGCCCTCCATCCTAACACAAGATCCCACAAAGCACCACCACCCTGGGTTATGTTGTGTGAAGCACAGGGACACTCTTGGGACTCTTAGCCAAACAACTGCCAGGACAACACTCCCAGCCATCCTGTCAGCACAGCCAGCCCACCCCACAGGGAAGCAGAGTCAAAAGGAAGGAAGCATGGGCATGCTGGGAAGGGGGGTGGAGGCAATAGCATGATGGGAGTCGTAGTCACAGACATAGCTCACCCCCACAACTGTCCCATCAACACCACCCTGAACCATGCTCACATCACAGGGAGTGGAGAAGGACTCACAAGATGGCTGACACTGGCTACTGCTGTGGGGAGCACAAGGCCCTGCTGCCAACTGTGCACCAACAAACAGCAGGACACCACTGACTGACATCCTGAGAGACAACTTACACTCCCTGCAATGCAAGCACGTTCCATGGTGGGCTATCTGGCTGGCTGGGTGGGAAGGGGGACTTGCAGCACTGACTATAGTCACCAGCACCTCCCCTCACACCCCCCCAACACAAACTCCACAGTACCCACCTGGTAGAATGCAATGCCCTCCATCCTAACACAAGATCCCACAAAGCACCACCACCCTGGGTTATGTTGTGTGAAGCACAGGGACACTCTTGGGACTCTTAGCCAAACAACTGCCAGGACAACACTCCCAGCCATCCTGTCAGCACAGCCAGCCCACCCCACAGGGAAGCAGAGTCAAAAGGAAGGAAGCATGGGCATGCTGGGAAGGGGGTGGAGGCAATAGCATGATGGGAGTCGTAGTCACAGACATAGCTCACCCCCACAACTGTCCCATCAACACCACCCTGAACCATGCTCACATCACAGGGAGTGGAGAAGGACTCACAAGATGGCTGACACTGGCTACTGCTGTGGGGAGCACAAGGCCCTGCTGCCAACTGTGCACCAACAAACAGCAGGACACCACTGACTGACATCCTGAGAGACAACTTACACTCCCTGCAATGCAAGCACGTTCCATGGTGGGCTATCTGGCTGGCTGGGTGGGAAGGGGGACTTGCAGCACTGACTATAGTCACCAGCACCTCCCCTCACACCCCCCCAACACAAACTCCACAGTACCCACCTGGTAGAATGCAATGCCCTCCATCCTAACACAAGATCCCACAAAGCACCACCACCCTGGGTTATGTTGTGTGAAGCACAGGGACACTCTTGGGACTCCTAGCCAAACAACTGCCAGGACAACACTCCCAGCCATCCTGTCAGCACAGCCAGCCCACCCCACAGGGAAGCAGAGTCAAAAGGAAGGAAGCATGGGCATGCTGGGAAGGGGGTGGAGGCAATAGCATGATGGGAGACGTAGTCACAGACATAGCTCACCCCCACAACTGTCCCATCAACACCACCCTGAACCATGCTCACATCACAGGGAGTGGAGAAGGACTCACAAGATGGCTGACACTGGCTACTGCTGTGGGGAGCACAAGGCCCTGCTGCCAACTGTGCACCAACAAACAGCAGGACACCACTGACTGACATCCTGAGAGACAACTTACACTCCCTGCAATGCAAGCACGTTCCATGGTGGGATAACTGACTGGGTGGGTGGGTGGGTGGGAAGGAGGTCTGGCTGTCAACCAAACACAATCAATGCAGACCATGTTCACACCCCAGAGAATACATAGAAATGCCCAAATAATGCAGGACAATGTGCCACACCAATATCAACCCCTGACTGTGACGACTTAGGACAATACAATGTACAGGCCCGCACCCCGAGGCACAGTCACAACTGTCAGGTGTGTCAACCACTGATGCCTGCAGAAACATGACATACATTGTTTGTGTCTCCCAAAAACAGGTGATGATAGGGACACAGCAGCAGACGCTGAGGAGTCCCAGTCCCAGGCTCAAGAGGATGCCGAGCTCACTGGCGTCGTACAGCCTCTGTCCTCCTCGGACGATGAAGAACAACCTGGCACATCCGGTGCAAGTCAACATGCTGCACCAGCAGGACCACCAGCTGCAGCACCAGCAGGTCCACCAGCTGCACCCCCTGCACCCACCCCTCCAACGACTGTCACCACGAATACCATCCCTGCCGACATGGACAGAATAAGGAACAACACCAGCGCAGTGACCCTGGACCAACCTGGGGCCATGGACACCACCACCACCACCAACCCCCAAGGTGGACCAGGGTTATCTGTGCGTGCAACTGCACACACTGCACATGTCAGCAGGGGTGGTGGGAGGGGTGGGAGACAGAGGTCGCTGCTTGCAGACGTTGCTGGTGTGCATGAAGACCCACAACTGGTACGCATAGCTGATGCGTACCAGTCCAGCACCGGAGAGCTCAGCCAGGTAGTGGGGCTCCTCAGAGACATTAAACAGCAGCAGGCTGCCCATCATGCCCGCTTGGACTCCCACATGTCCCAAGTGGAGTCACACATGTCACGTGTGGACTCCCACATGTCACGTGTGGACTCCCACATGACCCGCGTGGAGTCCAAGTGGGATGTACTACATGAGATGACGGCGGTGCACAGGGACATTTTACAATGCCTCCGCCAGATGAACAGCAACCAGTCCACACCTCCCTGTGTGCCAACAACATCTGGTACCGAACAAACTGCAACTGCCACAGGGAGGGAGGAGGACTCTGGCGGAGAGTCCCCTGCACCGCAGCAGCCTGCACTTGAGGGCCCCCCCCCAAGAAGAGGGGTCGTCCGAGGAGGGGAAAGTGAGAGGCTGATGGCCAAGCGCAACTCCCAGGAAGCCTGAACCTGTTCTGGATTTTCGCCTTTGTGCACAGACTGTTCACCCTGTTGATGGCAACACTACTCCCACACATTGCATGGGGAGTATAAGTTGGAACAATGTGTCAGACAACAGTGGCCCCGATACTGGGGATCCTGTCTACCTGGACTTTCTATTCATCTAGGAACTTGGGATTGCAAGATTCATGTACAGCACAATCCATCCTATGCACTATTATCACAATAAACACACTAATACACCATACTTGCCTCTGTGGTGATTCCAACGTGGGTGCTGTTATGGGGATGATGAACTGCAAAATTACACAGTGTATGCGAACTGCAACAGCAAGGACAACACAGGCATGTGAGTACAGGCAACGTGACACATATGAGGGAGACACACCACCAGGGCTACACAACACATACACACCTAGGCCATCTGACTCATTGCCTACACTGATGTTGCCAGGGAAGACGGTGCAATGCACAGACACCACACCCATTCCCAGTTGTAGTCAAGTAGCCCACAGGTGCAGTAAGCAAATGGCAGTCAAATGTGTGACCACAGACAACGCACATCACAAAGTGAAGCACAGGTTTATTACACAGTTGCAACATGCTGTAACCACTACAGATGCAAGGTAATCCCACCTGGCAGCGGGCACACAGTCAACAACTGTAGACTGAAGGAAGTCCATGGGTGTGGCGCACATCACCTGTAGGGACACAACAGCTACCAGCCTGGATGTGCAATCACGTCGTCGGTGGACACAGTTCACCAAACGAATCTGAAAGTACCCTGTGAAGGACAGAAATGACACACAGTCAAAAGCAATGCAGTACAGGACAGAACAGCAAAACTCATGCACAATACATGTTACAAGATACCCACCCAGAACCAAGTTAGCATGTCAACACTGTTGGGGAGTACAGCCCACCTGTCACCACACATCGCAACACACATCCTGTCAAGTAGCCCATGGACACACTCCAACAGCACCAGAGCACCACCCACACATCATGCCAACTCACATCATTCACATGACACCTCAGGATACTCACATTCAGCTAAAGAAGTTGGTGATGAGCTGTGTGCGGACATCACCATCACCATCATCATCATCATCGTCACTGGCATCGTGGTCCAGGCCAGGATCCTCCACAGGTGGCGGATGTTGGTCATCGTCATCCTGGATGAGAGGCAACTCCTTCCGCACTGCCAGGTTGTGGAGCATGCAGCAGACGATGATAATCTTGCACACTTTCGCAGGGGCATATGGGAGGGACCCTCCGGTCTTGTCCAGGCAGCGGAAGCGGCTCTTCAGGAGACCAAAGGTCCGCTCAATCACTCTCCTGGTCCGACCATGTGCCTCATTGTAGCGCATCTGGGCAGGTGTCACAGGGTTCCTGAGGGGTGTCAGCAACCACGGCATGTTGGGGTATCCCGAGTCACCTACGGACAGACAAGTGCACATCAGCTGACTTGGAAAAGTGGGCGGAATACTACAGATCAGATCACACACAATGGCACAAAGTCAGTACACACCGACAAGCCAGGCACGCTGGTTCTGCATCTGTGCCATCAACCTGGGGATGCGACTACTCCTCATCACAAAGGCATCGTGTGCTGAACCAGGGAAACGGGCACACACGTGTGTGATGGTCATGTCTGCAAGACACACCACCAGTGCATTGACCGAGTGGTAGTGCTTGCGGTTCCTGTAGGCCTGCTCCTGGGCCTGTGGTGGTACCAAAGCCACATGTGTCCCATCAATGGAGCCAATGACATGCGGCATCCTCCCCAGGGCATAAAAGTCACTCTTCACGTCAGTGAGTCGTCGCAGTCTAGGGAAATAGATGTACCGGTTCAGGAAGAGCAACATTGCCGCCAAAACATCGCGGAGCACACGGCTGAACATGGTCTGTGACATCCCACCAGCAGACGCCACAGTATGTTGGAAGGTACCGGTGGCAAAGAAGTGTAGGGCTGCCATCACCTTCACCTTGGGGGTCAGCGCTGTAGGATACGGCCGGCCAGGCTGCAAATGTGGGGACAACTGCACTGCCAAATCCTCAATCAGCTGCCTGGTGAAGCGGTACCGTCGGATGCTGTCCCGTTCCACCATCGTTGCCAGGTCTGGGAATGGCCGATGGACAGCAGGAGCCCTGCAGTGCAGAGGAGAAGTAAGCAAGATCGTCAGTCACCCCACATATGCGGCATTGAACACACTCAAGATCCCAACATACATCATCATGAGGCACAACTACATGAAGTGTGCAGTACCGGAACGACATTCATGGTACATACATGGCCAACATCTGTCAACACGGTCCTACAGGTGGCATCAATTTGTCCCTGTTTGGCCCATTGGATATCATGATGCTGTGTCACAGTCACCCCCCAGTGACATGTGAGGACAGATGTGCCCCAGGCACCACAGCTCAACGACAGGCACATTCCCAGGGACCCTGTAATGCCACATGGACACTGGCATCACCTGGAGTATCATGTGTACACCACAACAAAACAAACATGACCCCCACAGGTAGTGGCCACACTTGCCATGGCAGGAGAGCCATGGACGTCTGTGACACACACGCACAACATCAGAGTCCATGCACACACAACGTGGATGTGGAGACTGTCTCCCATTGTGCACATGAAATCAGAGACATTGTAAACACTACATGCACAAAGACTGTGGAGGGCCATCACTATTGTGCCACTGGGACACCCTGGCTCAAACATACCGTCCCACATGGGACTCACGGGGTATGTGACATGACATACACAAACACCACTGTGAAATGTGACCATGGCACATGCACAGATATGAACAGTTGCACATCACAGTGGTCACGTACACGTAACACCCATGATCCTGTCCCCATGAACACGTGCACAGCCTGGGGGTGGCTGCCCACAGGTGACACCCACAGGACAACATGTACACCAACATACACACAATAGGAAATGCAGCCTTACATGCCTTATGATAAGGTTTGGACAGGCTGTCGTGATGTAGGTGTGCCCCTCACTCCCTGGGAGCTATCTGTGGCTGGCATATGTCCATCTGAGACAGGCATGCTGACATATGCCAGTCACATGTACAGTGATGCGTTGTACTGCAATGGACCGATCGGTGCCTCCGGCCGGCCCATTGCATTCAATGTGTGCGGGTACGCGTTGTACCCCTGTGCGCGTTGAACAGCAATGGACCGATCGGTGCCTCCGGCCGGCCCATTGCATTCAATGTGTGCGGGTACGCGTTGTACCCCTGTGCGCGTTGTACTGCAATGGACCGATCGGTGCCTCCGGCCGGCCCATTGCATTCAATGTGTGCGGGTACGCGTTGTACCCCTGTGCGCGTTGAACAGCAATGGACCGATCGGTGCCTCCGGCCGGCCCATTGCTTTCAATGTGTGCGGGTACGCGTTGTACCCCTGTGCGCGTTGAACAGCAATGGACCGATCGGTGCCTCCGGCCGGCCCATTGCATTCAATGTGTGCGGGTACGCGTTGTACCCCTGTGCGCGTTGAACAGCAATGGACCGATCGGTGCCTCCGGCCGGCCCATTGCATTCAATGTGTGCGGGTACGCGTTGTACCCCTGTGCGCGTTGAACAGCAATGGACCGATCGGTGCCTCCGGCCGGCCCATTGCATTCAATGTGTGCGGGTACGCGTTGTACCCCTGTGCGCGTTGTACTGCAATGGACCGATCGGTGCCTCCGGCCGGCCCATTGCATTCAATGTGTGCGGGTACGCGTTGTACCCCTGTGCGCGTTGAACAGCAATGGACCGATCGGTGCCTCCGGCCGGCCCATTGCATTCAATGTGTGCGGGTACGCGTTGTACCCCTGTGCGCGTTGTACTGCAATGGACCGATCGGTGCCTCCGGCCGGCCCATTGCATTCAATGTGTGCGGGTACGCGTTGTACCCCTGTGCGCGTTGTACTGCAATGGACCGATCGGTGCCTCCGGCCGGCCCATTGCATTCAATGTGTGCGGGTACGCGTTGTACCCCTGTGCGCGTTGTACTGCAATGGACCGATCGGTGCCTCCGGCCGGCCCATTGCTTTCAATGTGTGCGGGTACGCGTTGTACCCCTGTGCGCGTTGAACAGCAATGGACCGATCGGTGCGCACCCATTGACAATGGGCTTGCCTGGCAACGGACGCGTTTTTGAATATTCGAACGAGTCGGTTGCTGGAAAATCAGTTGGTCACCCACAACAATGTTGCAAAATAATGTATGTCATGAAGTTGAAGATTTGAAGGATGCTGTGGGCGTGTTTTGGTGCTGCTATTCCATGGATTGGCCAGATTCAGAAGATGCTAACGACTTGGACCTATCACTTTGGACACAAGGGACAGTATCTGCCTCTCCAGCACATATATATTGCTGCATGTTCCCCTGAGAGCCCACTTGCCTGCACTACATGCTCCAGGACGACATCTGCCACTGCACTGCTGCTGTCTCTGCCCCTCTGGACCCTGCAATGGCACGTACTGTGGAGAGAGCCCCAGCCTTCAGCCTTGAAGAGAACCAGGCCCTGCTGGACAGCCTACTTCCACAGTACAGCAAGCTGTATGGGACACCAGGGGAGCAGGTGAGTGTTCTGTGCACTGCCTTTCTGAATGTGCATTTTGTCTGACTAGCAAGGCTGAGAGTCAGCACACCACTGGCTAGCAGGCTCACTGAGTAGTTGTCACCCCCCATAGTGTGTAGTGACTTGCACTGGACAGGTATGGTGCAGTGACAGTGCTTCTGAACAGGGTTTTACTCCCCATGCTATGATACCATGTAGTGACTTCTGGAAAACTGTCCATGGGCAGCCGTGCACTGCCTGGGTACACCATGTGCCCCTGTGATTGCGACATGTATATGCAACTGTGTCATGCACGGATATGTTGCATGTGTAGTAATGTCCTTATCACTTTGTCATCCTGACAGGCTTCTGCCCATCGGAAGCATGAGATCTGGAAGGACATCGTCCGGGCTGTCCGGTCCGTGGGGGTCTACAAGCGCCGGATCCGCAACTGCCAAAAGAGGTGGCAGGACCTTCGGGGCTGGACCCGGAGGATTGCACGGGTCCAGCTGAAGCTGTCGCCTCCTCGCAGGAGGGGCGGAACACGGACCCTGACCCCCCACATGCTCAGGATCCTGGCGGTGGTCTTTCCAGACCTGGATGGGCAGCTGAAGGCCAGAGAGCAGCAAGGAGGGGGTGAGTCAAAGACTGCACTGTGTACTCTGTCTAACATGTTATGTGCCCTCCTCGGGCCAGGTTGAACTGCCACAGTACAGCAGTCATGTTGTCCAGGAGCCATGTCCCTCTATTGTGCACTGCCCACTCCTCATCTGATACCCAGGTGTGGCCCTTACATGCAGGGAATTCTGTCACTTAGGACTGTGTCCTTGCAGTTTGCTTGACTCAAGGTGGGAGACAGCATCTGTTTCCCTGACTCTGTGGTGGGCATCATGGGTGGGTCCATTGCTTACACAATGCCTGTATTCTGACATGTAGGGTAGTGTCACAGGTCTCCCATATGTCCAATAGGTATGACCTGGACAGATGAGGGTTAAGAGGATGTGTAGTGGGGGGATGTACATGTGCACTTGTGCAGCTCCAGGACTTGCATTCCCCATGACCTACTATTGTGACACAGTGCAGAGTGTTGTTGTCTGGCTGCAAAGTCATACATCACTGAGACAGTGATGTATGACTTTGCAGTCATGCCTCCGCCATGGCATGTGTCTACTGATTGGTGATCCTGCAGGGGAGTGACATGTGCTACATGCACACCATAGTGGCGCTGGCTATCAGGACATGGGTGCATCATGGTGTCTGTCGCTGGTATGCATCACATGCATTTCCTATTTGACTCTGGGCATCCCTTACATCCGTAAACCTGTACTGACTCAGTGGCAAGAGCTGTGATGTGTCCACACCGTGTCCTCTGCACTGTCCAACTACTGTGTACTTGGTGCATGTGTCAACACTGGGGTGTTGCAATCCAACAGACACCAGACAGATGGGTGCAAGGCCATGTGGGATGTGAGTGCCATGCTTGGCATCAGACTGACAATTGACTTCTCCTGTTCAATTAGTGCACTTTTAGCAATGTACAACTAATGATGCCAGGGCTTGCTCTGGGATGTGCTGTGCTCACAGTGGTGTGTGCGTTATGTGCAGGTGACTGATGTCTGTCTGTTTCCCCATTGTTTGCAGATACATCCACGGCCACGGAAGGGGACAGCTCCACGGACCAGGAGGAGCCGGAGAGCCAGACTGGGTCAGCAGCCGAGGAGTGGTCGGAGGGACCCAGTGGCACGGAGGGCGAGGGGAGCCACACCGAGGAGTCCTCAGCAGCATCCACCTCAGCTGAGGACCAGAGCAACTCGGAGGATGACTCCCTTGTGGAGGCGGGTGTCAGCAGCCACCACACCCCAGCTAGTGTTGCTGTCCCCGCCACCACCAGCACCACCACCGCCCTCCCATCGGCTCCCATTCCCCAGGTCCGTGGAGGCTCCCATGTCCGGGAGCGTGTCTCCTTTGGGCCAGGCACCGCACCCCCTGCCCCTGTGTCCCCTGCTGCCCTGAGTGAGGAGTCTGTGTACCTCCTTCGCCAGCTCCATGTAGGGCAGACAGCCATGCTGAGTGTCCTCCATGCGCACACCGCGCTGTTGACTCAGCTGGTGTCGTTCATGGAGGGCATCTCATCGGGCATGTCTGACCTACAGAGGGGCAATAGGTCCATGGACTCCTCCCTGACGGCAGCAGTGTCCCTCCTCAAACGGTCCCTCACCCCTCCTGCCTCTGCTCCATCCACACTCCCCAGCACCTTACCCATCCCAGGCACACACACACTGGCACACACCAGCACACACACATCCAGCACACTGACACACACGCCAATGACAAAACGCACACGCAAGCACATTCAGGGGACTGAAGCCAGACTCACAGGGGATGGGGCCCTGGAACACACACACGCATCCACATGCACTGCGCAGTCCTCAGTTCCCTCTCCCTCCAAAGCACCCTCCCTTGCCTCACCTGCAACCCCAAAGTCACAGCAGCTCTTCCTCTGTGACCTCGGCCTCTTCCCCACCGATGAAGCTGCTCCAGCATCCCGGGGGAAGAGGAAGCCCACCCACACGGAGCAGAGTGCCCCTCGCCCCCGGACACCCTCCCCCAGGCGCAGACGGACTGAGGCCCCCACCCGCAAGTCCCCCGGAGTGCTAAGAGCAAGACCCCGCCACCGCCCTGCAGCTCAGGCACAAGGTCTCCGTCCTCCATCCCTCAGGCCCCCACTGCACAGGTGCCCCCACCACACCCTGCCCCAGGTTCCCCCACCCACAGATATACCATCCCCAAGATGCTCCGGCCTTCTCCCCCTGCCACTTGCTCTCCCAGCACCACACCCCCCGCTGCGCTTGTCTGTGCCACTGATGTGGTGAGGGTGTCCTCCCCCTCTGTCCAACCCACCTTGCCTGTTCCCCATTCTCCTCCCCTGGAGGTAGGCACTGCAGTGGAGTCCACTACCGCCCTGTCTGACTTGGGCACTGCAGTGGCGGACCTGTCCACCCCATCTGCAGGGTCCACTGCAGTTGTGCCGGCACCCACGACATCTGTGTCATGCCCCCCAGTTGTGCCGGCACACACCATGTCAGACACCTCCACTGCAGTTGTCAGTGGCTCTCCAGCACCCACCACCCCTTCCCTGACTCCCCCTGGTGAGCCCTGATCCTGTCCCTGCGGTGCCTGGCCTGCCCCCGGTTGCCCCTCCTAGTGGATTGTCCCTGGTATTGTGCAGGCATGCGTAGGGTGACATCTGCCAGTGTCACCCTGTTTGAACTTTGACAATGGACTGGCCATTGGCCTTTGCTCTTTTTTCAGGACTTCGTTTGGCCTCAACACATATGCTGAATAAAGCAACTTTCTTTTCTCTAGTGCTCATGCTTCAGATGTACATGTTGTTGGTGCAGCTAACCATGCCCTTGCTGCAGTGATGGTGATATCTGGTCTCATGATTATGAAGTGTTACTGTGCAGGAACCCATGTGGTCCAGGGGGAATGTGTCCTATCATGTGGTGTATCCATGTCATCAATAGCAGCATCTGAGGGTGTCATGTGTTCAGTATTTGGCAATGGGTTTCCTACTTACATTGGCAATTTCACATCTGTGGCTTCCACCCCTGCACATCTGTTGTGCCTGCCATCGTTGCATTTGTCTACTTCCCTGACCGTGTTGCCATCTCCAGTGGACATGCAGGTTTGGGCATCAATGGGGAGGGACTCATCCGTGTAGTCAGTGCAACATTGCTATACAAGTGTGTTGGATCTGTGCTGATGATTCCGTTGGCACATCCATGACCAGGCTGATGTGATGGGAGCCCTCATTTGGTGCTAATTGTTGATTGTGTGACCAAGTGCTCAGCTGACATGATGGGGCCCTACTGAGGCAACATATGGCACAGCTTTCCTCACACAGGAGTGGAGTCCCCTCATGGCAGTGTGTACACGTGTGACATTGCCTGCGCCCAAGGTGTGTGTTGTATGTGCATGTCTGTGTGTTCACTTCCATTCATCTGCGCATGCTGTGATCCCTAGTGTTGTACCTGTTTGTGATGCTTGCTGACTTGAGCTATGTTCCCCCAAAGTCTTCTCCCTGTGTTCTCTGTGATGTGGGTGCATGGCACATTACTGGTCATCAGGGTGTCACCCATAGGTGTGTTTGCTGTCAGGGCAGAGTTTGTGTGCTGACGCAGATGGGTCACAGTCAGGTTTCCCTTTGGCACTTGTTGTTTGCCCCTGTCATGTGATTTCCAGTTTGTGTTATCTTTCAGTGATTGTGACACGTTGTGTGTGTGACTGCTGGCACTCCTTAGGGTCCGGGCTGCAATGTTGGTTGTTGTCTATGTGTGTTCTTTGTGGGTGACCTTGGTTTCTTCATTGGTGTGTGACTGTGGCTGGGATCCCATTGGTCGGTGTGGTATTGCCGTCATGTCCATGTACAGCGTAGTGTGCAGTGTGTCAGACATTCAGGAGTCTTGTTGAGTGTCCATGTGTGATGTGTTTCTACACCTTGGTTCCCACCCACCACCCTGGAATAGTAATGGGTGCATGTGCAATGTCACCAGTGCATGTGTACTTCACTGCTGCACATTGTTGGAGGTCGAGGGGTGTGGTGTTGAGTGTGTGCAGATGAGAGTTGTTGCCCGGCTAGTCCCCTGCCTCCATGTTGGCCTTGGCTTACTGGCCATGCTGATTGATTTGTGCTTGTGTAGGTGTGATGGTAGTTAGTTGCTCAGGACACCTGACTGTGGTTCACAGTGTGAACGACATTTAGCTTTGTCATCACAGTGGTATTTTCTTCAGCCCAGGGTCACCACATTGTGGGGGCCCTGGGGGTGGTGCTGTGGTGTGTCTGTGACTTGCTGTGTCAGTTGTTGTTCCTACGTGCCTGTGTGACATGTGTGTTTTGTGCTCCCTCTCACCTGTCAATGCCTGCTTGCCCACATAGGGGATTTGGATCCATGAGTTACCTTAGTGTGGCAGTGTATGCACATCTGTATGATTGGTATTCAGCTCTCCTCATGTGTTGTGTTGTTGCCTGGGGACAATGGCACCCCCACCCCTCACCTGCTGTGTATGATGACAGTGTTGGTCTGCCTGTTTGTGTTTGTGCATCTGCACCACTGCATTGGCATATCTTGGGTGTGCCATTGGCTGTATGTTGTTTGGTGTGTTTCCCCTGCTGTCCCTGGGACTCCTAGGTCATCGGTCAGCACAGTGATCATGGTTTGTGTGTCCCATTGCTGCCATGGTATGGTATCTGTTCACCTCACATCTGCTGTCTCCACAGGGTATCTGCATTTGTGTGCCCATTGGTGCAAATATGTGGTTCTGCATTCTGATGGTCACTTCTGTCATTGTGTCATTGATGACTGTTGACGGTCTCAGCCACCATGGGTGTTGTTTGTCTGCACATGGCCAAAGGAATGTTTCATTTGCACTGCAGTATTTGGCTCCCCCAATTTATGTTGCAATGGGACACATACACTACTTTGCCACAGATGAGTTTTTGGTTCTGTGACCAGGAATGATCCATGCAGTTTGGCAGTTGCAGCTCTTTCTTTGTCAACAATTACCTTTTGGTCACTGTGATGATGAGGGTGTAGACCCCATTGCCACAATGTTCAAAATGTGCTTCAGCTATGGACCCCACACTTGCCTTTTGGTCACTGTGATGATGGGGGTTTAGACCCCATTGCCACAATGGTCAAACTGTGCTTCAGCTATGGACCCCACACTTACCTTTTGGTCACTGTGATGATGGGGGTTTACGCCCCATTGCCACAATGGTCAAAATGTGCTTCAGCTATGGACCCCACACTTGCCTTTTGGTCACTGTGATGATGGGGGTTTAGGCCCCATTGCCACAATGGTCATGGGCTGCTTGCATTGTGGGTGCCACACACATATATGTGTGGCACATGTGCTAGGGGGTCACATTGTATGTTCAATGTCATGTTCGGTGTTGTAGGCATTTGACACAGCCTGCTCACACGCTTGTCATGGTGGTGGGGGGATGTCTTAATCTTGCATTCCCTAGGTTGTGGTGTGCTTGTTGTGTCATGCATTGTCCATCCTATGAGTGGGGGTGGTAGTAGTGGTAGGCATCCAGCCCCCCTGGCTAAGGGTGGTGGTAGGCATCCAGCCCCCCTGGCTAAGGGTGGTAGTAGTGGTGGGCATCCTGCCCCCTGGCTAAGGGTGGTAGTGGTGGGCATCTGGCACCCCCTGGCTAAGGGTGGTGGTAGGCATCCAGCCCCCCTGGCTAAGGGTGGTAGTAGTGGTGGGCATCCTGCCCCCCTGGGTGAGGGTGGTAGTAGTGGTAGGCATCCTGCCCCCCTGGTTGAGGGTGGTAGTAGTGGTAGGCATCCAGCCCCCCTGGCTAAGGGTGGTAGTAGTGGTAGGCATCCAGCCCCCTGGCTAAGGGTGGTAGTAGTGGTGGGCATCCTGCCCCCTGGCTGAGGGTGGTAGTAGTGGTAGGCATCCTGCCCCCCTGGTTGAGGGTGGTAGTAGTGGTAGGCATCCAGCCCCCCTGGCTAAGGGTGGTAGTAGTGGTGGGCATCCTGCCCCCCTGGGTGAGGGTGGTAGTAGTGGTAGGCATCCTGCCCCCCTGGCTAAGGGTGGTAGTAGTGGTGGGCATCCTGCCCCCCTGGGTGAGGGTGGTAGTAGTGGTAGGCATCCAGCCCCCTGGCTAAGGGTGGTAGTAGTGGTGGGCATCCTGCCCCCCTGGGTGAGGTGGTAGTAGTGGTAGGCATCCTGCCCCCCTGGCTGAGGGTGGTAGTAGTGGTGGGCATCCAGCCCCCTGGCTAAGGGTGGTAGTGGTGGGCATCCAGCCCCCCTGGCTAAGGGTGGTAGTAGTGGTGGGCATCCTGCCCCCCTGGCTAAGGGTGGTAGTAGTGGTGGGCATCCTGCCCCCCTGGGTGAGGGTGGTAGTAGTGGTAGGCATCCTGCCCCCCTGGTTGAGGGTGGTAGTAGTGGTAGGCATCCAGCCCCCCTGGCTAAGGGTGGTAGTAGTGGTGGGCATCCTGCCCCCCTGGCTAAGGGTGGTAGTAGTGGTGGGCATCCTGCCCCCTGGGTGAGGGTGGTAGTAGTGGTAGGCATCCTGCCCCCCTGGCTAAGGGTGGTAGTAGTGGTAGGCATCCAGCCCCCCTGGCTAAGGGTGGTAGTAGTGGTGGGCATCCTGCCCCCCTGGCTGAGGGTGGTAGTAGTGGTAGGCATCCTGCCCCCTGGTTGAGGGTGGTAGTAGTGGTAGGCATCCAGCCCCCCTGGCTAAGGGTGGTAGTAGTGGTGGGCATCCTGCCCCCCTGGGTGAGGGTGGTAGTAGTGGTAGGCATCCTGCCCCCTGGCTGAGGGTGGTAGTAGTGGTAGGCATCCAGCCCCCCTGGCTAAGGGTGGTAGTAGTGGTAGGCATCCAGCCCCCCTGGCTAAGGGTGGTAGTAGTGGTGGGCATCCTGCCCCCTGGGTGAGGGTGGTAGTAGTGGTAGGCATCCAGCCCCCCTGGGTGAGGGTGGTAGTAGTGGTAGGCATCCAGCCCCCTGGCTAAGGGTGGTAGTAGTGGTGGGCATCCTGCCCCCCTGGGTGAGGGTGGTAGTAGTGGTAGGCATCCTGCCCCCTGGCTAAGGGTGGTAGTAGTGGTGGGCATCCTGCCCCCTGGGTGAGGGTGGTAGTAGTGGTAGGCATCCTGCCCCCTGGTTGAGGGTGGTAGTAGTGGTAGGCATCCAGCCCCCCTGGCTAAGGGTGGTGGTAGGCATCCAGCCCCCCTGGCTAAGGGTGGTAGTAGTGGTGGGCATCCTGCCCCCTGGCTAAGGGTGGTAGTAGTGGTGGGCATCCTGGCCCCCCTGGCTGAGGGTGGTAGTAGTGGTAGGCATCCTGCCCCCTGGCTGAGGGTGGTAGTAGTGGTGGGCATCCTGCCCCCTGGGTGAGGGTGGTAGTAGTGGTAGGCATCCTGCCCCCCTGGCTGAGGGTGGTAGTAGTGGTAGGCATCCAGCCCCCTGGCTAAGGGTGGTAGGTGGTAGGCATCCAGCCCCCTGGCTAAGGGTGGTAGTAGTGGTGGGCATCCTGCCCCCTGGCTAAGGGTGGTAGTGGTGGGCATCCGGCACCCCCTGGCTAAGGGTGGTAGTAGTGGTGGGCATCCTGCCCCCTGGGTGAGGGTGGTAGTAGTGGTAGGCATCCTGCCCCCCTGGCTGAGGGTGGTAGTAGTGGTGGGCATCCAGCCCCCCTGGCTAAGGGTGGTAGTAGTGGTAGGCATCCAGCCCCCCTGGCTAAGGGTGGTAGTAGTGGTGGGCATCCTGCCCCCTGGGTGAGGGTGGTAGTAGTGGTAGGCATCCTGCCCCCCTGGCTGAGGGTGGTAGTGGTAGGCATCCAGCCCCCCTGGCTAAGGGTGGTAGTAGTGGTGGGCATCCTGCCCCCCTGGGTGAGGGTGGTAGTAGTGGTAGGCATCCTGCCCCCCTGGGTGAGGGTGGTAGTAGTGGTAGGCATCCTGCCCCCTGGCTAAGGGTGGTAGTAGTGGTGGGCATCCTGCCCCCTGGGTGAGGGTGGTAGTAGTGGTGGGCATCCTGCCCCCCTGGGTGAGGGTGGTAGTAGTGGTGGGCATCCAGCCCCCCTGGCTAAGGGTGGTAGTAGTGGTGGGCATCCTGCCCCCCTGGGTGAGGGTGGTAGTAGTGGTGGGCATCCTGCCCCCTGGCTAAGGGTGGTAGTAGTGGTAGGCATCCTGCCCCCTGGCTAAGGGTGGTGGTAGGCATCCAGCCCGCCCTGGCTGAGGGTGGTAGTAGTGGTGGGCATCCTGCCCCCCTGGGTGAGGGTGGTAGTAGTGGTAGGCATCCTGGCCCCCCTGGCTGAGGGTGGTTGTGGTGGTTGGCATCCAGCCCCCTGGGTTGGGGTGGTGGCGCGCATTCAGGCCCCTGTGTGCATATGTGGCATTGGTGATGGGCATCCCGCCCCTATGGTGCTGCTGTTGCTGGTGTAAGTATATTCAGATTCCCAGTGTATGTGTGTGATGTGTCGTGTACGTGTTGTATGTGTTTTGTGGTTGGTGTCTGACTTACCTTCTGCGCCGTACGCGTCCGTGCCTGTTCCGGTAGTAGATGTAGAATATTGGTATGATCGGGACGAAGGGATTCATGGTTGGTTCGTGTCGTTCGTCCTTCTCGTTGCTTCGCGTCGTCCTCGTCGCTTGGCTTCGTCCTCGTCGCTTCGCGTCGTCCTCGTCGGTGCTGTGTTCGTCTCGTAGCCGTGGATCGTGTTGTGGCGCGATTCGGAGCTTATGTGCGCCTCTCCCGGATGCTTTGACGTGCCGTGCGTAGCGACGGGTTCGGCGCGTACGGAAGCGCATCGTACTTGTCCGGCCGGACGGGGCTGCATTTTCCCTTCCGTGCGACTCGATTCGGCGTTTCCGGATTCGCCTCGGTCGGAGAACAGGACCTGGTTTGGGTGAGTACGGCTCGGCCGGGATTTTTGCTGTTGTGCGCATCGTACTTGCTCGTTCGGTGTACTGTACGGATCGGTCGGGAAACTGGCTTTCGCATGGCTTTTTTCCCGACCGAATAGTATTGGGTGCGCCTCCGACCGAGATCGGAATCGGCCCCTTCTTGTCCATGATTTCTAAGATCACTTTTAGTGAATTCTACATACAGGGATTCTTGGCAAATTTTCACCTTTATATTCTCACAGGCCAATAGTATTTCCTTCCTTATCTTTTTAGCCCATTTTAAGTTGCTAGTTTGAATCTCTTTTCTGCACCATTGAGATACCTTCTGGCCTGTCTCTATGACCAAACGTTTCCAGAATCTAATTAAAATCATTTGTGACTGTACACTCCAGGCAGTTGTACCTATCTCAGTTCTTATAGCTTGTATCATTGACGAGTGTGGTAGTGACAGCAATGTTTTCAGGCACTTCCCTTCCTCTAAATCCCAATCACGTTTACCCCTTAGATAGAGGACTTCTGCTCCATAGAGTACTTGTGGAGGTATCATTGCGCTAAAAGCCTTTAACAGCGGTCTGTGGGACATATCTCCATAATCTTGGTTACATTTTTTCAGTCCACAGATCGATGTATAGGCTTTCGCTTTCTGGGCTTCTATGTGAGTGTGCCACTTTAAAGACCTATTAAACCACATCCAGAGGTAGCGGTATTCATTCACCGTTTCTAGTTTCAAGTCTCCTAAAAACCAATTAAATCTAATCTCTTTTTTCCAAAACATAAAATGTTAGTCTTTTCCATATTTACAATTAAAAATTTCCTTTCACAGTATTCCCTAAAGACATTCAACTTTCTTTGGAGGCCAATTTCAGTCTGATCCAAAATTACCAAGTCGTCTGCATACAAAAGTCAGGACACTTTATTTCCGTCCATTCGCGGGCTAGCACTTCTTTCAACCTCTAAAGTTGCCGGTAAATCTCCTAAAAATATGGCAAATAGCAGAGAGGCCAACACACAGTCTCGTCTAAGGCCATTTTCAATTGCTATTTTGGGCGTCAATGACCCTTCTGTGTCTCTAATTATTTGTGCCCAGATTCCGCTATGTAGCTCTTTTATTATAGCCAGCAGACCTTCGGGAATATTTTTATTTACAAGGGTTTCCCAAAGCGACTTCCGGACAACTGAATCAAACGCTGCTCGGAAGTCAACAAAACAGCAGCACAGCTTACCATTTTGTTCTATTGATTTGCGTGCCACTGCCCACAGAGCGAAGCAGTGATCAATCGTGGAGTGGCCTTCTTTGAAGCCCCCTGTTCGACTGGCACAATTGAAAACTCCTCCACCCAATCCTGTAGTCTATTCAGAATTATTTTTGAAAAGACTTTTTCCTCTATGTCTAACAGATTAATCAACCTATAGTTTTGTGGTGCGTTCATATTGCCTTTTTTATGGACTGGCCTTATTACAGCCCCCTTCCAATTCTTTGGTATTTTCCCTCCATCTAAAATTACCAGGAACATATGGGAAAAAAATCTCGCCCACCACTTCATCTGTGACTTTATTATTATTGCTGGGAGATTATCTTGTCCTGCTGCTTGTGTTAATTTTAATTTAATTATTGTATTTTTGACATTCTGTTCTGAGAAGTCAGGTTTTAATTCTTCCATTCGCTCTTACCAAGGCTGGTGCTCTTCTACTTCTAGTTCTCTACGAGGGCCATACAATTCCTTCAGGTACTTCTCCCATGCTGCTTCGTCTACTACACAGTTCATTGCCCCCACTGGGTGGTCGGCTGCTGCTTTTACCAGCTTCCAGAACTGTCTTATATTTTTCGATTCAATAGATTCCAGTAGATTTTCCCAGCATTTATCTTTATACGCCCTTTTTGCACTTATAATTAACTTTTTATATTCTCTTTTCAATTTATTAAGATAACTTTGTCTCTTCAGATCATGTTTTTTACTAATGCTTCTTATTACTTTCCTTATCTCTCTTTTTTTCTTTAGGCAGTCTACAGAAAACCATTTTGATCGTCTAACTGGGATTATATGTTGGTTTATTTAGTCTTTTTTTAGTTTTGTTCGAAGGCATTGCACCACTTGATCTATTTTTCCCTCTTACCATTCCAATTTCTGGCCCCCTATTTCTCCCAAGAGTACTTTCTGTTGAAATTTTCCTAATTTTTCCATGTACTCTTCCGTTAATGTAGTAGTCACTCTTTTGGGGTATTCAACTTGTTGTGGAATTACTTTATCTCGGGTTTCGGATTCCCCTTGAATCTTCAACTTCAGGGGATTATGGTCACTACCTTCTTTCAGAAGTATCTTAAATTCCCTTATAAGAGAGAAATTCCAAGCAAACATAAAAACATAATCTATTGGGCAATTCTGTGTACCTATTTTAAATGTTTTCTTTGCTGGGCAATCTGATTCTAATCTGCCATTCAGGCAGAATAGACCCTTCGTCCCTAGATAATTTCCCAGATCTTTATCCTGTTTTAAGGGTTCACAGGCAGGGAAAGATGCTTGTTTTATTTCATATGCATCCAATATATCCCTGTGCCAGATGTCTACCTCCTTTGGGTACAATTTATGATTAAAATCCCCCACAATAAAGAATATATCCAAATCATACTTTTCACATAGAAAGTCTATATCGTCTTTAAAATACACCAACTCAGTTCCGTACTCCTTGGCATTCTCCCATTGCATATACACATTTATGATGATTACATTTTCATATTTTTTATCTAAAGTCAGCAAGGATAGTCTACATACCAGGAGCCATTTACATTTTAATTTCAACAAGATCACATTCTTTGCTACTTTTGTAGACAATAGGGTCATAATCCCCGTGCCGGGCGTCCAAACCTTTTTTTCTTGGCCGGTCGGTGGAGCTGGAGGAAGCCATCAAATATTGGGGTTTTGTCGCATAGCCAGGTTTCTTGCAGACAAATAATTTCCACATTTTTTGCTAACTTATTTATACATTCTTGTTTGATTATGTCTCCAAGACCGTTTATGTTCCAGGATAGAAAGTTAAGGCTATGCGACACCCCTCCATCCTATTCTACCTCACTTAAGCCTCCATCTTCATCCATATCTTCCCTATACCACTGGGAGGGGCCTGCGGGGCTGCTTCTTTGGCTCCAGTTACCCCATAAATTATTGGTTACTGAGTTATTAACTACTACATTCAAAATACTTCCCCTCTTCTTTTTCCTCCAGGATCCTCACCTGTCTCTTACCAAGACCTGCGTGACATTTTAGAAAGCTACTTCCTAAATGGCCATTTCCCTTTAATTCTCTCTCTGGGATTAGCCGTATACCTTCCTGCTGTATCTCCCTCACCGCTTTCGAAATTGCCAATTTTACCAGGTCGGAGTAGAGTAGTACTCTTGTGATTTCCTTTCCATTTATATTTTCTATAAAGCCCACCTGTCTCAGAACTTTTGTTCCTATTCCCTCAGGCTCTGGCATTTAGAAAATGAAAATAGGATTTGAGACCTATTTAAAGGTATAATCTTCCTTGGTTTTTTTCCCTTTTTTTCAGGTTGCTCTGGTTCAAAGTACAGCCATTTATTACTTCCTACCTCTATCCCTGTCTTAGGGGCTTCTATACCCGCCTGCCCGGTAATTTTCCACATAACATTCCCCTGTTTACTTTTTACTTCTGTTTTACCTCGTTGTGGGGCTGCTATTTCTTGGTTTTGATACTTCTGAAAATTTGTATTATAGCCCGCATTATTTAATTTTAATACGGGTTTTGCTTTTAATTGTTCCTTACTTGGTCCTGTACTACTCTGTTCCTTTACTTGATTATAGAGACCCTTCTTCTTACCCTCAACTCTAGGGGTCTTAGCAGATAACCTTATCGGTGCGGGGATTTTTAAGTTAACCACTTTCTCCTTTTCCTTAATTTTTCCCTTATTTCTACCTTAGTTTTCAACTTTCTGCATAACTTTCTTTTAGATTGGCCCCTATTGTTCCAGAAGCTATATCTTAAGTTTTCCCCACTTCTTTTTATCAACATCGGGCATTTAGATATATATACATTGTGTGAGGTTTCTACTGTTTCTATGGTTTCTTTCTGTTCTGTAGACTGAATGTCTGTTACTGGTCTCATCATGTGCGGCATTTGACCTTTAATGCCTTGCAGCTCCTCCTCAATCTTTTTAAATATAACTTCTGCGTTTTCAGAACCCCGTTATTTAGCATTGTTACTTCCAATATCCCCTGCAGGGTTTTCTGAAGCATCAACAGTAAGCCCATCATTGAAGAGTAAGGAGTTGCAGAAATGTCTAGGTCTTGTAGACTATTTCTCTCAGGATCGTCTGTTCTTTCTATTCTCGATGTTTCCTGCTGGATTTGATTTCTTCTCGCTTTTGAACGTGGTGCCGATGTATTTGATATATCCCCCAGTCGGCTCTCAACCCTTGACTATTATTCTCCATTTGGCCTGAAGTCACTGATTCCTGTGCTTGCATCGAAAATAATTTGGGGGATGATGACAGTCGCGGAGCTGTTATTAAATCGTTTTGACTTAAAAGGGAATGGTTTGTCAGGAATGATACCTCCAGTGATTCTTCGGAAAGTTCTACCGTGCCATTCCCATTATGTTGCGCTGCTTCTGCTTCCATAGGTTTCACTGTTTGGTCTATCCGTTTATAGTGTTTACCTAAAAGTCCTTTATGGATTTAGAAGCTAACATACTTCCATTGGTCACTTCCAAGGTCTTTTTAGTGACTTTTTATTTTTTCTCTTTTGAGGCGCCTCTTTAGACCTTTCTCTGGTGCTAGCCTGGCTCTCCTGGCTCTCTTCCAGGGTCCGGATCTCCCCAGAGAACTCTCTTCTTCCAGAGCTTTGCTCCGTAGGCTCCTTGCGAGTTTTTGCTTCCTTTTGGTGCCATCGTCCCTTGGGTGTCGCGAACCTGTATCTTTTTATTGCACTCTTATAAGTTCCAGTTTTACCATACGGTCTAATTTTGGTGCGCTTCCTTGCTTTCCCCCTTAACTTGCCCCCTAAACAGCCAAATTTAACAATTAATGGACACTTAAAGGGGCATTAGGGTGCTGCAATCATTCATGCACTCGTTCTTGCACTTACCTCTGTTGTGCCTTTAGCCCACCATGCCTGCCTGTTTACCTTTGAGGTTTTGTTCTTGAGTTGGTGACCTATGAGCCTCCCTCTTGCCTCTTTCTTTCTGCTGGGGAGGCACTCCAGTAATGCACCACCAGGCTTAAAAGTATCTTCTTGGGTGCACTCGGTCACTTACTTCGCAGCCTTCTCCACCTTTCTAACTCCGGGGCTGTCTATCTTCTCCTGCCCGCTGTTTTCTTCCAGGCAGAGCGAGGCGCGTTTTATGGTGCAGTTTAGCCACACCTTTCTATCGTGAGCCTTTTCTTACGGCTCCCGCGGCTCTTTCCTCCCGCGGTATCCAAACTCCCTGCAGTTTCCGGCGAGACCCGATATTTCCCTTGGGTCCGCCGAATCCGGGAAGCCGGTGCGCGGCGCGTCTGTCTGCTCTCTCGCGGCCTGCGGCCCGTGGCTCGCGGCTCCAAGTGGACTGCGTGGTTCGACGCTGATTGCGTCCTTGCGTCCTTGCGTGGCGAGGCGTTTCGGCAGGCGGGGCGGCAACAAAAGAAGCTGCAATCTGGTACGAGATAGGTGGATAGGGCACTCATGATTGAAGGCGGTTTGGTGGTGACAGTTAAGTCTAGTTGTAAATACCGGATTCTGTGGGTAGCAGCTCAAATTGGCTCTTTTTGCCAATAAGTAGCAGCTGGAGGGTTCCCTTGAGAGGGAGGGTCTTTGGGGGGAGCATGATGGTTGGGGAGCATAGGGAAAGAAAAAAAGAAACTGTCTCACTCAGAATAGCAGGGGTCAAGAGATGTTGGGTGGCTTTGACAGAAGATGATGGGGGATAAGGGGAGACCGCAGGGGGTGAGTTCTTGGAGGTTATGAGCTGGAATGTGAATGGCTTAAGGGTGAAAAGGAGGCAGTGTTTGGTTCTTCAATACCTGAAGGAAAGCCCAGCTAGGGTTCTTTTGCTCCAAGAAACTCACCTATTACAGCCAGAATGTTTAGCACTGTTCACAAGTCAAAGATGGGTAGACAAGGTGGTAGCCACAGACCAGCAATACTGCTCTAAAAGCGTCGCTATAATAATTAAGGCAAATTCATGGGTAGAGCTGCGGAGATCTCAGGCAGACGAAGGTGGGCGCTGGATAGTAGCGGAAGTTAAAACTGGTCAATCTTTATACACCTTGGCTAACTATCACGGCCAGAATGAAGACGACATTTCACCTTTGAATAATCTCTGCTCAAGCTTGTTAGACCTTGAAGCCCCACTCATAATTGGCGGAGACTTCAATGTCCTTCTAAATAATAATTTGGACAGATCCTGTCCCGTACTCAAATCACCGCACCACGAGTAAAAGCCTATCTTCTTTCCATGCTAGATAACCTGAATCTATGCGATGTGTGGCGTAGGGTCAGAGGCAACTCTAGAAACTATTCTTTTTATAGCAAAAAGAATGGTAACTATTCTAGAATTTACTACTTTTTATGGAAGTGTCAGAAGTTGAAAAAGTAAAAAAATTGATTACTCGCCGATTCACTTATCCGATCACACTGCAATTTGGTTAAAAATCGAACTCCCTTGAATTTGACTCTTAGAAGGTGGACCCTGAATAGAAGGTTACTCCTGCAATCAGATATTATGAGCAAGATAGAAAGGGACGCAGCAGATTTCTTTAAATGGAATTCAGCTTCAGCCCCCGCACATGTGGTATGGGACACATTTAAAGCCTGGTTAAGGGGGTCCTTGAAGGGTGCCTCGGCTGCTTGGGTTAGAGCAGATAAAAGGCAGATTGCTCCACTCGAAGATCAGTTAGCGGTAGCAGAAGCCAACCTGAAGTCAGGGCATTTCCAGGGGTGGAAAAGGAAAATTTCGCTGGGAAAGTTGAGGATTTGCAACTTAAATTCAGACTTATGATGGAGGAGAATATCTTGCAGAAATGGGAAGTTAGTAAGCTGTGTGAATATGACCAAGGGGAGAATTGTGGAAAGTTGTTGGCAATGAGGAGCAGAATGGATAGGTCTCAAAAGGTACATCAGGAAAATCAAATTGGAAAGTGGGGATAGGGTTGTGGAGGACATGAGTTGGCCTTTACTAAATTCTTTCACGACCTATACCTCAAAGATCTTGTGGTGGATGAGGCTTCGATAGATCACTGGCTCTCTGAAAAATAACTACCAAAATGGAGTACTGAAGATCAACTATATCTGAACCAGGATATATCAGGGAATGAAATTCTGACTGCTGTTAAAAAACTTAAAAGGGGAAAGCAGTAGGGCTGGATTTGATCCCAAATGAAATCTATATATTACTGGCTGAAGTGATAATCCTGGTCTGGTGAGAGCTATTCAACGAAGTGTTGAGGGGCACCTCACCACTTCCGGAATCTTGGAACGAGGCTGTCATCTCCCTAATTTTAAAACCAGGCAAAGACCCTACACAATGCCAGTCATACCGCCCAATATCTTTATTGAACTGTGATTATAAAATCTTCACAGGAATATTAACAGCCCATTTAAGTAAAATCACTGGGTCTTTAATCAATGAGGATCAGAAGGGCTTCCTTCCAGGGAGGCAGATGAAGGAGCTCACACACACTTTGATAGGCTCAATAGACCTTGCCTTGATACAGGGAGCTTCTTTATCAATAATTACCCTTGATGAAGCAAAGGCTTCGATCGGGTGAACTGGAAATATTTGAGTGGGACTTTGAAAGCTTTCGGCTTTGGCAAGACATTTAGGGAGGTCCTCAAAAAAATCTACAGGGCACCCCGAGCTCAAATACTGGTGAACATCAACCTCATGGTCCCCGTGCAAATAGGAAGAGGGACGAGACAAGGGTGTCCCCTATCTCCTATCATCTTTGACCTATACATCGAGCCTTTGGCTCAAAGTTTAAGGCAGAATAAGGAAATAACCCCTTCTCTGTGGGGGCTTCTCTAGGAAGCTGGCTCTGCATGCCGATGATCTGATTTTGTTCACCTCTGACGTCAATCAGGCCCTTCCAGAACTATTTTCTGAAGTGCAGACATTCTGGAGGATTTCTAGATATGAGATCAACAGTAGTAAGACTGAAGTTATGGCCTGGAACCAAGATGCCCATGATGTGAGGTTGTCAAAAGAAATAAGATATCTAGGTGTAACAATATTACAAAAGCTAGAAGAGCTCCCTAAAGCGAATTTAATGAAAGTCTTTAAAGAAGTGGATAAGTTGCTAAAGAGCTGGCAGAACCTCCAGCTCACGCAGTACGGGTGGATTAACCTAGTTAAGATGTGTGTCCTGCCCAAGTTCGCCTACCTGTTTGACAACATCCCGTTGGAGTTTGATAAGAAACTTCTTGCCAAAATACAGGGAAGAATTTCTGCATTTATTTGAGCAGGTAAGGGGATTAGACTTTCCTGGAAAAAGCTAAGACGGAAGCTTGTACATGGCGGTCTAGGCCTTCTGGACTTTCAACTGTACTGCTGGGCATACCAGCTAAAAAATAGCAGGATGCTTTTACTCAGGCCAGACGATCCCCCAGTTGGCCATATGTATAAAGCTATGTTGGCTGGCAATGTGGAAGAGGGTTTCAAGTATAAATTTGGGGCTCCCAAATTCTTTAAGAAAGTCCGCTTGAAGGTTCTGAAAGCCGCAGCAAAGTATGGTTTGAAGAGGTGTTGAGTGATGTGGCTGTGCCAGGGAGGTCGAGGACCAGTCTGTCTGCGGCGTTCTGGACATTCTGGAGCATTGGGTGTCAGAAATCATTATACCAGGTCAGTATTTCAGCTAATTCCAGCACTCCTTCAGGCCCATTCCAATGTAAAACGATGTTCTTTTCAGTGTAATCGTTCTGTGAATACTAAGAAAGAATAGTAAATAAAGAAGTCTTTTGCTGTCTCTCCACCATCCCAGTCGTACTGGTAAAGCGCTCACTAAAGGTCGATCAAAGGAAGATTGCATCTAACTTTTGAACATATTTCTCTTTCTTCTTCAGCAGCATTGCCTTTCGCTTTTCATGCTGCATTTCTTGTTTTGGTTTTCCTGCACTGCGTTTTTTTTAGATCAGGTTAATTAGAACTTATGATGCAGGTTGATGTGAGAATGTAATATAAATCACCTTACAGGATGAAAGCAAAATTACGAGTGTAACAAATTCGTTTTTAGACAATTAATGTTGTCCGTATTGTTTTATTCTTACTAAGTAATGATCTAATTTAGGTTGATTTTCTGCAGTGCATTCTCCAGTGTCTCTTTCTTTATGTCTTCAAATCTGGGTGTTAATAAATAGTTCATTGTCTTTTTAGCTGCGCCAATGGCTCAGATCTTCACAGGAACAATATCGAGCCTTGAGCTATGAAGCTATCTTTGAAGTTGACTGGTATCTGCAAATTGAGTATAGTTTCCTGACAGCGAAAGAATATGTTTTTACTTGTAAAATTCCTAACAAAGAATAACACAATCGCAACCACATCTGCATGATGGATAATTACAATATTTTACTTAAAATTGTGTACAAGCTAAAACTTCTCCCTATGCCACACGATATACTCGACATTGTGTTAAGTGGTCAGTTGGAAAAACAAAACAAAAAGCGATTCATTGCTTCAATTAATCTCCATCACTGGTGATTACTCAGTCACATTCCAGTCCGTTGTTTTTGACCACTACACACAGAGACAAGCCCTATGCCAATCAGTATTGTGACTCCCCATTATGAACACTAACCAGAGCTGCTAGGTCACTTACCATCTGCAGGGGAATGCAAGCATTCCCAGACATGTTTCGGCCTTGTTGGACCTCGTCAATTGCATTTGTTGGCAAAGGAATAAATCTCGCAGACTGCCAGTGATGGCCGCCTAGGAACGGGTGATGTGGGGCTTTGGGGGCTGGAATTACAAAGAATGATAATAAAAAAGTAGCTTACCTTTTTTTTTTGCCATCGCACTGCCGCACGTCTCTCCTCCATTCTCTTCCTCACGATCTACCGGAAGCCCCCATGCTTCCTGGCTCTCCCAGTCAATCACGACGCAGCAGGAGCAGCGTCGTGATTGGTGTGAGCGTCCCTATTGGACACTCCGGCTGCGCCTGGGGAAGCTGGACATGTTCTCCACAGAGCTGTGCAACACAGCCCAATGGAGAACATGCCAAGGTAGAGGAGTGCAAACCACTCCTTACTATGTTTGGCGTCACGGAGCCCAGCACCGCCCCCACCTGGCTCCGAGCTCCGCAAAGAAAAATAACATGATAATAACGTTATGTTATTATCATTTTCTTTTTATTTTGTGCACTGCTGAATTAGCAGTAGGGCAATGCTCCTCCGCCTTAGCGGAGGAGCCGCCACTGCAGACTGCACCCCAATGAGGAGGGAAATGAGGGAAAGTGTATGTGGCTGACAATGATCAAGGTACTCTCTCTCTCTCTCTCTCTCTCTCTATCTCTATCTCTCTCTCTCTCTCTCTCTCTCTCTCTCTCTCTCTATCAGGACCTCCACCCCTTGCCCCCTGCCCTCCTCCACCACCCCACTTTCTCCCCTCTCTATATGAAGCATGCAGCTGACCTCCACGGCTCACTCAAATAAAAATATACATTTCTTACATTGTTTCAGACTTTAGAGGCACCTGTGGAAACGCCAGCATACGTTTCAATTCTGTTTTGCAGGATGACTTGATCTTTTCCCAAAAACCGGGACAGAAATGCTGCACTGGTCTTTTTAAGCCACCTTGGGACAAGGAGCATATTGGCAGTAGGAGAAGCCTTGGCACAAAGGAAGCCCTTTTCCAGGAACCGTTGTGAAAAAATGAGCAACCTTCTCACAAGACGTAGCTAAGACCCAGTGAGCAGCCCTCACACAGCTAATAATTCTGGCACAACTCGCAAGATGTGATCACTAGCAGCTCCTGCACTGGTAACCATGATAAAGACTAAGTATGCACATGCTCTCACTGATCCCTCACTACACAACCTAGAGTGGAGGTTCTGCACATAGTTACTCTACCATGTAAACAGGGCAACCAGAGGAGGGGTAGGTGCATAAATAAAACCCATCTTGGGGAACAGCCTTTAATGTAGGATGCGGAGGGCTCGTCCCAAGGAGAGAAAAGGCATGAGAGGGGTTCATGTGCTGGAATCAAAATGGAGAACAAAAGCACTGATTGTGTTTCCCTTGATTTGATTTTTGGGGTGAGGGCTGGAGTGGACAATGACTGTGGACTGAGGGTGACCAAACAGGCCACGTTTCACGTTCCCTGTTAAATTGCCATGCCTCTTTACCATAATATGTCTCCCAAGCCCATTTTTAACTCATATGCCACGACCTTATTCAAAGCTTGAGTCCTTCCAGGTCTCAACATCTATCATCTTCCAACCACTTCATGGTAAGGACCATGTTAATCTGCCAGGTTAACCTTGAAAAATACCATCATTTTTTCCCTTTCAAATGAATGAATAACAATATATTTCAAAATTCTGTTTTACTGTCCTAAATATCTTTGTTTTTATAAAACCAGAATAAGTACCACTGGAAATTCAGAGTTGCCTAGCTCTGTAAAATCTCCAAAAGTGGAGTATTTTCCTAACCCAAGCATTTCATTATAACTCATCTAATTTTGAACTTTGCAATCTAACATCTGTCATGAACAAGACTCCAAACTCATTTTTGTACCTTTCTTGCACGACCTGTTTCCACCTCATCCCTTCACAACATATTTTATGCTTTTCACATTGCCAGTCTTAACAACCTTCTTCACTGTTCATCCATGCAAACTGGTGTCTCTTGTGCATTATTGAAAGTTGTACCTGTCAGTTATCGGGAGGTCAAATTTAAAATAAAATGTGTTAATGTTCAATTAATTAAGATCATTACATGAGATAAAATAAATACATTCATCCTCATCCCCTTATTTAATTCCCAAATGCATCCTTGGTGGCATTTGTGACACCACATCTATCCAGCCGGTATCCTCAAAGTGCTTAGTGTGCAATCTTTATATGTTAAGAGAATTAATCCTAATTAGGATCCGTTTGAGCATTTCCCTTGTTGCACATAATTCTCCTTAGAGTCCATGGTAAAATGGACAGCCAAAACATAAGATTAATATTGCACATTTACCTCCTTGGACCTAACCCTCCCTGGCAACTATAATGGCATGATCACCCCCAAAGCATAAACTTAGTATGTCCATATTAATACAAGACATTCCTCAATCCTTTTAAATTAAAAGAATAAAACTCTAATCAGAATCTGTTGCCTTGTTGCACATAATTCTCCTTTGAGTCCATTATAAAATGTTCAGCCAAAACATAAGATTATTATTGCACAGTTCTCTTATTGCACATGACCCATCCTAGCAACCATAATGACATGATTGGCCCGAAGCATAAACATTAGATGTCCATTGTTGTGCGAAACGTTCCCCAGAGTGTAAATGCTTAAAAAGGTAATTTAATGCTGCTAGAAAAGTTCCAATATCAACATTTCTCTTAATCCACTTGGACAGGAAGAATTTATATTACATGACTGTATTTACCGCCTGTTGCTGTTCTTCCGCAGCCGCTTTCATGAATCTTAGGGAACGCCCTGAAAGCTGGACCGATTCCCTTTTAGGCAGCAAAGAACTGCATCCTTGCAAGATCTAATATTCAGATCTCAGGACATTGATTGTACCAGAACTGCCTCAGGGTACGTGGCCTTTCGTAAATACACATCACATGCATCAGTGATTCATCCGATTTAGCACATGATCTACATTGTTTGCTGCTTCCTCCATCCTTATGTCTGTACCATTAGAACCTGAGTGCTATCAGACCACAAACAGTCTCATAAGCTCATACTTCTCCTGATTAGAAAGATGAAGCCTCCAATAATCCGGCAGAGTGCCCGGAGTCTAGAGGTCTGTTGCCCAGCTGCCCTGGGACTTGCTCTTTAGGTCCTGTAAGTCTTGGTCCACTGATAATATTTTTGCGTTCTTCATTAGCAGTTATGCTATAACTTTGTTGGGGAGATTTTGCACCGATGAGGTCTTCCGCCTTCAAAATTTTAATAGATTTTGTTAGAAAATATCCCCTCATATATCATACAGTTTCGTTATGCTGATATTCGCTGATTTTAGTTTTAAGCAATAGGATGTATATCTTGCGTGGACCACCAGAACCTGTTTAGGTACACTGAGCTCCAGCCTGATTTGTGCTGGGCTGGTACTATCTGAGAGAGCAAATAAACGGTGATAATGTACACATTGCTATTTGTCCAGCCATTCAAATACTTTGTGTTTAAACATGAGTGCTCCGTATGAGAGTGCGGGCATCACTTTGCACACCACCGCTGTCAGTAATGCTCTGAAATTTGGACCAACTAAGTTCTTTTTAAAGTGCCCCGTGGTGCACATTATGTGTTTCACAATTGCCTTTGAGGCTTCTACTTGCATTCCTTTTCCAACCCTTTCACCCAGGAGAACACCCAGATATTTGAAGCTTTTCGCCTCTTTCTAAATTGGATCCTTCGATGTGCCAGGCCCCTTGTTTAATCGATTTTCTTCCGAATATCATTGTTTTTGTTTTAGTTAGGTTGATAATGATAGCATCCTCTGTGCAGTAATGACCGAGGGCATTGAGTGACCTCTGAAGGCCTAGTTAGGTATATAACCATATCGTCCGCATATTGGAGGATTTGAATTTTTAGATTAACTAGGCTTTGGGGTGGGGGGACAAGATCTAGGAATAGCCAGGTTGCTTTCCAAGTACCCCATGTATAGATTAAATAGCAGAGGAGCAAGAATGCATCCTTGTTTAAGAATTGTGGCAATATTTTGCAAGGTGATCCAGTTGGTGGTTAGCTTAATCTTCACCCATGTCTCATTGTACAGTGACTCAATTGCTTATAGAAGTAGGGGAGGAATTCCCCAACTACTTAGCTTTGCCCACAACCTGCCTTGTGGGACGTTATCAAAAGTTTTTGTGAAATCAATAAAGGTGGCAAGGATTTTGGTCATGGAGCTTCATCAGTTAAACAGGGCAGGGTTGGCACGTTATCCTCGATGTTGCAGTTTCTTTGACACCCGGATTGGAACCATGGGATCAGCTGTTTCTTGGTAGCCCAGGCTTCCACTTCCTCGTTTAGTAATTGGGCATAGATTCCCTTCAACATTTGGCAGCGCTATCATTCGGTCATCTCCCGGAGAATGCCAGCTTCCCTTCTTATGTATTGGAACCAAGGTAGACCCTCGCAACTATCAGCAACCGTACTGGAACAAAAACAATCTGCATGGACAGACATTAGGATTGGCTCCCAAAATGAAGGGTCTGTTTTAAGAAGAGCCGGTGGCAACCCGTTTGAGCCAGGGGCACCTGCCACTCCTAATTTACTTAGCTTCTTGCCCAACCTTACTTTATTAGGCCACAAGGTAACAGAATGAGAGGGTACCTTAGCCCTTTCCGGTGCTGCTGACACATGCTCAGAGTCGAGAACCCCTGAAGACGTAATCCTTCTGTCGGACCTATCTTCCAATTGGTTATTGGACTCCATCAGCTCTAAAGGTACTCCTGATGGTATATTTCATCTCCTACTCATTTTTGGTAGTCGGGCTATTGCCAGTGATGCATGGTCCATACTATATAGTTGTATAAATTCAGTCCACTGCTTTGGAGAAATGTTGCAGTTTTTTTTTTTTTACACCAAGTGTGCCCATTTACGGGGCCTCAGAGTTTCCTTGGATCTTTATATTTAAGGGCCACGTGGAGTTTAGTCCATTATGACTCATCTTTATTTGTTTATCAGCCATTTCTGCTTTCTGGAAGCTCACCTCAGAAGTTAGATTTTTTTCTTTCAACTCCTTAAAAGTTAAATTGTTAATACCATAGCTTTGCAAGGCTTTGTTTGGTTCTTTCCTTAATTGCTTCCTGTCCCCAGATGCTTGGGGGATGTACTCTATGAACACTTCCCAACCCATGTTACTAGATCCCTCTGCTCTGCTTTGTAGAGAACTTATCAATTTATGCCAACCCACCATCGGCTTGTTGTTTTTCTCAAAGTCCTGCTCCAATTTGTTCAGTTGGTTTGCGCTATTTCTTTTACTTCTAGGGGACTCTTCCCATTTCCAACCAATTTGATTGAGGGAGCCCCATCGCTTTGATTGCCCTTAAGC
This sequence comes from Calotriton arnoldi, assembly GCA_963921515.1. NCBI lineage: Eukaryota > Metazoa > Chordata > Amphibia > Caudata > Salamandridae > Calotriton > Calotriton arnoldi. Next base: position 3,399,686 of record CAWUFW010000915.1, read on the forward strand.
AGAAATTTAGGGTATTGGTGCAGATTAGTGATTATCTTACACAGCAATGCTGCATGGTCACTTGAGATTTTTGGGGTAATCCGGAATTTCTGGATGTTTTGGAAGTGTTCTATAGAGGACCATATGTAATCTATCATTGCTAATCTGAAGTGGGAGATGTGAGTAAAGACCACAGGAGTATCACTTTTGGGCCTGCTGTTTAGACATCGCATCCCCAATGCTTCCAGTGAATTTGCCAGATGTTCAGCGAAGGCCTCTTTTGTTGTGGTTGCAGCATCAATGAGGGATATTCCAGTAGACGTTCTCAGTGTCTTTCCATTCCTTGGAACGGCTAGACCACAGTAAGTTTGTATTGAAGTTACCTCCAATTATTAGCAATGCATTAGGGTGCTCTGACTTTATGCCCTCTAGTTTCTTCATCAAGTTCCTAGTAGATTTGCGCTTTCGGGTTGATGCTGATTGAAGCTATATATTTACGATGATCAGCGTTTGGCGTGTTTCCCTGGGGTATCTCTTAATAGGGGTGATTTTGACAAAATTAGCATCACCATTGCCTGCTCCGATTTTTGAAGCATTAACCGCCTAATCAGATTTTATTTGTAGTGACACACCGCCACTCAGACGGCCTCCGAGTAAGGAAGGCAGGGCTGGGGCAACGAATTCCATATAATCTTGAAGGGGCTCCTCTTTCAGCCACCAGGTCTCTTGCAGTCTGGTCTGACCATAAAGCTGTTATGTTCTCACTTCTCCTCCAAAATCCTCAGGCAGGGAGATTGAAAAATAAACAATTGAAAAGGGTTCGGCCTTGGAATAAGATGGTAACTGATACTTTTGAAAATTCTCTATCTCAGAATCCACCAAACCTTACAGAAGATCCGAATGTAGCAGCCATAGCCTTTGAGGAATGGCTTAGGAGGTCAATTGATCAGGTGCTACCAGCCAAATCCATCACCAACCACAGGTCAAGACACACTGAACCCTGGTATTCTGAACATCTTAGATTGCAAAAACAAAAATGCCGCCACCTGGAAAGGAAGTGGAGGTCTTCCTACGATTTGCAGGATAGAACCGTCTATAAATAAGCTTTGCTTGAGTACAAAAATCTGTGTATGCGGAGAAAACCTGTTATTTTACTATAGCTATACTAACCGCGTAAAATTCCTCAAAGGAACTTTTTTCCATGGTAAAAAGTTGGCTAAATGCTCTGAGGTAATGGAGTCACCTAAAAATCAGACTTTCTGTAACTCATTAGCTACATTTTTCCAAGACAAAGTTAAGGCGGTTTATAGTGGTTTCTCCAGGCTTCCTGCCCAAGGGACCACACCCTCTCCTGGGACTTTAGCTGCATCTAGTGTAGACAGTGAAATCTCCTCAGTCCTCTCAGATATCAGTGACCCCCTGAATTATCTTTTTTCCTTTACTGACTACTGAGGAGACCATTAATCTTCTTCGGTCCACTAAATCTGGCTCCCCAATGGACCCATGCCCCCTAAAATTTTCCATCTTGTACCAGAATTATTCGCCTTGCATTTGTCTCCTATTTTTAACCAAATGTTCTCTTTTGGTATATTTCCCACCAGTTGGAAACTGGCGTCTGTTCTCCCCCTTATGAAGAAGCCAAACTTAGATGGGGCAGATCCTAACAATTACCGTCCAATTTCCAGACTCCCTTTGCCTGCAAAGATGGTGGAAAAAGCCATGAATGGTGTTATATCTGACTATATTGAGAAGCACGTTTTCCTGGATGCTACTCAATTTAGGTTTTAGAAAGCACCTTTTACCGAACTGGCCTTGATCACAGCATCCGAATTGATTAGGCAGACAGTTGATGCAGGAGGCAATGCAGCACTTGTGCTGCTTGACCTCTCTGCTGCATTTGATACGGTGAACCATCTAAAACTATTGGAAGTTCTGAGGGGATTGGTATTAAAGGGAAAGCATTTGCTTTACTTAAATCATTCCCGTCTGGCCGGGAACAGTTTGTGGCTCTTGATGAGTTGAAGTCGCCGAACTTTACATTGCCATGCGGAGTGCCACAGGGCTCTTCTTTGAGCCCAACTCTTTTTAATATTTATGTTGCACCGCTGGCTAGGTTAATCAGGTCTCTGGGCTTCTCGGCTATTTCTTACGCCGATGACACCCAGATTGTAGTCTCAGTGACAGGTTCGTCTGCTGACACTGTTGCACAGTTTCACACCTGTCTTCGTCAGGTCGGGTATTGGATGGCCACCAATTGTCTGAAATTGAACTCTAGTAAGACCGAGGTCTTACTTTTTGGTGGCCATACTAATTTCTGGTCCCCTGCTTTGTGGCCTTTGGAGCTGGGCTCATTACCGATCCCTATGCATAAGGTGAAAAACTTGGGAGTCACGTTTGACTCTATGCTTTCTTTCGAAGGCCACGTTAACCAGGTCACGTCTCTTTCCTTTTATATATTAAAGCTACTGAGAAAGATTCTCCCATTTATTCCGGCTGAATTGCAGAAGCTAGTGGTCTCGGCTCTTGTTCTATCTAGAGCCGATTACTGTAATGGCTTATTCATTAACCTTCGGAAGAAGTGCCTGACCAAGCTGCAGATTGTGCAAAACGCGGCTGCACGTCTTTTGCTGAACATTCCTAGATATAAATCTGTCTCACCGGTGCTCAAAGAATTACACTGGTTGCCAGTGAAGAGACGAATCGAGTTTAAGGCTCTTTGCATCGCTTTTAAGGCCACGCATGACATAGGGCCTGCCTTTTTTAAACAGAATCTACAGCCTTACATCCCTGCTCGCCATCTTCGTTCATCTCATGCCCATAATTTGATAGTCCCCATGTTCAAAAAATGTTCCTGGGGTGGAAGGAGTTTTTTAGTCGGTACGACCAGATTGTGGAACTCTCTTCCACTGAAGCTGAAAGAAGAAACTCACCAATTGGCCTTTAGGAAGGCATTGAAGACTTGGCTGTTTAATCTCTGATGTGGTTCTGAAACCGTCCAGTTGGTCCTGTGTGATGAGTTAGAGCCTTGACACTCTCGGGTGAATGTTTTGCGCTTTATAAATTTCTTTTTCATTTCATTTCATAACGTCATTCACCATTAGTTTATCTAAATCCCTTTTTTCTACCTTCACCCCCATGAGATCCCTCTTGCATTTCGAAAGCAGACCTTTAGCTGCTTGATGGCCTCCTTGTTCCTCATTGGTGCCGCAGGTTTATTGATTTTACTAGCTATTCCCGGTTTGCTTGTTGATATTTTCCATGTTCTTTGCTTTACGCGGTCATTGGGTGCACTAGTCCTTCTCCGCTACACCAACCACTCTAATGGGTTAGGAATGCTAGCCGGGTTACTCTTTGCGGTCTGTTGCTTTTATACCTATTGACTCTGTTTCCTCTTCTCTTGCACCTTCTTGATAGCCTAGCCTTGTAGAGATTGCCACCTTCCTTGGGCCGCTCAGTCTAGCACTCCACTTGTTCTCTTCCTCCCTGAAATTGTGGGGGCCAATCACTTCCATCATTTGGTGGCCACTCGTCTTCTTGTGTTCTTTTTACATTTCTCAGCATAGTTGAGTTTTCCCAGCCAATGGCTCCCATTGCTGGTATTGCCATGCTAATCAGGGAAATGGGTTGAGTATTACAGGATATTGATCAGGTTGATTGCGAATGAGCTTGCTACCCCAAGCATATAGTTGGGATTTATTTTGTTCAAACCGCTGTGCAGTTATTTCTTCCTTTAGGTCTATCTCTGTTCGCCCATTTGTTTCACTCTTAAATGCAACATATTCGATGTCTGTTCTGTCTGTTTAATATGTCCCATCTGCCATGGGATTTATTCTCCAGATATAATGTGACACCAAATGCCCCCTTTACATGACTCCAGTTGTCATTTGTAACTTGCATCTTTGTTACCGGTATTAACAAGTCTTCCTCCATGCTGTATTTTGATTCGCCCCTTGAGGACCAGTGGAGAATGGGCTACCTCTATCAGAGCCCTCTCCAGTGCAGCCTGACTTAGGCAACGCCTCACCAATGGATGCTGGCGCTCCCCCATGCCCCTGGCTTTCTTTTGGGTTCCTGATCTTTAGGCAGCTGAATTGAGATTCTTGACAGGTCGAATAATACTACAGCACCCACCCTTGGCTGACCTTCAATGGCTTCTAGTGGCTGCCGGTGCTGCTGCTTGTATACATTTTTTTTAGTTGCTACTACGGGCTTTTTATCCATGGGTTTATCATATTTTTCATTCCCGGGCCGGCCCGTCCTGTCTTTGGTCATTTCCTCCTTTGACTAATTCACTTCCCCCGCCTCCTGCTTTGCAGGGGTTCATAGAAATCTATTTGGATTCTCCTTTGTGTAAACACTGGGTAGACAGCTTGTTTCCCTAATGTAAGGACTCGGCCGAAGACTCCTTTATTTGGACCTTTCTTATTCTATTTCTTTAAGTGCTTTTTATTTTTCCTTGATAGGCAGTCCCATTGATCATCCTGATTTTTATTATTACTTGCCTTTGAGGGCACTAGGCGACATGCTTTATTGTTATCCTCCTAAGGGCTAGTAACTTCCTCTACTGCTATGGAACTGTGAGAACCGTGGACCCTTCCCACGTCGTCAAATAGCTGCTCATCGCTCGTACTGACTTGAGCTGTTCCTGTTTCCTTTTGATTCTAAATTAGATTTTTCCTGAATGCCCTGTCTTCTTCTGCGTACACCTGAGGTTCTGGCACGGTGGGCTCCTGAGTACCACTGAGTGACCCTTCTATTTCACGTTTTGTTTTCTCTCTTCTGATTTAGGAGTTTGAGGCAGCTTCCTCCCTTAGGTCCTGAAACAATGCAGTCATGACCTCTGGCAATTTAGTAATCTTTTCCACAATAGAGTCACATTGGCGCAAGACAGCTTTATCTTTGGCAAAATCTTGGGCCTACCTTATTAACTGATTCATTTGGTTTCGACTGCCATAGTGAAGGTGGCAGTGTTTTTTATACGTTGATTTGTATGTCCAATTTATCAGCATGTGGCCTGCTGGCATTTGTGGGCCTCACCATCAATCATACTTTGGCAAATCTTTTTCGGTGGTGCCCATTGACGTTTATCCTTAGGATCTTCCCTCTCACATACAAGATTCTTCTTATCATATTCTGCTGTTATTGTTGCAAAGATCTGGTCTTCCTCCTCCATTCTTGTTGCTGACAGTGTATCTATTTCTCTTTGATCATTCAAAGTAGAGTTATTTGTAATCAAGGGCTTTCTCCTAATTAGGATCACTGGTGATATTGGGACTGCAGGAGGGGTTTGGCAAGAGCCCCCTTACTTTCTACTAGGTGGCCTGTGTCGTCTTCATCTGATTGGGGCACTTACTGCATTCTCAGTTGGTTTGCCCCCACTCCGCTAACTAACCCCTTAAGAGCAGGGAGGCTTGACTTGCAAAGCAATTAATGGGCATTACCTGTGTGCTTTCTCCCAGAGCAATGCAGGTTAGAAACCCCCTCACTCAGTAATCGTTTCTCTTCCCTCCACCCCCACCCCCTGGTGCTTTCAATGACTTTATTTGTCTTTTTCTTTTCCAGATTAGGTATAAAGAAGTCTGTTATGGTAAGGTTACTTGGTTTTCTTATCTTAGATTTCAGAGATTCCAACTCCTTGTCAAATATTTTTGAGAGGTCTTAGGTCCCTGAATGTCCTGCTTGAGTTTCAAGGGCATACTTGGGCTGAAGGAGGTTTCCTTTTCGTTTTTGTGGGCCTTTGAGATTGTCTTACTGTGCAAGTGCCGCCTGAAAGAGAAGAGGGTTGCGCTTTCTTATCCCCAAAAAGTCCAGATGGCTTTGAGTGGGGTATGGAATATTTGGAGTTCAAACTCAGTCCATTAACCTTTAGCACCTAGCTATAGTGTTGTGCTTCATGGCTCTGAACTATCCTACATCTACCCTTAACATTTACTCTTTGGCACCCAAAGTCCCATTAAGGCTGATCTGCCCATATCGGATTCCTTAAACTAACCAGTTCCTTGAACAAAACAGCATTTTTCTGTTCCTTGGTCTACATGAATACCAGATTTACTACCTGCATGAATTTCAATATGCTGCCATCCCTTAGCTTGGGATTGCTAGAAGAATGAGAAACCGGCATCCCTCACTTGAGGTGCATCCCATAGCTCCAACTTGGGCCAGGATGAATACTTTTACACTAGTTGTCAGTTTTCCTGACTATGTTTTTGCTGGTTTTAGGTCTCTGTATACCTTACCACTGTGAATCAGGGCTAAAGTGCTTGTGCTCTCTCCTTAGAACATAGTAGAATTGGCTTACACCTAATTGGCCTATTTAATTTACTTCTAAGTGCCTAATAAAATGGTACTATGTGTGCCCAGGGCCTGTAAATGAAATGCTACTAGTGGGCTTGCAGCACTGATTGCGCCACCCACTTAAGTAGCTCTTTAAACATGTGTCACGCCTGCCATTGCAGCCTGTGTGTGCAGTTTTAAAATGCCATTTCGATCCAGCAAAATAAATCTTTTGCCAGGCCCAAACCTTCCTTTTTAATACATATAAAACAGCCCTAGGGAAGGCCCTGAACAGCCCAGAGGGCAGGATGCAGTGTATTTAAAAAGTAGGACATGTAAGTTTAAGTTTTACATGTCCTGGTAGTGAAACACTCCTAAATTCGTTTTTCATCACTGCAAGGCCTACCTCTCCCATAGGATATCATTGGAGTTGCCTTATTGCATTTAATAAGCTGTAAATTCCAATTGGGAGCAGATAGGCAGGTTGAGTTTGGTGTCCAAAGAATTGTATTTAAATGTCCTCTTTAATGGTGAAGTCAGATTTTTATTCACAATTCTGAAAATGCCACTTTTAGAAAGTTGCAAAAGAAACAATTGATAGACGGAATGCTGGACAATGCAAACATTCACCCCCAGTCACAAGGATCTGGGTTAAATCCATCATTCTTTTACTCACCACACCTCCCCAGTTTGGACCCAGCCATATGCAAATCAGTCTTGACCCTGTTCCTTGTGGGAACAGTCCAGCCCGAACTGCCAAGCCAGGTCCTCCCTGGACCGGAAACAAGCATCCTGGTACCGTTTTCAGGGCATCACCCTTCAGAATGATGGATTAAACCCAGATCCTTGTGACTGGGTGTGAATGTTTGCATTGTCCAGCATTCCGTCCATCAATTGTTTCTTTTGCATATGTCGCCCCTAAGTGGGAAGGGTATGCCCAGACGTGGGTCCCCTGCTCACTACACCACTGGATTCAAGCTAGCCTGGCTGATGAAGGGTGATGCCCTGAAACCGGTCCCAGGATGCTTGTTTCCGGTCCAGGGAGGACTTGGCTTGGCAGTTCGGGCTGGACTGTTCCCACAAGGAACAGGGTCAAGACTGATTTGCATATGGCTGGGTCCAAACTGGGGTGGTGTGGTGAGCAAAAGAATGATGGATTAAACCCAGATCCTTGTGACTGGGTGGGAATGCTTGCATTGTCCAGCATTCCGCCCGATCAATTGTTTCTTTTGCATATGTCACCCTAAGTGGGAAGGGTATGCCCAGACGTGGGTCCCGTGCTCACTACACCACTGGATTCAAGCTAGCCTGGCTGATGAAGGGTGATGCCCTGAAACCGGTCCCAGGATGCTTGTTTCCGTCCAGGGAGGACCTGGCTTGGCAGTTCAGGCTGGACTGTTCCCACAAGGAACAGGGTCAAGACTGATTTGCATATGGCTGGGTCCAAACTGGGGTGGTGTGGTGAGCAAAAGAATGATGGATTAAACCCAGATCCTTGTGACTGGGTGTAAATGTTTGCATTGTCCAGCATTCCGTCCATCAATTGTTTCTTTTGCATATGTCGCCCTAAGTGGGAAGGGTATGCCCAGACGTGGGTCCCGTGCTCACTACACCACTGGATTCAAGCTAGCCTGGCTGATGAAGGGTGATGCCCTGAAACCGGTCCCAGGATGCTTGTTTCCGGTCCAGGGAGGACCTGGCTTGGCAGTTCGGGCTGGACTGTTCCCACAAGGAACAGGGTCAAGACTGATTTGCATATGGCTGGGTCCAAACTGGGGTGGTGTGGTGAGCAAAAGAATGATGGATTAAACCCAGATCCTTGTGACTGGGTGTGAATGTTTGCATTGTCCAGCATTCCGTCCATCAATTGTTTCATTTGCATATGTCGCCCTAAGTGGGAAGGGTATGCCCAGGCGTGGGTCCCGTACTCACTACACCACTGGATTCAAGCTAGCATGGCTGATGAAGGGTGATGCCCTGAAACCGGTCCCAGGATGCTTGTTTCCGGTCCAGGGAGGACCTGGCTTGGCAGTTCAGGCTGGACTGTTCCCACAAGGAACAGGGTCAAGACTGATTTACATATGGCTGGGTCCAAACTGGGGTGGTGTGGTGAGCAAAAGAATGATGGATTAAACCCAGATCCTTGTGACTGGGTGTGAATGTTTGCATTGTCCAGCATTCCGTCCATCAATTGTTTCTTTTGCACTTTTAGAAAGTTGGCATTTTCTTGTCGTAACCATTTGATGCCCACAGCCTGATCTTGGGTCACATGACTAGGCAGATCGTCCTTGTGTATTGCTCCCAGACAATGAGACAAAGGGAAGATAGTTGTTGGCAGGATAGGCCACTCTGAGTTAACAAGGGGAGGAGCTGTCACCTACCACTCTTCCACATCAAACGGTCCTCCCTGAGCACTCTCACAAAGGGTTTCTCACTAGTCTTTTGTTACCCCAAACAACCTGGGGCCAGGACAAGGAGGAAGAGGATACCTGACACCTTTGTGTGGTGGGAACCTCTGCAATCTTCCACCACTTAAAATTGGGTACCAGGTAAAAATATTGGATCCTTAGACCCAACCCTTCAGTAAACCTATGGACCTGTGGACTCTGCCAGGAAGAAGTACGTCTGTGCTGCTGAAAGGTCTGCCATCCTGCTGGTCAGCTGCTCTGCTGTGATGACCTGCTGCGCTCTTGTCTGGGTGAGAAGGACTGGACCTGCATCTCTAAACCCAGGACCCCAGAGTGACTCCAATGACTAGTTGGCTGGCCTCCTGATCAGAAGCCTTGGGGACATAACAGGCGTCCAGCCACTTTGAACCCAGCACCTGTAATGTGCTATCTACTCCCAAGTGGTGCCACCCCAGTCCTGGACCCTTGGAAGTGGGCCTGAAGGTGATCTGCCAGCCCATTTGTGGAGTCAGCAGAACTGACTCACCTCATCCGCGGCGCATCTCCCTGCAGAACTGGCGCATTGCCTTTGCTGCTCAACGCATCGCCCTCGGAACCGATGTATCACCTCTGCTGCGCGAACCTCCCCGATGCATGGACTTTGCATCGCCCATTGGAGCCAACGCATCTCCACGCAAGGACATTGCCTTGCCTAACGCAGCCCATCCGAACAGCCACTATGCAACGCATCTCTACGCAAGAGCGTCATCTTGCACTTCGCAGCTCCCCAGAACTGCAGCTGTGCAATGCTTCTCCTCTCCCAGATCTCACATCTCTTCTCCTGTGTGACACATCCTATGCACAGGACTCCACATCGCTTCGCAACCAGAATTCAAGGTACTCTTGTTCAGCGGCCCTAACTGGGTCCCTGTACCCAGGTTGCACTCCATCATGGTCGGCCCCAACTTGTGACTTTTCCTGGTCCGGCATGACCAGATAACTACAGTTGGCGCTTTGTACTTTTTGGCGCTATATTCACTGAACCCTTAAAGTTGTATTTCTCCGGTTCTACTAATTGGAATTTTGTCGTTTTGGTCTTTGATTTATATATTAAAATTCACTATTTTTCTAACTTGGGGTGGGATTTTTCTTGTGTTGTGTTTACACTTTGTTATTGTTTGAAATGTTGCATAAATACTATACACAGTGCCTCTAAGTTAAGACTGACTGCTCAGTGCTTAGCTACCAGAGCTTTGAGCACACGTTAATTTGGGTTTGCCTCTGACTTCACCCTGACAAGAATTGGGGTTTCTGCTTGAGTAAGATTTCACCCCCTCAACCAGTAACCCAATTTCTTACATTGGTGATCAGCGGTGAGGATTAGGACTTGTGTTTGTGCAGTGCCATGCATTGATTTTGTTTCACACTGAAAACCCCATTTAAGTAATCAAAGATCAATTTGAGTTGAAATTTCTCCTTGATTGGCTTTCTTGATTTTTCTCAAATTTACCCTTACTCTACCTGACTGTTTGTGTCTCTGGCTTCACCTGTAAATATGGAATTTGAGCTCCTCAATGTGGAGAGCTACACTGTGCCTGAGTTCAAGGAATTCCGTAAAGAAAGGGAGCTGCCTGCCAAAAGGAGCACCAGGAAGGCAGAACTCCAAAAGGCTCTGAGGGCATGGGTGGAGGCCCACTATTTTCCAGCCATGACAGACGACCAGGATGGAGTGGATGATGTGGAGGGCCAGAGCAGGGCCCGGATGAGGGGCCTAAGATGCAGCAGTCAGATGAGGGGGATGACTTGTCTCCTGAGTTGGAGCTCCCTGCCAGAGTGGAGAGCACTGTGTCTTCTCAAGACCTATCCCCAGAGGTGCTAGCAGACATAAAGGCCGAAAGGGAGTTTAGGCTGCAGAAGGCCCAGTTAAA